>JANHMN010000016.1:58002304-58042652 GCA_030674055.1 Rhabdomys pumilio | reverse complement strand
ACACACACACACACACACACACACACACACACACACACACACACACACACAGTGCTGAGTCACTTTTGTGTTTGAGACAGGATCTGGCTAGCCTGGAAATCATAGCTATCCACCTGCCGCAGCCTCCCAAGTGCTGTGATAAAAGGTGTACATCACCATACCCCATCTAAAATTTTTATTATATTTATTCATTGTGTGTGTGTGTTTTGCATGAGGTGTGTGTCAGGACATGTTAGGACATGTCAGGACAATTTTCAGAAATTCTTTCCATCCATCACACAGGTTTTAGGTATTGAACTCAGGTTAGGTTGTCAGTTTTGACAGCAAGTATCTTTTCCCAGTGAGCTATCAACAGCCCCTGCTGAGCCACCTTGCTGACTCCACTATGTACTTATTAAGTATAAATGCTGCTTTATCCTATTTTATAATGAATATAGGAAATATCATTAACTGTCTCTTAAGAACATTTCTGTGTGTGGAATGTTTGCACGGGTGGGTATGGGTATGCATGTGGAAGTAAGAGGCTAGGTGACTTTCTCAATTGCCCTCTACATGATAAATTTGTAAATTGTGTGTGTATATACTGTATTTGAGATTAGAGGACAACTTTAAGGAGTACGTTCTCTCCTGCCACTTTCTTTCAAAGCAGAACGTCTCATTTCTACTGCATAGTGTAACTTAGGTTAACTACCAGGGAGCACCTAGTCTCTAATTCTCAAAGTACTGTAGGAGTGCTGACATTACAAATGCACAGTACTAAATCAGGATTAGACTCATGTAGTCAACTAAGTGACTTTACCTGCTGAGCCATCTTGTCATCTTGCCACTTATGTTTTGAAATGGGGTCTTTAACTGAACTTCAAGCTTACTAATTCAACTTGACTGGCTGCCCAGCAGGCTCCAACGATTTTTCTGTCTCCACATCTCTAGTGCTGAAATTATAGACCCAGCTTTTTTCAACTGAGTAGTAAGTATCTGTTTGTTTATTCTGTTTTGTTCTGAAGACAACAGGGTCTCACTATTTAGCTCTCAGTAGCTTTGAACTCACTATGTAGACCAGGCTGGTCTCCAACCCACAGATATCAGAGTCCTGGCCACCAGGGTCCTGGGATTAAAGGCATGCACCACCTTGTCTAGTAGATACTAGGTATTGGATTTAGGTCCTCTTACTTGCATGGTAAGTATTTACTAATTAATTGAACCACTT
The DNA here is from genome assembly GCA_030674055.1 of Rhabdomys pumilio. Lineage (NCBI taxonomy): Eukaryota > Metazoa > Chordata > Mammalia > Rodentia > Muridae > Rhabdomys > Rhabdomys pumilio. The sequence goes on along the minus strand of JANHMN010000016.1, from coordinate 58,041,445 downwards.
CCCCAATGTCGCAAATAATTTTAATTACTAAAAACTACAGGCTAGGTAATTACTTTTCAGAAGTAATTAAGGCTAGGATAATGTAAACCAAATGGCAATAACAGTCATGAGCAAATTCTACTTCTGCTCATCTCAACACCTACATTTTAGGTTGTATTTTCTTCAGTTCAGACTGTAAAATCACCACCATGAACTGACAAGGCTGATAATTATAAATCACTTCAGGCAGCCTATCTGAACACAGGCTCTCTAGACTCCACAAGTCTAAATACAATTAGTACTTAGAATGGGACAAAAGACAGTAACTACACAGTGGCCAGATCTGTGTGATTTAAAGAACACGGCATGGAAGACACGTACCTTGAAACCCAGGAGAGGAGGGCGAGAGCAGCTTGTTACGAACTTGAGCAACTTGCGCTTCTCTTCATCAGTGAAACCTTCTACAACTCTCCAGAAGATTTTAATGACAGGATGATCGGCAGAATAGCCCCCTGTGACAAAATGAACACATGATGCCTTAAAAATAAAACCAAGCCAGGCAGTGGCAGCACACACCTTTAATCCCAGAACTTGGGAGGCAGAGGCAAATGGATCCCTTGAGTTGAGGCCAGCCTGGTGTACAGACTGAGTTACAGGACAGCCAGGACTACAGAAAAACTGGCCAAACAAACAAACAAACAAACAAACCAAACACCCTCCATGTCTATTTATTGCCACTCCTTCTGATACGGTTCAGACTGTGGCTGACAACCAGCCCCGCCTGTTATCAGACACAATTCTAAAATGTACTATCTGCTACTTACAGCTTTTAATCTCATTAAGTGTTTCCTAAAACCAAAATAATTGCCACATATTGTTCCTTCATTGTTACTACACTGCAGAAATAACATCAATACGATATCTTAAGTGCATTAATTGGCACCAAAATGACTATGGTAACATTTTAGATCTATTTACTGGAATAGCTAGGATCCTTAAAGGTATAAACTCTCAGGGAAGACAAACAACTCAGGGCAATTTCTTGGCAAAGAAAAGTCAGAATGATGGCATTTTCCTAAACACATGACTGGAGAGTGCAGACACTATGACCTGTGGCATGATTTGTTTTTACATAAGATTAGAGTTCAGGTTTAGAGCAACAGCAGTTACAGAAGAAAGAAATGCACACACATCAATGCAAACGTAAGTGATCTTTAGTGAATTTAGAATCATCAGCACATCCATATTTAGAACATTTCCATTTTTCTCACAAAGCTCCTACAGACACCCCTGACCTGTCTCTAACTCTGCAGATGGTGCATACAAAACGCCTTTTAACTGAACACAGGAACTCTGGCTGGCTGGGTATTTTCTTCTTTCTTTTCCTTTCTCTTCCCTTTCCACCTGTCTCTTGGTCTTAAGTACAGATTTGCCTTTAACACAGAAATCTTGCCTCAGTCTCTTGAGGACTACATCTAGCTTAATTTTAAAAGTATACTTGTTTGCTTGTTTGTTTATTTATTGTGTGTATGAGGTTCTTTTTCTACCATGTGGATCCTGGAATCAAACTCAGGTTTTCAAGCACAGCCACAAGAACATTTTACTCTCTTCAGCCCTAGACCTTTTTTTTTTTTTTTTTTTTTTGTGCTAAAATATACAACATAAAACTCATCTTTTTTTTTTTTTTTTTTTTGGTTTTTCGAGACAGGGTTTCTCCGTGTAGCCCTGGCTGTCCTGGAACTCACTCTGTAGACCAGGCTGGCCTTGAACTTAGAAATCTGCCTGCCTCTGCCTCCAAAACTCACCATTGAAACTACTTTTATGTGAGAATTCAAGAGTATTGGTCATATTTACTTCTCCATGAAGCTATCAGTCTCACCTCAAACAGGGCCCCCACCCTGCCCTTTTCTCATTAGAGAAGTTCAGTCTCTTTTATGAGTCTGCGATCCTCTTTCAGATGCCTCGCATAAGCAGAATCAACTAGTATCTGTCATTTATTCTGGTCTCTTTTACTTAGCACAACGGGGCTCAAGATTCATCCATGTTGGGGCCTGCACAACTAGCTGAGTGGGTCTATGCAACTTGCTACCAAACCCAATGATCCGAACTCAATTCCTGGGTCTCACATACTAGAAGAACAGAACTGACTTCCACAAACTATTCTCTGACCACAAAAAATGTTGTAGCACCTTTGTGCATTTATGTACACTCATACGCAGTCCTAAAATTTTTTAAAAAGGGGTGGGGCAGAGAGTTGGCACAGCAATACAGAGTACTGGCTACTCCTTCAAAAGACCCGGGTTTGATTCTTAGCATCATTTATGGTGGTTCACAATTGCTTATAATTCCAGTTCCTGGGTAATCTAACACTAAGTCAGATATACATTCAGGCAGAACACCCAGACACAAAAACTAAATTTTTTAAAAAAGATTTATTTATTTATTTCATGTATATGATGAGTACACTGTCACTGTCCTTAGACACACCAGAAGAGGATTCCATTACAGGTAGTTTTAAGTCACCATGTAGTTGCTGGGAATTGAATTCAAGACTTCTGGGACACTTGTCAATGCTTTTAACAGCCGAGCCATCTCTCCAGTCCTTGGTTTGTTTTTTTTTTTTTTTTTTTTTCTTCCAAGACAGGGTTTCTCTGTATAGCCCTGGCTGTCCTGGAACTCACTCTGTAGACCAGGCTGGCCTCAAACTCAGAAATCCGCCTGCCTCTGCCTCCCAAGTGCTAGGATTAAAGGCGTGCGACACCACCGCCTGGCTTGTTTTTGTTTTTTGAGACAGCATTTTTCTCATTCTGGCTGTCCTGAACTCAAGATCTGCCTGCCTCTGCCTTCCAAGTGCTGGGTTTAAAGGTGTGTACAACCACTGTCCAGCTTGTTGATTTTTTGTTATTTGGTGGTAATGAGAACAGAACCATGGATACCGGAAGTACTCTACCACTAAGCTGTACTCTCTCAGGAACCACAGAGCCATTCTTACCATAGCTGTACCGTTTTAGATTGTAATGAGCATCAGATGAAGCTTGCAATTTTCCCACATCCTGGCCAACACCTATGTTGTTTAATACCATCCCTAATGAGTATGGCCTTAAATCTTAGTGTGGTTTTCTCTTTATTTTCTACATCAACATATACATTACCACCTCCAGCTTCCAACTTGAGATTATCATGTCTCACTGTCGTCATAGCACTTAACTGCTAAGAGTTTATTTGGTCTAGAAACCAGGTATTTATGTGTGACTTGGAAATATTTTCTTCAATTCAAACTGCTTACTGTACGGTACACTACACAAAAGTTTAGAGTGAGGTTATTAATCTACTTTGTTATCTCTGTCTATAGTGTGAGACTTGGGTATGACTTCTCCTTCTGCAGAAACCCAGTTGTTCTATATTTAACTGTTTAAATAACTCCAAACTAAGCTGGTTATGATGGTGTACACCTTTAATCCCAGTACTGGAGAGGCAGAGGCAAGCAGATTCCTGAGGTTGAGGATAGCTTAGTCTACTGAGCAAGTTCCAGGACAGCCAAGGCTACAAAGAAAAGCCCCGTCTGGGGGAGAAAACTCCAAACCTTTTCAAAGTAACTCTTATTAGCATTTATACCTATCAAGAGGGCATCTCTCCACAAACACTTGAAATTGTCTCTGTTGACCACAGCCATTTATTTAGATAGTGCTTAACTTTCTCTCTCTAATCACTAAGAGTGGCTGTTAAGTATCTCTCTGTGTGCTTAAATAATTGCTGTATCATTTACTTAACTTGTTAAGAGTCTTGTAACAATTTTTTGCTTTTGTTTTTAAGCTTATCATTGAGTGGCAATCTTCTTTTCATATTGTGACCCTATTACTAGTTACATTTTGAAACTTTTCTATCCCAAGCCGTGCCTATCCTTCATTCTTTCCCATAAGAAATATCAAACGGGTAAATGAGTCTTTCTTATCAAATACTATAGAACTTATATTGATGGCAAGGAATTCAAGTCCATTTTTTTTTTTTGAAGATTTGTTTATTTATTTTTATGTGAGTACACTCTTCAGAAGAGGGCACTGGATCCCATTACAGATGGTTGTGAGGCACCATGTGGTTGCTGGGAACTGAACTCAGGATCTCCAGGAGAGCAGTCAAGTGTTCTTAACAGCTGAGCCATCTCTCTAGCCCCTCCCCCCCGCCCCCACCAGGAATTCAAAATTTTTTTATCTCCCACCTATTAAGACCTTTATGCAAATGTTTTAATCTTCTTTATCCAGTAAAACCTTTGTTTACACAAAGGGCCACTGCCCAATTCAAGGGATATGGTTTGTATTTTTGACAAAGAGGCTCCCTGATTAAAGGCGTGCACTGTCACCAACAGATTCTACCTCATTTTCTTTTATTCATTCTCTCTTTGTTTTTTTAGAGACAGGATTTCTTTGTGCAGCCCTAGCTGTCCTGGAACACAGGGATTCCCCCTGCCTCTGCCTCCCAAGTGCTGGGACTAAAGGCATGGGCCACCATGTCTGTTTTTTGTTTTTGAGACAGGCTCACACGCTAAGCACATTTAACTACAGACGGTAGCTAGCCTATCACTCTTTTTATTTTTGTTGTTTTTTAGACTAAGTCTCTCTACATCTGGGAACTCACTATGTATAGGCCAGGCTGGCTTAGAACACACAAAGATCTCCCTGCTTATGTCTTTCAAGTGCTGAGGTTAAGGAAGAAATACTACCATGCCCAGCAAGACTGGGAATAACCAAATGTTTATGAGTAGAAATAAAAGGTAAATTATGAAGAAGAAAATATACAATATATTGAACATTATAAAAATGAGAAAAGGCTCACACTTGCACACCGGTAGCCATGCAAGTAACTGAGAATAGTAGTTCACAGTAAGGTAGATAGAAGATAGGGATATAAGAGGTTACAGTGACAACTGACCCATGAGAAAGGCACAGTCTAAAAATATATGTAACATACCTGAATAGTTTGTAAAGGATTTTAGGTCTTCCAGACTTACAGGAACTTGTGCACCAGAAATTAATACCTAGGGGAGAGGGGGTGGGCGAGAGGTTAAATTGTAAACCTGAAGGGATATTTTCAGAATGTGTTTTATTTTCTGAGACAACTGTGTCTTTGAGAGTAGTAGCCATGATACCTGAATTTCCTGTTGGTCAAACATTCGGAGCCACTCTAGGCTCACAACGTTGGCTAGGCCCTGGCGGAAAGCTAGGCAGTGCGGTCGGATCTGCTTGTTCAGCCGGTAGTCAGCCACAAGGTGGATGTAAGCAATTCGGTTGGCCCCAGTTACTGGGATGTCTTTCCCACCAAATTTTAGTTCAACCACCTGTAACAGAAAGCACAGGGTTCTAGAAGTGTGAAAACAGGGAAACAAAAGTTTTAGAAAATAAAAATCTAACATACACCAGCAGCACAAGCTCACAATGGGATAGCCATGACATGAGGCAGCACTTTTTTTTCTTTTCCATCATTAAGCATCCTGCCCTACCCTAGTACTGAGAAATAATGGAATTGTGACAATTTCATTTTTAAAAAGTACAGTCATTAAGGGCAAAGTTATAACTCAAAGGATCACTTTAGTCCCAGAGAGAATAAGGTACTCATTTTGGAGACTAAGCAGTCATTCTACTTCCTTTAACCTTTTTAGAACGTTGCCTCTGTTATAGAGTGTTTGATTTGAAGGACCGTGGTAAATGACTTTGAAGGGAAGGAGAGAGATCCATTGACATGCCTATTAATTCCACCACTTGGAAAGCTAAGGCAGGAAGACTTCTAGTTTGTCCTGAGCTACACAGTGAAAAAAACTGTTAAAAACAAAATTCAAAAAAAACAAAAAAACAAAAAAACAAAAAAAAAAAAAAGAAGAAGAAAAAAAAGACAACCCCCCCACCCCCAGCAATACTTCTTCTTTCTTCTTCCCCTTCTTCTTCCTCCTCCTCCTCGTTCTTCTTCTTCTTTTTTTAATCTTGGTTTTTCAAGACAGGGTTTCTTTGTGTGTAGCCCTGGCTGTTTTGGAACTTGCTTTGTAAATTAGGCTGTCCTTGAACTCACAGAGACTGGCCTGGCTCTGCTTCCCCAGCAGAGTGAACAAAGGTGTGTGCCACCACCACCACCTCCTGGTTACTTTGTGTTTCTAAATCTAGAATAAATCTGTCTTTTTTTGTTGTTTTTGGTTTTTTTTTTTTTTTTGTTTGTTTTTCGAGACAGGGTTTCTCTGTGTAGCCCTGGCTGTCCTGGAACTCACTCGGTAGACCAGGCTGGCCTCGAACTCAGAAATCCGCCTGCCTCTGCCTCCCAAGTGTTGGGATTAAAGGCATGCGCCACCACTGCCTGGCCCTCCTCCAGTTATTTATGATTTGAGTGTCATCACAGAAACAGGAAGGAAACTAAAACATTACCAATTTGGTCTACGTTCTTCAGGTCTACAACTTTGGGATCCAAATTAAGAAGGGAAGTCCTTTATAGATCTAAAAACTGAAATCTAAAATCTGAAAAACAGCTCTTTAAATGTCATGGCAGGGCCAGCAGTGGCAATGCAGTTCTCACAGTAACACGAGCCCTTCCCTCAGCAGCAGGTCCTGTGACTGTGTGAACTTTCATATATAGAGAAGATGACCACAGATGTAGTAGCATTAGCTACAAGAGTATGCTCTGAAATGCCTTATTTATAACCACACGATAGAAATGCATTTCTGGTGTTAGTGGAGGTTACCTATTCTAAGGATAAAGAATATATAATAAATGAGGGCTTCATCATTATAACCCTAGCACTTGGAAAGCAAAAGCAGACAGCTAATTCAAGCCCATCTTGGGTCACATAATAGTGGCTGGGGGTGGGATGGGGCACAAAATAAAGGAGCAAAGCCATTTCTGTACTCACACATTAATGACGGCACTATTGTTAGTGATGGTCTGAAACAGGCTCTGCGTCTGGGCAGCTGGAGCAGAGTTCTAGCTACAGGAGTGCTTACATTGTCTGTCACAGAACTACTGGCACCACCACCACCTCTCCCCAGCTCAGACTTTTCTTTTCTATCTCTAGTCTAACAAAACATACTAGCCACCTGAGTAGTATTTCCTATACCCCCAAGTTTTACCACTTTACATCAAGGACATTTTAATGTTAGGTGAAAAACTACTTAAATCAACCTGAATCTAGTACTAAAGGGCATGGTAACCTGTTTGTTCCCATTTTATTAAAGTTATGCAGCTTTCAACTTCAATGATAAACGTGGCTGATTCTCTTCCTGCAGTATTTCACATTTTAGAGATTCAATCTTTCTTACTAATTTGCTTTCTCAATTTGGGACCCATCAAATCTTACAATGGGCTTTCAAGCCATTGTCTCCAAGCTGAGTGAGGACTGTTCATTACCTTAATTCCTCTGCTTGTATTCAGCTGACAGTTCATCTGTTAACCAGGCCTTCTGAGGCTGGCTATTATATTTCCATATATAAAAACACCGCTTCCTTTAAATGGATTAAGGTAGGTAATAGATGATGATGTGATTGTAGGATGTAAAGACAAAGAAACAATCAAGTTTTTAGTTAAAAGGACTTCTAAGACCACCAATCATCTAATAGTGGAATTTCTAGTAACTTATGAAATACTGATACTACCTTTAATTTAAAATTCTCTCTCGGCTAAATCTAAATATCTATGTTTAGTCTATGTTCATTTAAAAGTCACCCAAATGTGCCACAATTCTAGGTTTGATGGGCATATTAAGACACCCTTTGAAGACTGAACAGAAAGGTCATGGGCATGTCTCAATGGGAGAAGAAATGACCAGCATTGTGAAATCCTAGGTTCCACTACAGCAGTGCAATGAAGAACAAAAACAAAAACAAAAACAAAACAACCAAACCAAACACACAGACACACACAGACACACAAACCCCCACAACCCCAAAACAAACAAACAAACAAAAAAACAGCACAGGAAGTTCTCCTTGTAGGTGTCTTCCTCTTGCACTTTTGAGGGTCAGCTGTGACAATACCACAGCTGCTTCTGCAACAGGGAAGACCCTATAACTTGTCTAAGGCCACACAGTCAAGAAAATTGAGGACTCCAAAAGGCCTTATGATTCCAGTCCAACTAATCATCATTATTTATGGTCTGGTTACATCCTTGGCTTTTTCTTTCTGTAAATAGGCATAATGCTCACACTAAAGGAAATACCCTGGTAACAGAACTGCCTCCTTTTTTTTTTTTTTTTAAATTTTATTATTTTATATATATGATGAGTACACCATCTGTCTTCAGACACACCAGAAGAGGGCATCAGATCTCATTACAGAGAGGTTGTGAGGCACCATGTGGTTGCTGAGAATTGAACTGAGGACCTCTGGAAGAGCAGTCAGTACTCACTGAGCCATCTCTCCAGCCCCAGAACGGCTTCTTTACAGAGAAGAAGAGTGGCACACAGCACAGAGGGTTGCCTGCTTCTATCTACTTCTGCAGAAGTTCCTTAAAACTGCTCTACCAATGTGCTTATTACTCTAATCAGATCTTTGGTATGGTTATTCCTACATTACCATCTATCTTTTTTTTTTTTTAAGATTTATTTATTTCGCTGGGCGGTGGTGGCGCATGCCTTTAATCCCAGCACTTGGGAGGCAGAGGCAGGCGGATTTCTGAGTTCAGGCCAGCCTGGTCTACAGAGTGAGTTCCAGGACAGCCAGGGCTACACAGAGAAACCCTGTCTTGAAAAAAAAACAACAACAACCAAGGACTGGAGAGATGGCTCGGCTGTTAAAAGCATTGACAAGTGTCCCAGAAGTCTTAAATTCAATTCCCAGAAAAAAAAAAAAAAAAGATTTATTTCATGTATATGAGAGTACACTGTTGCTGTCTTCAGACACACCAGAGGAGGGCATCAGATCTCATTATAGACGGTTGTGAGCCACCATGTGGTTGCTGGGAATTGAACCCAGGACTTCTGGAAGAGCAGTCAGTGCTCTTAACCAGTGATCCATGTCTCTGGGCCCCATCTATCACTTCTTTTTTTTTTTTTGGTTTTTCGAGACAGGGTTTCTCTGTATAGCCCTGGCTGTTCTGGAACTCACTCTGTAGACCAGGATGGCCTCGAACCCAGTAATCCGCCTGCCTCTGCCTCCCAAGTGCTCTATCACTTCTTAATGCAGAGAAAAAGTCTACACTACCAGTAGCTGCCTCAGGTAGCAGCACCTCACGGCACTAATCATGCATGCTGACTGGTTTTTCTATCAACTTGACAGAGGACAGAGTTATCTGGAAAGAGGAAATCTTAGTTGAGAAAATGTCCCCACCAGACTGACCTGTAGAGAACTGTCTAGATTGATTATTGATGTGGGAAGCACAGCACACTGTGGGTAGTGCCATCCCTGGGTTGCTGGTCTTGAGTTCTATAACAGGCTGAGCAAGCCACAAGAAGCAAGCCAGTCAAGTCAGCAGCAGCCCTCTGCATCAGTTCCTACATCTGGGTTCTTTCCTTGTTCCTGCTCTTTCTTACTCCTTAAATGATGAACTGTACAATGAATAAACCCTTTCCTCCTCAAGTTGCTGTTATCATAGCAACAGAAACCTTAACTAAAGAGATTGTACTACCAAGATACATGGCAATAGGAGCACACTCATTGGCTGTACAGTGAAAACATCCTTATAATGGTACAAACCTCACCTTGCTCTCTGTCCTCTTAGTGCTGAGACTACAAGCCTGCATCATGAGGGTCAGCATGAACAATCTCTTCTTAACCTGTTTATTCCCTAGGTGTGACTGGTTACTGAATTCTGGAACCCTGGCACAGAATACACCCAGGATGGTTCCTGATAATGACATCTGGCCTTCTACATGGACAATGGGGATTAAATTAAATTCACAACTAGGGTACAATTCAGAGAGGGAAGGACTGACAAGCAGGGCATACTGTCCCTGCAAAGATGCTGAGAACAAGAGTGACCTGGAAAGCTTGAGCTGCTGTTGCCACCAAGGCCCAGTCAGGTGTTTTCCAAATGAAGACAATGCCATTGTGGCAAAAGCATGAGGAACGCCTTCTCACTGAAAGATGCAATGTGTCCCCAGCTCACCTGAGCTTCTCCCAGGTCATTGTTCACCACAGTGAAGTTCAGTCCCAGCTCCTCCACGTCCTCCTCATAGCTCTTGAGGAAAAGCAGGTTCCTGTAGACTTCCGGGTCCAATGAGGCAAGATGGTGGATGTCAACATCTGCGCTGGTTCCCAGTAGCTTGGACAGGAAAAAGCCAGCAAAGGGTAGCTCCACCAACATGTTTTCATACAGAGCCTTCAGATAGACCAAAGGGGATTAACAGTCAATATTACCTGTATGCTTCCTATAACAGAACACAGGCTAATTCAACAGTGACAGAGTCCTAAAAGGCAGACCCTGACTCCATGATAATGTGAGGCCAATGCATTTACCACATTCCAGACCAGGGCTGAAACTAGAATGTAAACCAAATGGGACTTCTAAGAGCCAAATCCTTCATGCTACAATCAGTCAGCAAATGTTTTCCACAGTCAGAAATGAGTGCTCTAGGGTTATAGTATATTAGGCACCAAGTGAACACAAACAGAAAACTGAACAAAACAGAGTTTTGTCTCACAATTCTGCAGACGGATCCTCACTCCCCTTCAAGCTCCTGGCAGCTCTGGACACCTTTAGCATCCATGGCTTCAGCTGCATCCCTCTACTTCCTGCCTCTGCATCTACACTGTGTGTCTGTTTTGTCTCACATCTTCTCTTTATCTTAGAAAGACACTGGCCATTGGATTTTGAGACTGAACTCGACTACATATATTTCCAAATGATGTTCACAGACAGGGTGTGCTAGATCTAGAACAGATCTCTCTAGATATTGTCACATAAGAACTGTGAATATAGCTGCCCACTCTACTTCTGCAATTCAGAAGAATGCTGTTCTTCCAGAGGACTTGAATTCAATTCTCAGTACCTACATTAGAGGCTCACAACTACCTATAACTATGGCTCCAGAAGATCTAATATACTCTTTCGGCCTCTGTGTTGAGCTCTTGAATACATATGTTACACACCTACATGTCCTTAAAAAAGAGTAAAAATAAGAAATGTCTCCATTGTAAGTTATTTTTGCAATTACTTGCACTGTAGTATAGATAAACCTTGAATGACTATTTGATAATTTTTAATAATTTATTTTTATTTTATATACACTGGTGTTTTGCCTGCATATGTCTATATGAGGGTGTCCAATCTCCTGGAACTGGAGTTACAGACAGTTATGAGCTGCCATGTGTTTGCTGGAAATTAGACCTGGGTCCTCTGGAAGAGAAGCCAGTGTTCTTAATCTCTGAGTCATCTCTCCAGCCCCTTTGATGAATCTTACTTGGTTATACCTGAGTAAATTCAGGAAATCCCTTTCACAGATCTAAATTTTATAACTTCTAAGACTTCTCATAATAATATAGCACACACCAGGTTTTGGAGATTCTTTTATTTGCTGTGATGTGATAGATTCACCTGGTGATAGACATGTGTGGTGTTTCCACTACTGAAGTTTCATGAATGTATTCTTAGGAACAGAGCATAGAGGTGGCTAGCAAAAGGAAGACACTGTCCAAATAGCTTCTAAGATGCTAGCAGCATTTTCTTAGTGTTTTATTCTGACAGGTAAACTTGGAAGCCAAACTTTCCCCCCCCACCAATGATGCGAGAGGACTCCTACTGGCCCTCACACTCCCACCTGTCAGGACTGCCAGCTTTTTAATCTTGGCCCTGGTGGTTGAGGCAATGGACATCTCACTGTGGCTGGAAACTGCTCTTCCTGACACCCACTGGATTAATTAGTGTTAATGAGTTACTATGTAGATCTCCAGAGATTCCCTAGCAGAAATGGAAAGTAAAATTATGTAAGGTTTCCAACGTCAGGTCAGAGATTCATGCCACACAGTAAATATTCCAATGACCCACAGCTGTAAATGTAATACAGACTCAGAAATGTGTGGTAAGAATTATATTATATATATATATATATATATATATAAATATAATTTTAGAGGTTGTGGCAAGGTGGCTTTAGATGGCGAATTCAGGTTCTTACTGACAAGCCTAATCGTTGGGACCACATGGTGGAAGGAGAGAACCTTACCTTTACCTCCACATGTGCACCATGGCAGATGAGCATACCATAAAAGCTCCTTGGTTAACAGCTTGGTTGGTGCTCTAGAACACTCTTGTAAACACAAGCACCACATTGAGCAGATCATGACTGACTCATTTTCCTAAGACCCAACAGGCTAAGAAGTCACTTCCCATGGAGTCACAGAAGTCTTCCTCCACATTTTTTTCCCTATTAGAATATGTCTAACTCAGAGATCAGTGTTCATGTTGAGTCAGTGCTCCCTCCCTACCTCTCAGGTCAGTAGCATGTCTAGGCAATGATAACTATATGACGTACTTTCCCCACGGGCAACTCTTCTCAAAACAGACAAACAAACAAATAACAGTTAATAATATTAACCTGGAGCACTTATAAACACCATTACTTCTAAATGAAGGATGCATTAAAGCCAAGGAGAGCATTTTGCATAAAGCTGCATGATTGATCCTTATGGGCTGAGAAAAAGCCCTCATTTACACAGTGGACTTTGAAAGTAAGCTGGAGTGTAAATCATTGGACGTTCAATATGGAAGGTCACTGTTTGCCATTTCTGCATTAGTAACAATAAGCCAGAGAAATCCGTTAACTATATCAGGCTACCTGAATTTTAAGCAGAAGCCCCACCGTGACTCATAAAATGGAAATGCATAGGTATAATTTTTTACATAAGGCAGGTTTAAACCTTTAGAGCATTTAATATACAAGCACTAATAAATGATAGCACTGAAAACTATGATTGCATCAGCTAAATGGATTATAAATTAAATTTCCATAATGTATGCAACTGAGATACAAATGTAAGCATAAATCAAAGTACTTTCTAAATACAGGTTAGTTACACAACTCTAAAACTGTCTACTTTTTATGTAAAATAATCCACTTAGCATTTTCAAGCACATTGCACCACACTTGTTCCTAGAAATATATCAATAACTACCTGTCACCAAAAAGAAAAAGAAGAAAAAAAAAAAAAAAAAAAAAAAAAAAAAAAAAAAAAAAACCTAAAAAACAAAAAATCTAGGTATACAGGAAAGCCTGTACAGAAGTTTCCAGTTATGTCCTTCACTAATGTTTATAGCCAGAAATTGTGCCAAAATGGTTTGAAATGAAAAGGATTAATTATAGTAGAAGCCTTTTAATATAAGTGAGTGCAGTCTCAATGTAATTAATGCAAATTGTGGCTCTATCAGGAAAAAAAATGTGAGCCATAGCACAGGCTACTTCTGCTTGCTGCCAAATAACTTTGGTAATTTACTACATTAAGAATCAATAAAAAAATAATGCTTTTCAAATACATCTCTATCAATCTCAGGTAGTTCTAAAGTGAACATTTATAACTTAATCTAAAAACTATAGCAAATGATGTCTTGCTTTAAAGCCATCCTAAATAAGCAAGGAGATAATAACTTTAATCATTTCTAATAATGCTAACCACCTAGCTTAAAAAACAAAACATGCACATGCCACTTAGACTCGTTTTTAATCTTTAGTTTTCAGTCACAGCAGCTAACTCCTGTAGCATTTAGGCCCACACAGCTCCCTGACACTAAATCAGAGCTGTGCCGAATGCACCAGATGCTAAGCTGCACTTTGTTGCCTGTGTGAATGTTAGTTTCAATGAGTGCAACTGCTCATTAGTGACCCAGTGGATGTGCAGCTAGAGAGGCAATTGAACACACCTGGCTGTTTTGTTAGTGGAAGAACAGGAACAGCCATGAGGAGTGTGGAGGGGAGAAGATCTCAAACAGTTACTGCTATTAGAGGCACAACTGCTTTAACTTTTGATTAAATCAATTGATGGTCTTTAAAAAATTAACATATTTAGTTCTATGTAGATGAATGGGTGGGATTTTGCATGTAGACATTCCTTCCTTGAGTTTGCTAGCTACCTGATACATGTGCTGTGCAAAAGCAGTAAGAGCTCATAGCCACTGGTTCCTCTCTCTAGACCTGATTTTTCTTTTCACATGTGAGATTCAGATATCATTGAGGAATCAAATGCATATTTAGTGCTGACCTTAGCAATGAACAGCATCAGCTTTGTATACTGCTCTGTGCCTGCCAAAAAGATATCCAGTGTCTGATGTCTCTTTCACATCTTAATCCCTGGGGAAAGAACTGAAGAGGTCCCTTTGGCACTGCTATTTTCAGAACTCATATTCTCCTTGTGATACCTACACTGGGCCAGAGCCCACGGCACCCTGCTAGTAATGTCAGGCCCTCCTTAGTTCAAGATTCTCACTCCTGGGCTCAGCAGGTAAAAGTGAATATCATGCAAGCCTGAGACCCCAAGACCCATTTCTAAAACCCACAGTTGGCCTTTGACCTGCAAAAGTGCCCTGTGGCACATACCCATTTCCACATTATGTACGTAATAACAAAAACAATGATAAAATAGCAAAAAGCTTTTTACTCCAACAGTCTTGTGACAAAAACCTTTGGTGACTTCAGTGACCCAACTGCCCATGATCTAACATTCTAGCTACTTGTTTTTGCCAACTCACTAGCTCACCTTGGCCACCTTGTCTTCTGAACCCATTCTACTGACCCTTACCCAGAGTCCCTTCACCCTCTGGGTTTGACAGCCCATGCTAGTTTCTGTCCCCTTTCTCCTTTTCAGTTCTTTCCCTCCTTGTCTCCACTTACAGACTAATTTCTTCTCTTTTCTTATGCTTTAATGTGTCTAAGTATTTTGCCTGAATGTGTGTACTGGTGATCTTAGAGGTCAGGAGTCAGATCCCCTAGGACTGGAGTTATGGATAGTTGTGAGCCACCATGGCAGGTATTGGGAACCAAACATAGGTTCTCTGCAAGAGCAAAGCATGCTTTTAACTGCTGAACCATCTCTCTAGCCTCCTGTTTTTCTCAACAGTCCAGACTTTAGGATGGGATTCTTTGATCACTGTCTGTGCTTTTAGTTTGTTTACACACAGTCCATCATTTCTTTTCTTTAGTTCCTTGTCATAGGGTCTCATGTATCACAGGCTGGCCTTGAATTCCCAATCTTCCTGCCTCTCTCTCTCAAGTGCTGGAGTTACAGGTGACGTCACATCTGGCCAGCTCACGATTTCTTGCCTCTCTCTCTAGTTAGTGGCCACTTTGGTTCACTTAACCCAGACTTCAATCAACTTGAAAACCCATGTTTCCCTGGGGAGTCATTCTCATAGTGAGCTTAGCAAATTTGAGAACTGGCAGAATGAAGCTTGCAAGCTAGCTAGTCTAAGGGACACATAGACTTCTACCATGTCCCAGGTAAAGCTGCTATTTCTGGGTCATCCTTGGGGTTGTCAGCCTCCTTCCCACATAGGCTCTAATCACTTATCTCAGTTCCCTTTGAAGTGTACCTCCCATGACTTCACTGAAGTCTCTCTGCTTCTACCTACGGACACACTCTGGGGGAAAGCATTGAGAATTATTAGCACCCTGATTGTCTTTCTGTCTTCTTTCAGCTACAGACCTCAAGTCACATTCTCAAATATCTGAACTAAATATGGAATCTTGCAGAGAATACTCTTTCCTCAAAGCATCAGGTCTATACTTCATGCAGAGGTAAAAGCAGCAGTTTGCTTAAAGAAAATGGCCTTCATTTTACTGCTTGTTAGTCTGAATGGCTATAGAAGTTCCCAGATGACAGTCAAAGATATAGAGCACAGAATGTATCTTAGCTACAATTGTGCTACACTCCCTGACCATCTGCCCAGACTTTGCTTCCATTCCATGCAAAGTGATTGTCCATACTGATAAATGACAAGGCCACTTCTCTGTTCTAATGTTATTTGGCCCATCAGTAACATCACAGAGTAATTAACCTCTTTTCCCTTGAGACAATCTTTATCAGGCTTCTGAAACATTGCATTCTCCTCATTTTCTCTTACTTTTGTGGAACTCTGTTGTCCCATGGGACTTGGTCCCAAGCTCTACCCTCTGTGTGTACCCCTTCCAGTCTAAAGTTCAGTCCAGACCTTGTTCTTGAATACAGTGTCTGCCTAAGGTGTATCTAAGCCCTAAGGCATGTCTCAGGTATCTAAATCTAGTAACTTCTTATCCAACCTTCCCTAGCTTAGCCAACACCACCTCTATCCTTCTGTTCTCAGAACAAACCAGGCTCCTATCTATCCTCTTCCTTTTTCTCCTGACTATCAACAAATGCCTTGTATGTTTGTCCCTCTGAGCCCTGTACTACCAGGGCTGAGATTTCATTGTCACCAACCTCTACCTAACTTTCCCATTTCAGTGCTTGTTCTACCTATTTATACTATCAAAGTTAAACACACTTCAGGTCCTGCAATCAAGATCAGGAGTTCCTTACCTGGTCTACCTCATGCTAGAGATTGGGCTTAACTATTTACAGCTGCTTTTCTAAGTTGATCTTGTTTAAGAGCAAAACATAGGTGCCATGGCCACTAAATTGTTTTTATTGTTTTGTTTTGATGAGACAAGATCTCACTATTTAGTCCTGGAACTTGCTTATGTAGACCAGGCTGGCTTTAAACTCAGAGATCCTCCTGCCTCTGCCTCCCAGTGCTGGCGTTAAAGGTGTGCACAGCTATGGCTGGCACAGTCACTCAACTTAAATTCAAATCGTGTAAAAGGTTCTGTCTTAGTTTTTGAAGGTCTGTGCTACTGTTAAGATCATAAGTTTAATAAAGACAAGAGCCTTGGTTTGATCGAAGTGAATGAGGCAGAGGACACAATGTACTAAGCTTAGGCTCAAAGATGACGGCAGAGGAGAGGAGCTCTGTCTCATGAAGGATGAGGCAAGCATCTCAAGCTTTACAGATTTAAGCCTCAGAATCGAGAGGGCATTTTCTAAGGGACACTAATGACATATAAGAATAAAGTCTTTCAGTTTCCAGAAAGGTCAAGATCAACTGCTAACTGTCAACATCTCACTTTATGATACATTAACTGCATACTCACTCTACTGAAATACACAATTATAAAGCATGTTGAAGTTACACAATCTGCTAATTAAAAATTTCAAATATATTACCATGGTATTAACAAATAATCTGATTTATAGGCATTCTGTTCCAATTAAATCAATATTCTGAATCAAGGGGAAATTTTCAAGTAGAATTCAAATACAATAAAAGATTTGTTCCAATAAATATTCTGAACTTAATTGGCTTAAATGGACTAAGGTGCTTCTATCTGTGAAAAAGTCCAACATGACATGACCACATCCCAGGCTGTTTACTTATCCCTGTCTAGAGCCTGATTTACACACAACAAAGTGCAGCCATGACCCACAGCCCAGGCAGGAACCATCTGCTAATGGAACTTTTAACTGAGAAGTGACCAGTGACAGGAGGTAATTCTTCCTGTGCGAAGCTGCTCTGAAGACCTTTGTGCACTTTATCACAGTAAACAATCACTAACATATGCATTAAGAAAATTTAAATATATTATGACCCAATAAATACTATAATCAATCAATAGATAGTTTTCTTCTCTTGCAGATTTAATGTTCAGGTGCCAAGCTATTAGTGCTGCACGAGTGCATTCACTTGGATGCAGACATGCTGATGCAAAGTTAACCACTTACAATCTGACAGTAAACAGACATTTCAGAAACCCCTGAGGAATTCCCATGCAGAAAACTCTGAGGAACTAAATCAACCACCATTCTCAAGGAGCTACAGCTTTAAAAATAATTTAATTAATTCACTTCTATTCTTATTCTGCAGTCTTGGGGGTTCAACAACTTGTAAAAACTCTTAATCACTGAACTATGTGCCAAGTCCTTGCTTTCTGAGACAAGGTCTTGTTCAGGCTGGTCTTCGACTCACAATCCTCCTGCTTTAGCATTCTAGGTGCTGGAATTAAAGTGCCATCACACTCTAATTTTTTTTTAAGATTTATTTATTTTATGTATACGAGTACCTGTAGCTGCCTTCAGACACACTAGAAGAGGGCATCAGTCAGTGCTCATAACCACTGAGCCATCTCTTCAGACCCCCACACTCTAATTTTTGGCTAACATGTACACATGACTGGGGCTCAGAGTGAGTATTTCTATACATGCCTACAGTGTTCAATGATCAAATCCAGTCTCTCTCATCTACCCTCGTTTCCCCTAACTTCTGTATCATTATTCTACATTCAGGACAGCTAGTTTTTAGCTTCCACATAGCAGAGTGCACATGTGGTATGTGTTTTTCTGGGTCTGAACTATTTCAATCAATACAATGTCATTGAGTCCCTTTATTTTTCTGTAAATGGACTGACCTTATTCTTTATAGCTAAATATTATTTCATCATGTATGTATACTATAATTTCTTTATCTGTTCCACTGTCAAGGATATGCTGACTTCATTTTCTTTGGGAATATATTAGGCCTTATAAGAATGAGCTACATATCTGAGGGCTGTAGTTATTCTTTGAAGAACTTCTAGAGTCCATATATATGTCCTCACTGTGCATCGAAGTCACCCTGACCTCCCTTCTCATAAGCATTTCACCTACCCAAAGCCCAGGCCAGTATGGAACTTAAAATAATCTTCCTGCATTCCAAATATTGGGATTACAGGAGTAAACCACCACACCTGCTATGTCTTTCAATAGTAGCTATTCTAACTGGATAAGATTCTATTTCAATGCAATTTTATTTGCATTTGTCTGACAGCTAAAGGTATCAGAGTCTTATACACACACTCTGCATTATATTTATTTATTTAAGGAGGAGGCACATACCATGACATGCATATGGAAGCTAGGGAACAATTTGTTGTTTTTCTTCTTTTACTATGTTGAATACAGAGATCAAACTTAAGTCATTGGTATGTTATGTGTATGCTACAATGTTACTTCATACCACCAAATGTGCTTTCCTCTATAAGACCTGAAATGCAGGCTGGGCATGATGGGTCATGCCTTTAATCCCAGCATTCAGGAGACAGAAGCAGGCTGATCTCTGCTGTAGTGGGTAAGGTGAAGAAGGGAGGTCCGATGAACCACCTCCTCCCTTAGCTGTGTTGAGTCCTCAGCTGCCCTGCTACAAGAGGCTGTACCTCAAGTTACAAGGACTCATAACAGTTTTGAGTCACTGAGTCTGCAGTAAAATCTTTCCTGTGTCAATATGTTGTTGTAGTAAATATTTACTTTCAACTGGGGGCTTCTACCCTGCCTTTAGGTCCCAGATTTAAAAAACAAAACAAAACAAAACAAAACAAAACAAAACAAAACAAAACACCACACAACCTTTATATTTATAATAAGCCCCAATCAGCACCAGAGCTGGGCAGATCTCTACCTTCTGTGCTATTAGAGTCCCTACATTTCTATCAATAACCCTGAGCTATACTTTGCCATGTTCTATCTGGGCAGCTCTTAACTACAATTGGCCAATCCTCATAATTTCATGACTCACCTACGCCATGGTGTCTTTTCCCCTTCCTACCTTCTTCTCTCTTCCTTTCTTTAGTATTTCAAGAGTTTCTTTGTGTAGCCTTGGCTCTCCTCAAACTCACAGAGATCTGCCTTCTTCTGCCTTCTGAGTGCTGGGATTAAAGGCGTGTGTCAACACACTAATCAGAATTGGGTAGTTAGCAGCCTGACAACAGGGCTAGAGAGCTGGCTCAGTGATAAAGAGCAGGACCTGAGTTCAGTTCACTGTTCAGTCAGCTCACAATCAGCTGTAAGTTCAGCTTCAGAAGGATCCTAGGCCTCTGGCCTCCAAGTTCTCCTGGACTCAATATACTATCCATAGACAAACACATAGTTAAAAATAAAAATAAACCTTGAAAACAATTGAGCCTGATGGCAGAGATCCACTGGACATATGGCAGATGCACCATGCCTTCCACTACAAAACTGTTATCTGTCCCATGGGATCAGATTAGAGTTCAAATACACACTCATTTAAGACACAGTAGGTAGTTCCTGATTTTACCAGATCAGCCTGCTAGGTCAGCCTGCTAGGTACATTCTTTCACAATTAACAGTAACCAACATTTTTATTTAAAATGCAAGTAAGCAAACAAAATAAAGATAATATAGAATATATACTTGTATATAAAAGCCCCACATTTAAAAATGAGTAACCAGTAAACGTTTACTTTTACTACATTTTTTTCTTTTGCTTTCTTTCTTTTTTTTTTTTTTTTTTTTTTACATTTTTTACTACATTGGAATTGAGGGTTACTTATAGGGAACAATTGAAATGCAGATCCCCCAGAGTCAAGTGTGTCCCTGTCTTGTTTCTGTACATTTTACCATTAAACCTGAAATTTTGCCTTTGGTTACACACTCCCAGTCATGTAACATGTCTAAATCGCATTGAATAACTTTAAAACAGTTACTTTTGGGGCTGGGGTGATGGCTAAGTGGGTAAAGTACTTATTATAGGAGGCATTTCATCCCTAGCACCCATATTAATAAAACAGAATCACAAACAGCCAGGCATAGAAGCATACTTCTGTATTTTCAGTGCCAGGGAGCTGGGGAAAGCCGGGTCTTGATAGTAAACAGAATCAACTAGTTCTAGGTTCAGTGAAAGAACCTGCCTCACACAATAAGGATGGTAGGGAACAAATGAGAAAGACACCAATTTTCAAGTATACCCATACACACATTTAAAAAAAAAAAATCAAACAAAAATAAATACATATCTCTATCTGTAATTTTATAGTCCTATTTTTGTACTATACCAATTATTTTTTAGTCCAACTACTGTCCATTCAATGTATGATGATGATAAAATGTAGTTGCTATATAATTACTAGGTAGGGATCAGCAAAATGTTTTTTAACAATTTTGAATAATGATAATCAACAAAATGTAGACAACTCTATAAACATAGTAAAATGACATCTTTTGTTTTGAGCCTTATTTTTATACAAAAATTACCTTTCCAAGCATTCTGCCTAGGAAGTAGTAATGCCTTGCAAAAGAATCTCCCACAAGCATCTGAGCAGCTGGGTTGGGGTATAGAAGCCCTTCATTAGTAGTCTTAAAGAACCCCTGGTTGGGGTTAAATCCAGATTTCAGTAGTTCATTTAAAAACTCTCTGAAAATACCACCACCATCGATGCCAGCTTCATCCAGGCCGTGGGCATTGAGCAAGTGTACCCGGATCCGTTTTTTCAAATCAGGTTCTATTAAAAAGAAAGCAATAAAATAAACAGTATTACAGAAAGTTATTATGTAAAGGCACCAAGACTATCAACCAGGGAGCTTTAAGATTTATGGTCCGACAGCCAGCAATACTAAAGAAACAATTACATCAAAGTCACTTAAAATGCAAATAAACATAAGTCAGAAATACCAACTTTTATGTAGAAGGTCCCATTAAAAATATGAGTAACCAAGAAAACTTACGGGAATTTTCCGAGGTCCTACACGGAAACTCTTTTCTATGGATTTATCACACAGGAGATGGTTGGTTACCACTGGGAGAAATATTCTTAGTAACAACAACCCAACATCTCTGAAGAGGAAAGTTAGGCATTGGACTAGGTGCCCATGGAAAAAAAGGAGACTTTTTCTAAAGAGATATACGTTTGAGGCAACAAGAGTGATTGATAGGCAATAGTGGATGGTCCTGACTACCATGTCATAGATCTCATCACTGAAATGATTCACAAGAGTTTCAATCAGAGACAAGCCTGAATACAAGCTGAAGATATTGTCTTATTGATCTGAAAGGACCCAAGCCAGTTTCCACAGCAGGCTAGAAAAGCAACTGAAGGAAGCAAACTACTGGTATCTTTTGCACCACCCTATTATCTGTGGTGGAAATATATACACAATTGTTTATTTTCTGCAGTAATATCCTGACTTCTAGACATATAAACACATAAGTTAAAAAAAAAAAAAAGAGAGAGAGAGAGAGAGAGAGAGAAACTTTTACTTCCATGCCTTTGATCTGAGAATTAGTTGAGCCTTTACTACTCACTTTTGCTGGGTTTCAGTGACTATAAGGCAGTTAAACATCAGGCAGTTCTGTTGAATATGTAAAATCCAAGTGGGTTTATGACTCTGAGAGCTGAAACACATACCTCATGAAGTTGCAGGCCTGAGAGACCATTTAAGGAGTGAGCTGGTTTTATTACATAGGAAACTTTTAAGTGTTGATAAGGATGTTTCTGTTATATAACAGGAATTAAAACTATAAAGATGACAAGTATCTCCTTTCTTTTAAAACAAAACAAAACAAAACAAAACAAAACAAAAACTAAGTTTCATGTCACTGTCCCCGTTGAAAGGTTTCTCTGATTTTAAAAAAACATTATTTATTGCTGGGCACAGTGATACATGTCTTTAATCCCAGAACTCAAGGGGCAGAGGTAGGAAGACCTCAGTGAGTTCAGGGCCAGTCTGGTCTACAGACAGTCAGAGATATGTAAAGAGACCCTGTCTCAAAAAACACAAAAAATTATTTAAGTTTCAGGAAACCTCATTTTGCAGATCAAAATGTCTAAAAACAAGTTGTGCATGGCAGCACATGACTTTAATTCCAGCACTCAGGAGGCAGAGACAGGTAAATCTCTGTGAGCTTGAGTTCACCTTGCTCTACATAGTGAGTTCTAAGACAGCCAGGGCTAAGCAGAGAGACCCTGTCTTTAAAAACAAACAAACAAACAAACAAACTTAAAATGTCATTTTAAAGAGATGTCCATGTTTTAAATGATATTTATTAATATCAACTAATATGGAAGAGTCAGAAAAATTAAACTGGGGTGGGCAGCTGGGAGAGATAACCCTTATTCCCCAAAAAGAATTGAGCTTACAGGAGTTACAAGAGTTAAACAGCTCCCACAAGAAAGGCATGAGGGACTGCTGTCGGAAGACTAGGAAAGGAATCCATGATAAGGAATATTATATGATACAGGACTAATCACCAAGGAATACCACTTTTGCCACCCACAGAGCAGGCAAGAGAAACGGTACTCCCTGGACCCACAGCAGGGACACACCCATGTCTCCCATAGCAATCTGGCAAATAAACCCATCTCACCAGGATCACAAGCTGCTCTTCACCTCATCTACGAGTAACAGTAGCTACTCCTACAGAAGGTATGCTGGCAAGTTTGCATAACTTTTAGGGTTAAAAAGGGTGTTAGGTGCAGTTATGAGGCTGAGGATGACTTACTTTAGTAAACATGGTTAATACTATAATGGGTCCCATATCATTTAAAATACTCTGGCTGCCTACAAAGCCTTGGTTCTTGTCTACTCAGGCAGGCTCCTCTGTTGTCTTCTCTACATTTGAGAAGAACAAACTTTTCACTCACTGATAATTCACAAACATGGTGTTTATATCTATTTTGGTTAATTTGATTATGAAATACATTCAACAAAAGGGGTCTGAAGGTGTCTCAGAGGTTTAAGAGCACATTCCACTAAGTCAGGTGGTGTCAGCCCATGCCTTCAATCCCAGCACTCAGGAGGCACAAGCAGGCAGACCTCTGAGTTTGAGGCCAGTCTAGTCACAGTTCCAGTACAGACAGGGCTACACAGAGAAATCCTGTCTTGAAAAAAACAAAACAAAAAAGAACACATGCTACTCTCACAAAGGACCTGGGTGTGATTCCCAACAACTCTGTCAGGTGGCTTACAACTCTATCTTGAGGGTGATTTGACATGTCTGGTCTCACACAGAACCCGCACTCTTGTGTTTTTAGCCCCTGCCCTCAAATCAAATAACAATAACAAAAACCTATCAGAGTTTTAGATAAAATGCCATCGAATAATAAAAGGTATTTTGAAACCTACCAAGGCTGGGTTAGTGAGGTGTCTCAGGCAGGTAAATATGCTTGTGCCCAAGCTTGACCACCTAAGTTTGATCTCTGGGAGTCTCGTGATGAAGGGAATTCTCCTTTGATCTTCCCATGTACACTGTGGCACATGCACCACTCCTTCTGAGACCATTTTTTAATGTAGTAATAATGATGATGATGATAGCAATGCTGAAGCTTGAAAAAACCCCTGGGGGGGGAATCTCAGAATTGCCATACAAAAGTATGTATTTTGATATTTATGCCCATCTATTCTCTGAACAATCTCCAGAAAGAAAGAGGAGTACCTAAGATCTTGCACTTACTGTCAAAGTACTTTATAAAAGCTTTAAGTGTGAAAACACTATGAATGAGAAATTGTTGCCCACAGTCATCTTTGAGCCTCTCCTGTAAACTTCAGGACCAATGCAAACGAACTGACACTGAGGACTCCTAGGGCCTGAGAATATAGCTTGTCAACGATTCCTGTCTTTCTGAAGCTGACTTATGAAAATGAGACTATACAACTGAATGAAAATATTTTCAGCATAAAATCTAGCCTTTCAGGGATCGTTACACTACTTGTTTCTACGAACAAATTAGAAATACTTGATTTTAAGGTTTCAATGGAAGAAAAAAAAACTAAGAAAAAGTTATTCTTAACTAATGTCATCAATTCTGCCCATTACATGAAATAACACCAACTTCCCGAAGAAGGTACTCTTAGGAAATGACATCAAGGTTACTGGAAGTCCAGCCCCCAGCTGCAGGTTGCTGAGAGCGATGGAGTACATGGAACAGGGGTTATGGCAAAACAATCCCACAGTCCTCAAAGCACTCCTGGTGAAGACTACTCCACATTCTCTCTATAGTAGAATTCTGCAACACTGCAATGAGCACATGGTTTCCATGGGTGAGATCAAGTCTATAAACATGTTACCAGCTTCTCCAAGCTCCACTCGATCAACTTTGAAAATGGCTAGCTCAAACTGTTCAGAAACCCTCTGAGATAAAAAGAGATCAATAAATAATTGTTGCAGGATATTTCATCACAACGTGAATCCCCAGATTGTGTTATTTACTTAAAAAAAATTGTTTCTAGTTGTGGCATGTCTCAGCCCTGGCACACACCCTTGGTACACAATTTTAATCCCAAACAATGAAGGTAAAGTTAGTGTGAAAGGAAGCACCATGTTTGAAAGTGTGTCTAAGTAAGTGGCAGACAAAGGGGAAGCTATTTGGTGAGCAGTGGAGAGAGAGAGAGAGAGAGAGAGAGAGAGAGAGAGAAGCAGGCATCAGTTTTACAGGGAGAGTTATAGAGACAGACTGAAGCTAGACACACATGAAGACAGAATGAGCCAGAGAACGAGAAGGAGCCAGAAGATTAGACTAGATTGCCAGAGTCAGTTTGAGGTAAAGCAGAGCAACTCATTCAGAGGCTGAGAAAGAAGCCAGATTTTGAGCCAGAACAGCTGAGATGAACCAGCCAGCCAGAGCTTAGAAAGAGCTAGAAAGGGTGAGGTTATTCAGCAGTATGTCTCAGAGGCTGAAACATTCTAGGCCCAGATAAGATTGTATAGCAGCTAGTAGAAGCTTCCAGGACTAGACCTAGATTAGCAGACAAGGCAGTAAGCCTCCATATGACAATTACTTCAGGAGAATAAAAGTTACATTTACAAAGAATTGACTTTAATGACTAGATGATAAATGAAATAATTACATCAATTGACTTTATGTAAATGAACAGTTAATACAGCAGTTCAAATCTTTTCTCGTAAGCAAATGAAATGTTCTGAGATTATCTGTCTAGCAAAATATTAAATAACCTTTACACATGGTTTAAAAATCTTCATTCCTAAGAACTAAACCAGATCTGAAAAATTTAAAGTTTGATTAAAACAGCCTATAAGTACATAGTCTCTTTGGCTGAAAAGTTCACATACACTTCAACATTATAGAGGCTTCAAAGATGGGAATGCAGTTAGACATAGGTCCCATACCCTACCTGTCATGGTTTGTATATGCTTGTCCCAGGGAGTGGCTCAAGCAGCAGATTTGGTCATGTGGCTCTGGCTTTAGAGTCAAGAACAGAAGAAACTACTGGGACGATTGATGCTGATTAACTGGAGCTAAGTAATGGGTGGTGATTAAGAAGAGACCAGCATCACTGAGGTGAAATCTTCTGGGAAGTGTTTTCTGAGAGCACAAGGAAGCTGTGTTCCAGAGATAGCCAAGGTTGTACTTCATGCTGCAGCTGTACTTGGCAATGTTTAAGAGTTACCCAGTTGGTTGATTTTGAAGGCATGAAGGGGTCATGGAGAGCAGCGGAGGCTCAGCACTGTGAGAGGCCATGGAAGGCCATTGGTGAAGGTGCAGCCTCAGTTGCAGTTGGTGGCACAGAACTGAAAGGGTCATGTAAAGGAGTTGAGGCTTGGCACCATGAAGAGAGCCTGTGAGAGGCTATTGATGAAGCCTAGTTGCAGTGGAAGATCCCAGCATACTGGAGATGCCAGTTTCATGGGATGATCACCATAACAGCAGCAGCAGTGGAGTGGATCAATCTTAGGTTAGAGTGGAACAGAGAGCAGAGCTGGAGAAATGACACCAGCCCTTTGGAAGAGCCCAGAAGATCATGTGTGGATCCCAAACGTTGAAACAAGAAGCTGTAGCATTGGAATTGCCCTGGAGACCCCTAGATTTAAGATGCCAGAAACATAGATTATCTGCTGAGGAAAGCTACTAGCAGAGAGTGGAACCAGCCCAGGAAAAGAAGTTTGTTGCAGTCAACAAAGATGAAAAAGGAGTTGAAGCTCTGAAGACTGCTTTGACATAAGTCATGGAGATCAAAGTTTGGAGTTTGCCCAGCTGGTTTCCTGTCTTGCTTTGGGGATTACAGTTAAGTGATTGGATGGACCTCAGAAGAGACTTTGAACTTTGGACTTTTAACACTGTTGAGACTGCTTTAGGCTGTGAGTACTTTGGAAGTTGGATTAAATGTACTTTTTATTATGCTATGGCTAGATATGGCCCTCACAGACTCATGTGTTTGAACAAGTCTAAGGGAACCAGGGAGTGGCACCATTGGGAAGTGTGGCCTTGTTGGATTAGGTGTGGCCTTGTGGGTGTGGGCTTTAATAACCTTGTCCTAGGTGCATAGGAGTCAGTCTTCCACTAGCAGCTTTCAGATGAAGATGTAGAACTCTCAGCTCTTCCTGTACCATGCCTGTCTTGATAATAATGGACTGAACCTCTGAACCTGTAAGCCAGCCACAATTAAATGTTGTCTTTTATAAGACTTGCCTTTGTCATAGTGTCTGTTCACGGCAGTAAGACCATAACTAAGACACTACCCACCGTCTTTCCCAAACATTCTGCTTCCAGTTTCACCTCTTCAGAAAGTCCACCAGCCTTCCTGCCATGACAATCATTCACCTGTCTCATGCTGTCCTGTCTAACTATACTTTTTACCCTGGGCTCAGCTGCAACTTCAACAGGTACTGCCTGAACATCTGCTGAGGAAGCTTAGCAAAGAGTATATTTAAATAAGGTAAATGGGAGAGATACACAAGCGTTAGATAGTAAAGAATGAGGGCTGACTTATGAGCTGCTATGAGATTCCAAAGAGATGCTTAGATTTTGGAGAAAATGATTCCCTAGAGTCCCCAGGTACCTATGTTCATCTCTCTGATCCATAATATATGAAAACAAATCCTGATCTCAGACCTGAACTGAAACAGTTTAACACACAAGGCTTGAGAAAGCACTGTATTGTTCAAATGACAAATATAAGGTTGGAAAAACCACAACTGCCAAGTACAACAGGGAACTGCTGGCACCAGTTTTCTTCTACTAATCGACATCATTTGCTCTTCAGCTGGGCAGTGAAAATTATTACAAACTGAAGGCTTAGTTGTCCTTACAGAAAAGTAAATGGCTCTCTTCAAAGAGAAGCAACAATGATTTCCCATTTAACTCTCTACCATGGACCTAAGGTGACAAAGCTTTTTTATTCTGAGTACTAATCAAACACTGGTTATATTTAGGACCATGGATATGATACGCTTGAGTTTAAACTGTTACTATTACAGCAGTGAACTATGAGTGTCACGTATTTAAAAAGAAGATAAGACATGCCAACGACTTTCAGATTGTTGAAGTCTGCAGGGCAGTGGTGGTGCACACCTTTAATCCCAGCACTTGGGAGGCAGAGGCAGGCGAATTTCTGAGTTTGAGGACAGTCTGGTCTACAGAGTGAGTTCCAGGACAGCCAGGGCTACACAGAGAAACCCTGCCCATCCCACCCCAAACCAAACAAAAAACAAAACAAACAAAAAACCAACAAACAACAAAACAAGATTGTTGAAGTCCAATTTTCTTTACAGTATTGTTACTGAGCACTTTTAAAAAATAAATAGATTGCAACAGCAAAATTTAAAATAATGTGATTAACAATTGGTCACACATGTATATGAAAAATAGAGAATGCAAAGTCATTATCACAGCACTCAGGAAGCTGAAGCAGGAGTATTATGAATCCCCAGACAGGCCGGACTATGCAGGGAGACCCGGTCTTATCACCAGAATGAAATGGGGACTGAAGTTTTGGAATTACAGATAGCAAAATGTAGAAGATAAAACATTATAGTGAGGGCAAAAGGTTATCTTTAAAAGAAAAAATTGGTAATCTAAAATGCTTGCTGTGATACTTATCAATTTTAGAAATACTACTTCATAGCTCATATTTACTAAATTTTATCTACTGTATTTCAGAGGGCTGGGAGTTCAGCTCAGTGGTGAAACACTTACCTGGGTTCCCTCCTTAGTATAAAAGACAGACAGACAGACAGACGGGCTGATTTTAAAACCAATTTTTTTCTTTTAAAGTCTTAATAGAACAAATTATAAACAAGAAAAAAAGTTTCCTCCCAAGGAATTGAAACTATGTCCTTACCATGCCAGTCCACTAGTCAGGCATTCCACTACCAATTTTGTGTACACGCACGAACTCTGGTTTCCACCCACCCAGTAGCAGCTCGACAGAATTTTTTTTTTTTGAGAGAGGTGCTCACTGTATACCCTTGGCTGACCTGGTAGTTGACATGTAGACGAAGGTGGTCTCAAAAGTTAGAGAAATTCACCTATCTCTGCCTCGAGAGTACTAAGATTAAAGGTTTGCACCACTATAGCCTGCAATAATTGCTATTTTTCTTCAATAATTCTCCAGTTCCTGCTAACATATGCAGGTACACAGAGAAAAAAATATATTTACCATTTTCTGGAGAAAGTTTGTCATAAGCATCTTCATAAATATAATTTCTCCTTATAGTGACATTGATTCCATCCAGAAATGGACCATCTCCTTGAACTTCTTGCTTATCAGCATAAATCAACCTCTGAAAGATCTAAAATAAATAAATAAATAGTCATGAGATTATTAGAGCCAAGAGACTTGCTGGTATAAGTATAAACAATCTAAACAAAACTGCTAAATATGTTTTAATTTTAGCTTCCTATAAATTCTGGTATCAGTTTTCATATGAGGTAGCAAATACTAACTTTTTCAAGAAAAGAGTATTTAAAAGTATTTCTAAAGTAAGTTTTGAAAGATCCATATCATAATATGTGATCATTTATTAAGTATTTCTTAAAATTCTAGACAGGTGGAGGGTACTCAGATGTAAGGCACTTTCTGCTAAGAGTTATAACCCGAGTTCATTCTGGGACCTCCATGAGAGGAGAGAATGTACTTCTAAAAGTTGTTCTCCCCACCTCCGCACCAACTCTAGAACACACAAGTACACATACAAACACACTGTCAAAAATATTATTTAGGAGGGAAGTGAAGCTTCCTCCAAGAATAAAATTCACATGTCTGTAGTGCTGAAATGCCGGTAGATGGAGCTCAGGATCTGGGTATTATGGTGCATTGGCATTTGTTTGTTATTTGGTTTGTTTTTATCCCAAGACAAAGTTTCTCTGTTACATCCCTGGCTGTGCTGGGCCTGCCAGCACTGAGGGGAGATCAAGAATTAAAGATAGGAAAGACAGGAAAAAGATGAAAAACCAAGAGTTAGATTTGGGAGGACTGCTGGTCAATACCACAGTAGCAGCAGCCAGCAGCCAGTGGCAACCAGCAGCCTCGAGTTTACTTTTCTTAGCCTTTGTACACTTCACAGTACCATGGGAAGCAAAGCCATAAGCTAACAGACACAATTGCTGAAATATACTTAGAACATCTGTTCCCATCCAAAGGCCTCCCTCCCTGTTCCTTCCACCAAGGCTAACAGAAGCTTCAGCCTCTTGCCTTGAGCCTCAAGTGCAACTCCTCTTATTGTTCTGTTTTAGCAGGCCAGCAAATCTGCCAACAAGCCCTGGCTTGACTTGACTCTGCCTGGCAGGCAGACTTTTTTCTCTTTCTGCTTCAGAGAAGCAAGCAAACTTTTACTCTGCTTTTAGAAACAGGCAAACAGCTCCCAACACTAGGCTGGCCTCTGAATTCACAGAACTCCACCTGCTTCTGCCTCTCCAAGTGCTGGAATTGCATGTGTCACCATGCCCTGCAAGAGGTTGAAATTTTTATGAACACCTGGAACAGCAGTTCTCAAACTGTGTTTGGTGATCCCTTTGGCAAACCTCTATCTTCAAACATATTTACATTACAATTCTTCCCCCCTTCCCTTCTCCCTCTCCCTCTCTCTGACCCGCTCACTCCGGCCTAAAGGTTTTTATTTATTTATTATATGTAAGTACACTGTAGCTGTCTTCAGACACCCCATAAGAAGGTATCAGATCTCATTATGGATGGATGGCTGTGAGCCACCATGTGGTTGCTGGGATTTGAACTCATGACCTCTGGAAGAGCAGTCAATGCTTTTAACCGCTGAGCCATCTTACCAGCCCTCTACATTGATTCTTAATAGTAACAAAATTACAATTACTTTTTTTTTTTGGGGGGGGGGGACTGTATTAAAGGGTCCCAGCATTAGGAAGGTTGAGAACCAATGACCTAGAGCCTCTAGGTCAGCAAGACCATTTTTTTGGTCTTTTTGTTTGCTTTGTTCGCCCTGAACAAAGAATGAAGGCCAGTACCTAAGAGAAGAACTTAGCAATTTCTAGAAAATTTCTAGTATAAACAGAACAGTCCAGATTAAACTGGAAACAGATATATGCAAACTTTTAAACATTTTTAAGAATCATCTGGCACGGAACTAAGGTATCTATTCATTTTTCAAAGTCATGATGGTCATACCAATTTTTTAATGAATGTATACAAAAATACCTTTACAAAAAAAATTGGCATTTTTAATAACAATGTAAACTTTGACAGTTTAAACAACATTCATTAGGTCCCACTATTGGAAATCTCTAGTCTAACAGGCTGCTTAGCTAGCTACAAGGAGCGTGGATACAGAGAAGTATCTGGCTGGATTTTAAGGATGAAATGGAAGATTTTAAAAAGTGGTGCAGTAAAACTTTTTAACTGTGTTAAGTTATCATCACAGGGTTTGAATGGCATACCTTCACTCGTTCCTCAAATGGAACCACAAAAGGTAGTTCTGTCAGGATGGCAAGCTGTCGTTCCTCAGACACAGACAGCGGTGGGGACTCCAGACCCACTGCAACACATGTTAAAACTCATTAGTCCATCTGTATTTTCCTTTTCACTCACTGCCAACTACTAAAATCAGGATATATAAAGTCATTTTAAGGATCTGGACTAACCCAGTGATTCTACTTCTATTTCCATGAACACACCCTCTGGGCCCAATCTGAAATCTGAAGTCATTGTAGCCAGGTGAGCGATCCAAATGCAGAGTGGGTAAGGGCGACCATCTTCAGCTCTACACTCACTCACCAGGTAAGGCTCAGGATATCAGAGCTAAAGTGGAAGTTTCCTGTAAAGCTGCTTTCTCCTCGGGGATAAGGATTTGAGCAAGTCAAAAGTTGCCTAAGAGAAAGCTGTATAGATAGCAGGCCTATATTGGTACTTTACTAGTAAACTTAGGCCCTATTCTTTCTCAACAGTGAGAAAATACCCTGGGGCACAATGAATCAGTTACCCCCCCCCCTTTTTTTTCTTCAAGACAGGGAACTCACTCTGTAGACCAGGCTAGCCTCAAACTAAGAAATCCGCCTGCCTCTGCCTCCCAAGTGCTGGGATTAAAGGTGTGTGCCACCACTGCCAGTTAACCCCTTTAAACTCATTTGAATGAAAAGAAAAAATCTGGGTGGATCTTTGTGAGTAGGAGTTGGAGGGAGGTCAGCCTTGTCTACAGAGTGAGTTCTAGAATGGTCAGGATTGTATAGAGAGACCCTGTCTCAAAAAAAGAAAAAAAAGAAAGAAAGAAGGGGTGATGAGGGGGGAAGAAAAAGAAAAAAAAGACAAGCCATAGAGCAGCCAATTTTATAACAGATAAATAAACTATATCCATAACATATTAAAAATTCTCCAAATGTAATAATTAAAACAAAACAAGCAAAACACTCAATACCATTAGCCAGCTGGGCAATGCAGATTAACATCATAATGAGGTATTACTGTATTTCTCATTTATTCTTCAGTGGAGCTAGGGATGAACCACAGAGTGTGGGCAAGGGCTTTACCATTGTGCTACACATCCCCAGTCTGCCATGCACCTTTTAAAATAATTACAATTTTAATTTAAAAAAGGTTTGGACAAGTTCACACATACACACCATGTATGGTAATCATATTCATGACCCATTACCCTCCTATCTTCCTCCCACTCTTGCTCATCACTCTCCACAACTGGTCTTCCTCTCAACTTGCATGTTGCATTTTCTTCTGTTGTCTACTGAGTTCAACTAGTTTCTTATAGGAACATGGGAAGGGAGTTATTTACTGGAGCATGGGCAACCAATCAAGGGCTATGTTACTGAAGAAAATGACTCCTACTTCCTCACCAAATGTTAACTGCTAAGGAGTTGTGAAGCCTATGATTTTCTTCCCTCATCCATGCCAGTATGCTGAAGGGCCAGGCAACCATAGCTACTATTCATTACTGCAGTGGCCATGTGTCATATCCAGGAGATAATCTTTTGAAAATGACAACCCCAGGAGGGCATTATGGGGCATACTTTTTGTAGTAACAGGAAACAAAAGGACCAATCAGGTGATCCAATGCAATCACATAAGGGTCTTTAAGTTCGAGAGATAGGGCTTAACTCAGTGTCAACCCACATGATGGTTCCAGTGGAGAAAAGCCCTGAACACTCATCAGGACAAAGGTTTTATAGAAAATGACAAAGCGATAGGTGAGTGTTTCTAGCCTGGCAAGCATCTAATTGGGGGAGCTACTGTGGCCTTTAGCATAACTTGCTGGTGTTGGGACCCAAACTTAACTTCTCCTTTCCTCCAGATTGGTGGTTGTTAGGCTGGGGCAGGCTTGTAATCTGGAGACTGGTGCTAGATACCAGCCTGTTAGTTTACTTGAGTTCAAACTTAGGCCAGGTTCCCTAAGATAGAGTCTGAACCCAAAATATTTGATCTCTCACTTTAATTCCAGTACTTGGAAGGCAGAGAGAGGCAGAGAGATCGCTACACCAGCTAAGGCTACATATGAGATCTGGTGCCAAAGAAGCAAAAACCAACCAACCAATCAAAACAAAACATAATTATCCTAAGTATTGGCTGAGATACACAATACAAGTGCATAAAACATATATCTCTGGTCTGAATGTTAGGTGGTACAGCTACTTCAGCAAACAGTTCTGTGGGTTTTTGTTTGTTTGTTTGTTTTTGGTTGCTTTACCCACCCCTACCCCCAGGTCTGCAGGGTTTTTTCCCCTTTTTATAAAGGTAAGTGCATAACTACTCATAGGAATTCTGCAGAGTGAGCAAAGAAACAGCTATGATCCACAGAACCCCAAATGGCTTCTTGCTGCTTGCCATACAGCCCCACCTTTCAGAAAAGGTGAGAGAATAATCATTTTCTACTTGTCTACAAGGGTTACACAAGCTGATTTTTACTGGAGTGATGATGAAGATACTCTAGTGTTTAGCAAAAATCACAGAGCTACCAGTAAAAGGAGTGAATGCTACAGAGCATTCGTCCTTGTGAAAAGAAGTGCAGACTGAGAACTTACCCTCCAGGGTGGACTGCAGTGGGCCAATCCTGCCCATCCTCCGGAATCTCCACACATGTCTTGATGCAGGTACATAGAGCTGAGTAACCTATGGAAACCAACTGCTGTCAGCACTTTCTTTTGTTCCAGCACCTAAGGAGCTGGCTGTCTATTCCTGTCCAGTTCAGGCTACCTCTCATGTCCTCATAATTTAGCTTTTAATACTTTTAAGGGAATTATTGTCAGGTTAGAATAAAAATATCAATGATCTAATTATGAAACAAAGCATATCACATTTAAAAAATAACAAATATTACGCTCTTAAGTTTTTCTTTAATCTGTAAATTCCTCAATCCTTTAGTTTTGGTATTTGTACAAGCGTTTGTTTATGGTCTGGAATGCACTCACTACTGCAGAGTACCTGAAGAGAGGCAGCGCAGCAGGCTCACTGTGTGTGGTGGCATGTGGAAGAAATGCATGAGCAGGAAGACATCACTACTATCTAGACAGCCTTAGAGGGGCATATCAAAGGTTTACTACTTCTTTCAAGAACAGTTTCAAAACGACACGATTCCCTCATACTCAATAAAATTGATGAATAGTTCTTTTTCTCCTTAGTAACAGGGTGAGTGTATAGTTAGGCCAGTCCATGCAGCTATTTTCAGTGTTACTCTGAGTTCCTTGGACAGTGAACATGTATGGGAGGAAGGGTTCTCAGGAGTCCCTAACCTTTCTTCATACCTCAGCAGCCTCTGGTCACAGGTCACCACACTTCAAACCTAGAACTATCACCATGCTAAAGTCCTTTTGTGTTGGTGAAGAGTTTCTTAGAGTCATCCATCTGGCCCTGGAGCTGTTCACTTTGCAAGACCATTTGCAAACTCTGCCAGTGGGTGGAGCTGAAGGCCTCAGGTTCAACTGGAAGATGGCTGAAGACATAGTCATACCTCCAATTTCCTGCCACACTCTTGTCCTGGATTCTTGCTGCACTTGTATCCCTGTCTGTCTCACTTATATCTCCTGACTGTCTTCTACTTTCCAAGATTCTAAAACACATCAGTGGTGACTCTCTGAGAATACCTGATGTTTACTCTTCCTGGAAAAGATCTGGAAAACTAAGTCTACCTTAGGTTCAAATCTTAGCAATAATCAATTGTCTGCCCCTTCAGATAACCTAGGATAAAATCTATCTCTTTTAACTAATGAACATACTTTTATTGGTAGTATTACTAAAAGTGAAATTGTTTTTAACTCCAGTAGACAACCATTGGGTTTCAATACAACCTGAGGCAGTAACAGT
Source organism: Rhabdomys pumilio (assembly GCA_030674055.1). Lineage (NCBI taxonomy): Eukaryota > Metazoa > Chordata > Mammalia > Rodentia > Muridae > Rhabdomys > Rhabdomys pumilio. Next base: position 58,006,216 of record JANHMN010000016.1, on the reverse strand, counting down.
ACAATCAAGATAATGATTATCAGGATGCTGTCTAGGCCAATGCTGCTGCTACGTATCTTGTCCTCTGACCAAAACACTGATACACCCTCAAAGTTAAGTGAAGAGTTATACAATTTAAAAAGGCTTACACTCTCTATAAATATGAAAGCTTGAGAAATCCATCTTTAATGAAAAGTATTAGGGAGATTTTCTACTAACTTTATCTGCTTTGATATCCTCTTGTTCTGACAGCCAGTGATTTGGAGGACAGAAATTTCTCCTCGTGTCTCTGGACTTCAGCATTTTCACTAGGTTAGTGATAACCTGAAGAGAAAGAACAGGGCAATGTGATACAAACTCAGTGACTAACATCCTACAGAGCTGGCAACACCATTAACCAGATAAGACAAAACACCAGATAAGGTGTTTGTCTCCCTCATAGAATGGATGTGACAAAAAGCCTCCTTTAGGGACAAGAACATGCTGGAGAACAAACCAGTAGTTACCAAAAAAAAACCAAAAAAAGCAACGTAAGTGTACTCACAAAGTGGTCTTTAAAAACTGAGGTCAGGGGCTGCAGAGACGGCTCTTAACCTCTTTTCTTTAATTTATTTTATGTGTATGAGTGTTTTGGCTGCATGTATGCATGTGCACCATGCGTGTACCTGGTATCCTTGAAGGTCAGAAGACAACACAAGATCTCCTGGAATTGAAGTTACAGGTGGTTGTGAGATAGCACATGGGACTTAAGACCTGAACCCGGGTCCTTTGCAAGAGGAACAGTGTTCACAACCATTGAACACATCTTTAGCCCCTTGGCTAGAATTTTTAAGACAGACTTCTGGCAGTACATAGCTCACACAGGCTGTAAAGAAGCTCATAATGTTACTGTGTGGGATTAGTTTTTCTGAGAAATACCACATGAGAGATGTGGGTGAAGCAGCACCCTACTAAATCTCTATTTTCCCCACATCCCTTGCCTGTGCCTCTAGAGCTGATCAATTTTCTACAGTCTCTTACTTGATATAATTCTTAAGATGGCCATTCTCTCCAACTGCAACATCAAAGCTATGTGTATTCTCTGAATGTTCTTAAAACATTAGCTATGCTTTGGATATGATGAGCTCCTTTGGAAGAGAGCCCACAAATTACCTAGGAACCTGGGAGTTTTCAGTAATTGATCTGGGATCAAATGTCATTGGTAAGATTAAAGAAATCTAGCAGTATTATCTTTAAAAAAAAATCTACTTTCTACACTACATAGAAATATACTTTGCAGATTTGGCAAGATCACTCAATGAGTAAAGATACTTACTACCAAGACTGACAATAGTTTAATTCCCAGAGAAGTGTGAGGCAAGTGAAACTGTGTCCACCAAGCAAGAACTGGGAAGACTGAATGGATTCAGAAACCCCAGTAAATTCTCTTATCTGAGAATGGTAGGCATTTCATCTACTCCACCAGGTTCCTGTCCTGCAGCATGTGGTGCTGATGATACTCTACATGAGAACGGAGAAGTCAGGGAGCACAGAGCACAAAGTTCGACAGGCTAATGAGGTACCTAGATTGGCTGGCCCCTAAGGTTTAGTCAGTAAGTGTCCCTTCTCAGACATTCCTTCCTGCAAAAGTTACTTAATCTCTGGTCCAACCTGAGTAAGTCATATACAATTATTTTCCACTACTAATAAACAGTCTGGACAAGTAAGGACACTCTTTCATCAAGAACTGATGTGGGGAAAGCCTTCACCATATAGAGCCATGTCACCACCTAAGTCTCTCAGAGAAGGCCTCTCTGTACTCCAGACAATCAACCCTGTCTAAGTCCCAGGTTCAACACTAGCCCACTACCCATTCCTGACTCCTTGTGGTTCCCAGCAGTGTCTGGGTGTCCAGGAGTTTGGGAACCCCAGCTTCCACCCCAACCTACCTTCCTGTTTCTCATCTAGGCTGGGGCTCCCATCTTAGGCTATGTTTGTAGCCTAACACTTCCTCAGCTGCGTTCAACACTCTAACTGCGGCGAGGCAGAACATGGACCCACAGAGAACCAACTCTCACAAGTTGTACTGTAACCTTCATACATGTGCTGTAGCATGTACCCCACCCAAATAAATAATATGTGTAAACACATGTCATTTATAAAATCTTCAAGTGCCAATTTCACATAAATATATAACAACTTTTTAAAAATATAAGTAGGGGGTTGGAGAAATGGCTCAGCAGTTAGGAGTGCATACTGTTCTTCCAGAGGACCTGAGTTTAGTCCCTATCATCCACACTGGTGGGAGGACTCACAGTTGCCTATTATTCCAGTGCCAAGGGATCTGATGCCTTCTTCTCTCTCTCTCTCTCTCTCTCTCTCCCTCTCTCTCTCTTTTTTGGTTTTTCGAGACAGGGTTTCTCTGTACAGCCTTGGCTGTCCTGGAACTCACTCTGTAGACCAGGCTAGCCTCAAACTCAGAAATCCGCCTGCCTCTGCCTCCCATGATGCCTTCTTCTCAACTTCTGATTTAACCTATACTCATGTGTATATACCTACAGACACATAGACATAATTAAAAACAATAAAATGTTGGAAAAAGTTAAGTAGAATAAGTTTGTCCAAAACTTTAGGAGGTAAAATTATCTTTTTAAAAATATATGCAATTTAGCTAAAATTCAAATACACCAGGTAGTCTGTATTTTTATCTGTCACAATATGAACTATTTTTCTTTTTAGATTTAAAGAAAAATATAAACTTTACCGAACCATAAAAATATGATTGGATTTACTCTCACATTCCTTTTGTCCACACACTCAGCAATGAAATGCCAATCATGATGCAACCTTCAGCAAAAAGAATGGACAAGTCTGCATAGGTAATCCATAGAAAACATGGAAGTTTACTCAAGATGATGAAGGTAAGAACAACTGGAAAGATGGCTTTAAACTTTATCAACAGATGCCCAATGCAAAATTCAGAAGGTAGCTCTTCTTTCTATTAACTTAATCAAAATTTCTGGAAATCTGTACCAAATAGAAAGACTCTTAGGTATAAGCTATAACAAAGTCATAGGTATACCCATCTTAGGAAACTTTGAACAAAGGCTATAAAACCTGCCCAAAGTGAGTTTTCTACAGATTCAAACTTGTGGTTCCCAGCCTATACAGCATGTGGGGATCATCTGGGAGGGTGACAAATAACCACATCTGGGGACATCAACACTCAACACCTCAATCCATAATGGTTTAAGTGGAGCCAGGCAAACTGTCACTCTGAACTGTTACAAAGGACTTGAGAACCAATGTGGTTTATAAGAAATGAAAGCAAAGAAGCATACTTTAGAATGACCAGCTGTATCTATAATGCAGTGTTAGCAGCTTTCATAAATACGATGTATATATGATTGATATATTAACTACTGTCCCTAATCCTAGATCAATGATTTACATTAAATGTTCAGAAATAAAAATAACTCAGCACTTGGAAATGAACACAGTAATTATCCAAGCTCCATTGCATTCACATGCAGCATAGTAATAACTTGCAAACTGATTTCCTTCAACCCCAATATTAAAATACAAAGGTAAGTCACAGAAATATACAGATTTCTTATGAAAGTATCAGCTGACAACTGCCCAGTTACAGACTATACATTCTGGTTTTGGGTTTGATGTTGACAGTAAATCTTGCTGACAGATTGGGAAGCTCAGAGAAGTATCCTACTAGGTTATTACTTAGCTATCGTACCATTAACAAGATATATATACTATCATGTAATAAATATATCTGTAAACTGGATGACAATACTTGGATGGAGATGACTGATATATATATACAGCCTATTTTGAAAAGCAACTACAAGATGAAACTATAATAATTAAAACCAAACAGCATAGCTAAATTTCTCTCTCTCTCTCTCTCTCTCTCTCTCTCTCTCTCTCTCTCTCTCT
>JANHMN010000016.1:57962139-58002294 GCA_030674055.1 Rhabdomys pumilio | reverse complement strand
TCTCTCTCTCTCTCTCTCTCTCTCTCTCTCTCTCTCTCTCTCTCTCTCGTGTGTGTGTGTGTGTGTGTGTGTGTGTGTGTGTGTGTGTGAGAGAGACACTAAGGATTTAACCTAAAGCCTCATGCTTTCTGGACAAGGGTTTTACCACTAAGCTACATTCCTGTTCTCTTTGTACTTTTTATTCTAAGACAGAGTCTCAGTAAGTTGTCTAGGTGGACCTTAACCCCCTTTGGAGCCCAGGTAGTCAGAAACTTGCAATTCTGCCTAGTACCAGAGATTCATCAGTCTATGCTGCCTGGTCTAGCAACAGGCACAATCAGCAGCACGAAACTTCTAGATACTGAAAAGGGGAAAGGGAGAATGTGATAAATACATGAAAGGAGAACTTTTTAGACTTGATTTCAAATGAAGAACATTCAAAGAAATGTGAGAAAAGCATAGTGGCATGCAGCTATAGGAGCATCACCTGACATAGAGATTCTCCTAGAGGGAATGGAAAGAACACAGTGAGTCTACTGCAAGCCCTCATTACACAGTGACACTGCCCAGGCCCAGCCTGAGTCCTCTGCCATTCCCTAGCACTGGGTAGTCAGTTGGCATAGGGTTACTTAAGGAGTCACTAGTTAAGGCCTGAAATGCTGCTGTGAGTACACAGTCCTGTTTCACACACCCCTCAGTTATCATTTGTTAAACAACGTATTTTGAAAGACAAGACTTGCTTCCATATTTGAGATACTATAAAATTTTTTTCCTTAAATATTCATTTCAACTAATCACCAAAAAAGTAAAACAACAACAAAAACATCCAGTCCATCTCAATAATGATAGGCAAGAACAGATCTTCAAGAACAGGACACAGGTCCATCACCCAGAGATTCCTGTGAAAAACGCAGCCAGGACACTGGTTGCATCCGTTTACTTTGTTCAAAAGTTGGGTCATTGCACCTCACATCACAGATCTGGAGCAGCCATGCTAGCAGAGCTATCACCATCCTCTGGCTAGAGATCTGTTACACCTTCCTTTGAAGAAGAAAAGCCCAAATTCTTACTTCACAGGTGTGAAATGTCCAGGCTGCTACAAGATTACTAGTTTTCAGCCAGGCTCAGACATGAGCTGAAAACTAAACTTTGTACAAGCTGTTCAACAGTATTGTGCCAGCCCACAGGAGAAGGCTGTTTGTTTAGAAGAAAGCAACATTAATCTATATAATTTCCTGAATTTATTTTTCACAGAAAGCTTTATCTAGTTCAGTTACTCTACCAAGACAACATCACTACGTTTGATTTTATAAGGTATACAACAACAATCTCCAATTTTAGCATTTGCTTTTCAATAAAATTTTACTTATGGGGAAAAAAGCTGGGTTGTTGTTTGTCTGCTGTTTTTCTTCAAGCTCGGTACAGAAATAAAAGTCCTATGCTAGGCAAATGTTCTACTTATTACTAAGTCACATTCTCATACCTGGATAGCTTCTTAAGAATGCTTTTGAAATTAGTATATATTAACTATAAATAAAATTGGGTTTTATGAAGCTTTCATTATATATACAGTATACTTTATGCACATTCATCTCCTCCTTAGTCTCTCCTGCTCCCACCCCTACCCAGTTTCCTTTCCTCATCCCTTCTGCTTTCATGTCTTTGTGTGTGTGTTCCAGTAAGATTTGTTATAGTTGTTAACACAAGCACAGATGAGGTTACAAAATCATGAGCACCTTACCAGTGGCTAGAAGACTGAAGGAACTTTTTCTCCCTCTTTTATGAACTGCCTATCTTAAATCTTATCTCGGGAGCCCTTCCCATTTCAAAGATAGGCTATTGAAGGACCTAATACTGTGAAGACAAGCATAGCTGATGTGAGTTCAAGGGTGCAGCAGTCAACAGCAGTTAAGAGCACTGAGTGCTCTTTCAGAAGTCCTGAGTTCAATTCCCAGCAACCACATGGTGGCTCACAAACATCTGTAATGGGATCTGATGTCCTCTTCCGGGGTGTCTGAAGACAGATACAGTGTACCCACATACATAAAACAAATAATTCTTTTTAAAAAATGTAGCAGCCATGTCACGCCTGAAAATCAGCATTCTACAGCTATTCCCTTTCTCTAATTCTTTTTTCTTTTTCTTTCTTTTTTTGTTACATGCATGGTCAGTTCTTTATTCTTTGATGAATGGTCTTAAAACATCACACTGGTAAGCAAGGCTGAAAACTAAAGTTTAAAATAGTTTTATAAGGACAACTTATAAAACATGTAATGATTAGTCACTCTGTGAAATTTTGACCTTACGAGTGTATGATGCACCCACTGGCAACAGCACCCAGGTTTTCCATAGAGCCAGTCATCATTTTTCTGTTGTTTTATTCAGGGCATGGGGGAAGGGGGTCAAGAGGCAGAGGGAGAGAGAGAGAAGGAGACAGAGGGAGACAGAGGGAGGCAGAGGGAGAGAGAGAAGAGAGAAGAGAGAGGAGAGAGGAGAGAAGAGAGAAGAGAGAGGAGAGAAGAGAGAAGAGAGAAAAAGAGAGAAGTAGAGAAGAAGCTGGCCATGACCACGTGGAGAGAGGGAAAGGAGGGGGGAGGGGCGAGGGGACAGAGAGAAGCTAGAGGCAAGAGATGAAGAGGCCCTTTCTCTAATTCTTGCATTCCTTCTGCTCATTCTTCCACTATGTTCCACAGCACTGGATATTGTAGTGGTCTGAAAGAAAATAGGCCCCATAGACCCATAGGGAGTAGCATTATTAGGAGGTATTGCTGGAGTAGGTGTGACTTTGTTGGAGGAAGTGTGTCACTGGGGGTAGGCTTTAAAGTTTCAAATATTCAAGCCAGGCCCAGTGGCACTCTTTCTTGCTTTCAGATGTGAATGTATAACTCCCAGCTACTTCTCCAGCACCATGTCTGCCTGCATGCCACGACAATAATGGACTAAAATTTTAAACTGTAAGTCAGCCTCCTAGTAAATGTTTTCCTTTATAAGAGTTGCTATGGTCATAGTGTCTCTTCACAGCAATAGAAATCCTAACTAACACAAGTATGGATGTCCCATTTATGGGTCATTTATTCTTAATAATTTGGCCAGTTATGAGTCTGAACTAATGGCTGATCACTGCAAAGAGAAGCTTTCTGACCAAAGCTGACAACAACACTATTCTATAGACTTGTATTTAGAAGGGAACATGATATGTACATCATGTTCAGGTTAGCAAAGAGCAGCAGCTTTCCTACTATGGCACAGGACCTCTCTGGATAGGGCCTTTTGACCAGGTCTACAGTATGCGGGCTAGTCAGGAGAAAGGAAGCTAAAAGTCAAGTTTCAACTTGGTTTTTCTGTCCCATGACCAAATTGGCCTTAGGTTTTTAAAGAATCCATACAGATCCCAGGTTGGCCAGAAACTCACGATTTTCCCTCCTCAGTCTCCCAAGTATTGGGATGTACCAGATGTATCACTACACACAGAGCATTTTTCCTTTCAAATGGAAAATATAAAGCATCAATCAAGAGGGCAAGAATCATCTACAATAGCACACTCTACTCTCTATATGGCAATGCATACAGATGTGTCTGCTTTCCTGACACACTGCTTTTGCTGAGGCCCATTACGTGTGGTAGCCAAATACAAAGACATATCAAGCAAGTTTTCCTGTTTCTCCATGGGGTTAAAATGATTATGGCCATAAATTACACTTCAAAAAGAAGTTTATAAAGTTGATAAATGCAGAGTTTAGGAATAGATCTTAACTCCTAAGGTGACAAGTGAAGATGACTTTGAGCAATTAGACTCTATATTCTGTGACTAGTCAACAAGTTTGTCTTTGACTGAAAAATGAAAAAGGTCTGGTCTGAAATAGAAAGCCTAGTCTCAGCATTTGAAATTTTGTCAGTCAACAAAAAGCAAGAAAGTAATGGCAAATGCTTTTACCTCCTTTGGTTGGTTTTACTGTGACTGTTTCAAATTTACTTTGGTACTGTAGTATACATAAATGGTGCAGGCACTGTACAGGGACAACAGTTAACATCTCTCATACAGCCGGGCAGTGGTGGCGCACGCCTTTGATCCCAGCACTTGGGAGGCAGAGGCAGGTAGATTTCTGAGTTCGAGGCCAGCCTGGTCTACCGAGTAAGTTCCAGGACAGCCAGGGATATACAGAGAAACCCTGTCTCGAAAAACCAAAAAAAAAAAAAAAAAAAAAAAAAAATCTCTCATACAGAATCTCAAGCAGGCGATGCTTGCTTTTAGGAAAAGTGACAACACTCTACTGTTGATAGTATTTGCTATAAATGTCATTTTCCTCTATAAGAAAAGCTAATAGCAGCTGATCATCACTCATGGGTCATACCAGTTTATATGATTTCTAGACTCTATGCATAGCAGGTAGCATAAAATTGGTTGGGCACATGTTCTTTAAACAGTTCTATTCTAAAGTTAAAAGTCTGTTAAAACACAATTTCAAATCTAAACCCACCCCATGTTTAAAAAAAAAAAAAAGTAAGCTATTAAGATTTTAGATGTAGCTTAGTGGTAGACTGCTTACCCAGCATGTACAAAACCCTGGGTTCAATCTCTCTCTTTCACTTCTATATACACCAAGAGAGCAAGAATCACCTACCATAGCACACACTATTTTCTATGTGGCAATGCATATAGATGGGCCTGCCTCCCTGACACACTGCCTTTGCTAGGGCCCATTAAATGTGGTACCAGACACAAAGACTTATCATCAAGCAGGATTTCCTACCTCTTGCCCGGGAAGGTGTTTGAGACAGGACAGGGTCTTGCTTAATTCACCTTGAACTCACTAGAGCTCAGGCTGGTTCCATGTTCGTACATCATTCTGCCTCGGCAACCTAAGAACTGGGATCACTAGCATTCATTATTGCATTTGGCTCCACAAAATCTTTATTTAATGTTTAAGCAAAACAAAATAAGGTCAAGGTAAAAAAAGCTCATGTAGCATTATAAGTTCAGATATTCCTAAGCCTCAAAGACTATCATACAAAATTGTAAAACATCCAACAGGAGCTATATAATAGTTACTTTATCTTCCAGTGTTCACAAAACCTGGTGTCCCACATTAAGGGAAGTGTTACTAGCAAAGATCCCAGAGCTTAATTACACATAGACAAGAAAGCATGCATGCTATCCTAAGGTTCAACTCCGTGAACACTTACACAAGCATTCCAAGTCTGAAGTAGGTGAGACAGTTTATTCTAGATAGCTAGAAAAGGTGCAAAGTAGCCCATCTTTAAAGAAGGGCTCAGCAGACAACTTTTAAGGTTTACTTAGAGATACAGAGAAAAAGGTGATTAAAATAAATTGTGCAAACATGTATTACACCAATTTGCACAAATTATGAATTCAATGATGCATTAGGCCTGTATTCATGCAATCAAAACATTATCTGTTACTTTCACTGCTGCTAATGCTTATGCTTCTAAGTGAAATGTGTTGTAAAATCAGGCAGAATGGGCTGCAGAGAGACTCTCATGGACTTGTAGGATGAATAAGCAGTCCTTAATTAGCCCATCAGGTTAAGTGCAAGCATTAATGGGTCTTTCCTAAAGTCTAGCTTGACATCTTTCTCCAAACATGGCCAAGAAGAAAGTTCCATTAGCAATATTAATACAAGCTTAGTTGATCATTTTCATTCAATTAACTTCTTTCAATTAAACAGATAGCTTGACAAAAGCAGTGATAAAAGACCTGAAGGGACAGCTGATGACTCTCATGGAACATTAGTGTTTGAGAGGTCGCTGGTATTAAACGGCCTGTAAATCTAGCATTCAATTTGGAAGATGCATTTCTTCTACTCTCCTTTAATGAGCAATTTTAGCTGACTAGATATGTTTGCAGCAGAAATTGCATGGGGGTCAGAGTCAAGCACCTTTTTCCTGCTCCTTTTTTTTTTTTAACCCTGTCACCCACTCTTGCCAGCATTCCAGCCATGGTACCCCATAACTTCTTTTTTTCTCCCCCATGGTTAAAAATGAATTCATTCTGAAGTAATTTATATATAGCATGCATCAAAAACTGACTCATTCTACCTTTTCTGATTCCATCTTAATAAAAGATTAAAAATTTTTACCAAGAAAAAAATCTTTTAATGAAAAATAAAAATGAAAACACTTAAAATATTTTATGATTTTTTTTTAGCTTATCAAGGACAGTCTTGAGACGTTTTACATAGGTATTAACTGTGAAAGCAATGGTTTTACTTTTCACCTGCTGTAGCACTTATGTGAAAATCAGAAGACAATGTGTGAGAGTCAGTTTTATCCTTTCACTGTGTGTGATACAGGACTCAGCTCAGGTCTCCAGGCTTGGTAGAAAGAACCTTTATTTATTGAGCCATTTCAGTTTTAAAATGAAACAGATATAAAATAAAGATGAGGCTTTTCTTTAAAAGTTTTGTAATTTAAAATTATGCCTGAAGCCAACTTCCAAATTTCTATTCCTAGTTCTAAAAGAAGCTGAACAAAAACAAGTCTGTTCTGGATCCATTCTGACATGCCACATACCTTGAACAACTGAACCCATCGCTTCTGTTCCATTTGTATGCACCGCTGCATCTCAGAGTTAGTAGTAACCCCAATACTCTGAAATGCGGTGACATATTCTTCCCGAACTTCTGGCTTTGTTTCCGGATACGCTAACTTGATGATCCCTAAGCAGGCATCTCGAAGGCATCGTGACAGCAGGATTAACTCCTCCAGAGTGAAAGGCATCATGGATGATTGTCTCTGACCTACAACTAAAACAATCAATTTTCCACCACTTTTTTCAGATCAGTAACACAGCAAAACTTAAAGGAGAAAAACTGGGGGATAAGGGCTTTCAATTACCCTTAAAAATTGATAGGCCACGAGGCCAGCAGCAAACCCATTTTTCAAAATTCTTACCTTCTATGGGGTCACCAAAAAATTCATTGTCATGTATGGAAATCAGCGAGTGACTGAACAAGGAGCTGAAGAGGTGAAAGAGTGGGATGATTCGACCAGAATCTTCAAAAGACATGGGCGAGCCCCTGGATATCACCTGAAGCAACGGCACCATAGACCTGAAGAGGGGCAGGAAAAACAAAATAGCTATTTTAAGGTGAGGTTTAGGAAATAAGACATCAGATAATATAGTTGGTGAAAATAAAAATTTATACTAACAATAAAACTACTTAAAAAAAGGAAAAGTTCCCCTGGAAACAACACAAGTTAGTAACTGGCACCTGAGAAGAGAAGAAAATCCACAGACCAACCTTTCTGATGTGTCCCTGTTTCTGCCACCTGGCAATTACTGAGAGTGGACATAGTCCCAGAAGCCAAAGCCCTGGAGAGTTTTAGATGAAGATTTGGTTCCTGTATGGAAGACTGTTCCTTCTTTGGACTTCTGTTTAACAGAGGCCAACATATGTGGCAGGACAGAACATCTTACCTAGTCCCCTGCTTTCAGGTAGGTTTATAACAACTCTATACTGAAGTCAAATTAGAACCTTCATCTTCCACTCCTCTTGGGGCCTTGTTTCTCCTGTCCATGTTTATAAATGGCTTCCTTGCTTGCCACACAGAAGAGTCTCCACTGCTTATCACAGGCTGTGACTGGTTCCTTTTTTCTCATGGAAGTCTGTCATATGGAACACATAGCTCTTTCCAAGCAAGAAAGCACTGTGTCCCCTCTGCAGTGAGACCTGTAGGTCACCTCATGGGTATCTGTTATACCTCTCTTTATCGATCTTGTCCACAAAAGTTACTGGGTTTTTTGTTTTGTTTTTGTTTTTTTTTTTTTTTCTGAGACAAGGTAGCCCTGGCTGTCCTGGAACTTAAGAGATCTACCAATCTCTGCTGGGATTAAAGGCCTGCACTACCACACCCAGCTCCCAAAAGTTTTATTTGGAGACAGGAGCAGAAGTGAAGCTGGAGAAACTATACATGCAGGATTGCAGAGTAGAAGCCTGCCTGTTCTAACCAGGGGTGGGGGTGCTGAGATTTGGGTTGGTGAGTGAGGTAGATGCAGAGGGGGCTCTCAATCTGCCTGATGCTGCCTTCAGGAAAAGGTCTAGAGAATGAGAACAGGAACTCTATGAAGCTCACAACAATTTGTAACTCCACTCTCAGAGGATCCAATGCCCTATCCAGCCTCCCTGGGTACTGCCCCTATGCAGACATAAATACTGTCCTACTTCACTACCAAAGCCAGGAAAGCTGAGAGAGCCGACTTAAGCATGTACAACAGTTTCATCTCTTGCTCAGTCCCATGAGAAGAGAACCCAGCAAATACTTTCTGAGTGAGTCCTCACTGTGCTACCACTTACAAAAAATTTCCTGAAACACACAAAAGTAATTAATTCACTGCCATATATTTTTATTGATATTAGTAAAGGTATGGTCATGGCCCTTTAGATCCCAGACCGATCAATGCAGAGCCACAAAACCCACATGAAACCAAGGAACATATATACTTAAGGGAACAAGTGTTAACAGTTGCTGAGTGGCCAGTGTTTTCTAAATTTAAGCAGTGCTGAATCAGCACTGAAAAAAAATCACTCCTGCTGCGAATCCTGGTCTTTACATTACCATAAGCCACCGCAAAATCACACAGGCAAACAATTAATGCTGTTAACCAACATTAACTTATTTGTTCTCTCCTTATTTCCATGAGGTGAGCAAAAGAAGTTAATTATTCTCACTTGAATGATGGAAAAGAGAACTTTGAAGAAGAGTCACCAGTGCACCCAGGGACAAATGAAACATAGGCCAGTTAGAAACAAACATCCTTCTGAAATTAGGTCAATCTCAAGAGACTTGGAAGCAAATAAAAAGTCTACAACTTAAATGTGATAGGTATAACACCAAAAGCTGGTTAAATTACAGATAATCAGTGGGACTTTATATGAATCCCTGACACTTGTATCCACCCTCAGAATAAGGATTTGCAACTGTCTGTGGAGACTATTCCCTCCCCTCACTGAAGACTTCAGCTTTTCCTGAATGGGTTCTTGTTACAGATGCCCTGAAGCCCTTAGTGCAGTGACCACAGTGGAGTAGTCTGCTGCTACTTTTGGGAAAGAGTGGCCTGTGTGCTGGCTGTCAGTTGCTTCAACTTTAGTAAGGCAGAAATTAAACAGGAAATACTGGGAAGAACACACTTGAAATAAAACCATGGTTTGCAAAACATCTGCCCATGGGCCCAGCACTTGGGAGGCAAAGGCACATGGATTTCTATGACTTCGAGGCCAGTCTTGTCTATAGAGAGTGTTCCAGGACAGCTAGGGCCATTACACAGAGAAACCTCATCTGGAAAAACAAAACAAACCCACTAAAAACGTCTGCCCACTCCTAGATCTGTCAGCTTAGGGTAAGGAACAGACTGCATCTCAGCTGGGTCTGGAGCTTCATCTGGCTACTTGATGAGACAATGAGGTAGACGCCCACGTCTGATGTAGGTCCCCCAGATGAGCTAGTTTTGCTGTGAAACTTACTCTCAGACTAAATTTAATGTGATTTTTCAGAAAAATCAGGTGTTTCATTTTTTAATTTTGCTACCAAAAGTATTATGATAAGGTATTAATAAGTGGGAATATATTAATAATTATGTTACTAGAAAGAAGTTATTTAACAAACTAAACAAGCAACAAGAAATTCAAAATTCTCAACTGCCTTTTAAAAATTGCTTTAAAAACCTATATAACCTGATCCATTGTAAAACAGTATTAATAATTTAATGTAATTAGCAGTATCATTTTTCTTTCACACTTCATGACTCCATTTCCTCACCAAAAGACAAATGTCATAAACAAACAGCCAATTATCAAACAGACCATATCAGTATCTCTGTTGCTAAGCTGGAGTACTTACAGGTTAATGATAATTTCCTGTTCTAATGATCTCCAATCTCCTCTTACACTAAGTAAATGGTTGTTCACAAAAGCCAAGGTCATGTCAGAAGGATTAAAATATACCAAAACTTTTTATTTTAAATTTTCTAAGTATGAATCTAACCTAGGCATTTCTAATCTTTGTTGATTCCAGATGAATCACTCAGCCTTCATGAGTGTCACTAGCCACAGTGGGTTGAGAAAAACTCTTATTCATATAAGAATCATTAAGATTCAATGAAAAACATAAAAGCATTAAAGGAAATTTCCCTACCATTAAGAGGAGGCTTTTCTGGAAATAAAGGATGTACACCCATAGTCCTAGTACTCCAGAAGTTAATGCAGGACTTTGAAGTTCCAAGCTACTAGCTGCACAGTGAAATCCTGCTTGGTTTTTGATAAAAATAAACAAATAAATAAAAATAAATTTAAAAAAAATGGCCAGGGGAACAGGAATTGGCAAAATGGTTTAGCAGTTAGCACCACTGGCTGCTCTTCCAAAGTACTGGAGTTCAATTCCCAGCACCCATGAGGCAGCTAAACCACCAACTTCAAGCGATTCAAAACCACTTCTGCCCTCTACAGGCATAAGTTACACATGTGGCACACAAACACACATGCAGGTAAAACATCTGCACGCATAAAATGAAATAAATTTTCCTCCAGATACAGCCACATTCTAATAATGTTTCCAGATAAGTTAACTGTAAAATTAGGCACTAATTTTTCTTTTTGGGAAGGGTGTATATGTGTGAATTAAGGCCATTCAGAATACACCTTTCTAACACGCAGAACAAGTGTAGCAGTAATTAATTACAACCCTTCCTTTAGGCTAACACTTTCCACGCCCTCAAGCTCACTCTGTAAGCCTGTGTAGCACGTACCCTGTGATCATCTGTGTTGTCATAGAAGAGATGAGAAACCAAAGGTGCCTCAAAAACCTGGCATTGAAGGCTAAACTGTAGAGAAGCCTGAAAAGAAAAACAGAAAGAGTAAGAAATTATTCACTCAAATCATTACTTAGAAAAAAACAATGCTATACAACTATACAGTAAAGACAGTACACGATTTAGAGAACTCATAATACTACAAAAGATGTCATCTGACACAGGCCCATTGGCAAAGAAACTAAAAAGAGCCATGGACTTCACTGCAGGAAGGCCTGGCTCTCATCTACTGCCCTGAGACTGAGTCCAAGATCCAGCAGCCCTGAGGATACATGGCTACTTTCACTCAAGCTTAGGCTGTCCTCCCCAAATATGGCTTACTAAAACACAGTAATACTTTTAATCCCAGCAGTTGGGAAGAAGAAAGACCAAGTATTCAAGGCTAGTCATGTTTATATGAGACCTTGTCTCAGAAACAAAAAAAACCATTAAAAAAAAAAAAAAAAGGACAAAAAATTTAAATCTAATACAAATCCCATGTGAGATGAAACCAACAAAAAGACTTATGATGATAGAAAAACATGTTGGTAAGACAGGAATTTGAATTACTTGAAGCATGTTAGAATAAAGTAGGAAAATAACTGGCTCAGTAAGCACTACAAAACAATGATTTTTACAATGTAATTAAAGACACGATAGGAATGATCATTAGATAAAAATTTAAAGGTAGCACCATCACAAGAGAAGAATGTTTATTTTAAATATCAACACAGTAATCTCTTGTTCTTTCTATGGCTCCTCTGTTCCTGTCATACACTGAGCTTAACAAAGCAAGGAGCAAAGAATCCAAATAACCAGAAGTCAGCTTGTGGCAGAGCAAGCCCAGGGTTAATTCTGCCTTGAATGTTTTAGAACCAAACCACTTAGATGCCTCTCTTGTTCCTCCTGTGGAAACAGTAATTAAAACAAACAAACTAGTAATGTGTACCACAATTTATGCTAGTGAAAGATGTTTTAATTGATAATATTTAATTGACTATATTTAATTGAGTGTTAATTTAAAAGCCCATAGGTGGGACTGGAAAGATGGTTAGTGGTTAAGTGTTTTACCATATACACCATGTACACACATACAATCAAAAATTAAATTTCATTTACAAAATTGTGAAACCTGGTAGGGTTGTGGCACAGACTTTGATCTCAGCAATTTGGGAGGCAGAGGCAGGCAGATTTGCAATTTGAGGCCAGCTTGGTCTTTATAAATTTGTGACCAACCTATATCACATAAAATCCTGTCTAAAACAAATAAACAAACAAACAAAATCCAGTAAAAACAGGGAAGAATATGGCCAGAGTGGTCTAGAAGGCAAGTTCTAAGACAACCAGGGCTCTGTTACACAGAGAAACCCTGTTCCAAAAAAACAAACAAAATGAATTCATGCTCTCCCATGTCAGCTCACCAACAGTAAACAATCATAAAATCTTGAAGTGGCAAGGCTCTATTAAGATTATCTGGCACAATTGCCCTTCACAATCTGCTTGAACCAAAAAGAGAAATCTTACCCATCTCAAAAATATTATAAACGCATACAAACTTCTGTCAAAGGTTCATTATGAAGTGCTATCAACACTTGACTAACTCTATGTTGAGAACAACTGGATAAAGACTCAAAATTACAGAATCCTATGGAAACAGTGAAAAATATTAAAAATATGTATGTTGCCAGGCATGGAGGTACATGCTTTTAATCCCAGAACTTGAGAGGGAGAAGCAAGTGGGTCTCTGAAAGCTGGAGGACGGGCTGGTCTACATAGAAAGTTCTAGGCCAGCGAGGGCTACATGGTAATACCCTGTCCCAAAGCACAAACAACATAACAAATTAAAAAATCCATGAGACCAATAAAGCCTTTAAGCACAGTGTCTCCTGGCATTATTATCCTCAAAAAGCCACAAAAGACTATACTAAACGGAAAAGATAGACTTAAAAAAGAGGTTGAGTGTGGTGGCTCACGCCTATAATTTTACCATTGGGGTAGAAGGCTTGACATCAAGTCTGATACCAGTCTAAGCTAAACAATGAGTTCTAAGAAAGTCTGAGCTACAGTATGAGACTATGTTTCCAAAAAGGAAAAAGAAAAAAGAAAAAATTCATACTGTTAAAAATTAGAGTTAAATTAGGAATTAATACATATCTTGCATCTGAGATGTTTAAATTGGTTACCATATGCTTTCCAAAGGGCTAGTGAAATGGCTCAGTAGGTAAAATCACTCGCCACCAAACCTGACAACCTGAGTTTAAACTCTAGGACCTCCATGGTGGAAGGAGAGATCTAACTTTTTGCCATAGGGTTGTCTGTCTTCTTTCACAAGCACTACATGGTATACAGACGCCAATATCCTCAAATAAATAAGTAAAAGAAAAAAACACCGCAAACTTTCTACATGAAAACATCCTAACGGGCAATATTTTTGTGTTTTCTTTTCAGTCAAAAATTGATTCAATCAAGAATTAAAAAAAAAATGGTAATTCTATGCTTTCTTTTTTCCCTTCTCTCTCTCCCTCCCTCCTTCCTTCCTTCCTTTCTTTCTCTCTCTCTTTCTCTTTCTTTCGAGACAGGGTTTCTCTGTGTAGTCCTGGCTGTCCTGGAACTCACTCTGTAGACCAGGCTGGCCTCGAACCCAGAAATCCGCCTGCCTCTGCCTCCCAAGTTCTGGGATTAAAGGCGTGTGCCACCACCGCCTGGCAATTTTATGTTTTCAACATGCATGTTTCATTTGAGTTTTATCTGAAAAGAAGAAAATAAAGTCAAAACAGAACAAGAATAAAGCATTACTTCATCGACGCCCTGCTCTGGTGCACACCCGTGTGCACTTTCATACTACATGCTCTTCCTGAACAACATTTATGGCACGCTCTAAGATTAACATCTTTCTGGAACACCATTTTAATGGCTACATAGTTCAAGTTATATTTAAGGTTAATTTTGAAATTCTTGTATTTATTCAATGGGCAATAATAAAACAAACTATCAGACATTTTAATTAAATTACTAAAGGTAATTTAGTTTAGGGATTTATTTCCAAGAGGTAAAGAAGTGACCTATTCTTTATATGTACTGAGACAGATTATCTCACACTATATTCATTATAACAACCCTGTAAGTTAATTAGGGAAGAACAACAATTTTACAAACTGAGGCCAGTGTTACTGGGACATATGAAAGCACAGAGGTCAATACAGAAGGGACATGGCTTATACATAACTAGGGCATCTCTGGCCTCTTGAGAAACCTCTGTGGGTAGCCTCACAGATTTTAGAAACATAGCATGACATCTGCAATCCTTGCATTTTGGTGGAAATGACACACTTTGCATTTTGCTTCTGAAGGTATCACTTCTTGGTAAAGAGATATTAAAATAAGATTTGTAATAATTCACCTCTGAGATAATACAAATTCCCAGTGTTCTCAGAAACAATAAAAAAATTTAAAACAGTTCATCTTGAATAAACTACTGAAAACCTTCACAGACAAACCAGAAGCTTAAGTGTATACACACACACACACCTTTAAATACCCAGCTGTGTTAAGCTGACAACTCAACACCAAACCCTAACCTGTCTGAACAGATAGTTTCCCTTTGCAACTAATTGGCTTTCTTTTTATAAGATTAGTAGACTCTGACTGGGGAGGTGGCTCAGTGGTTAAGAGCACCAACTGCTCTTTCAGAGGTCCTGAGTTCAATTCACAGCAACCAGTTGTAATGAGATCCGATGCCTGGTGTGTCTAAAGACAGTGACAGTGTACTCATATAAATGAAGTAAATAAATCTTAAAAAAAAAAATTAGTAGGCTCTAAAAACATACTTTCTCAACCAAATTTGGCAACTCATAGCTGAGTACTTGGGAGGTAGAGAAAAGAGTATTTTTGTGAGTTCCAGGCCAATGAGCTGCAAGGGAAGCTGCAAGCCTGGCTTGAGAACAAAGCCCTAAGGGCTGGAAGATGGCTCAGAGGCTAAGAATGCTTGCAGAGGGCCTAAGTTCAGATCCTAGCACCTATACTGGTGGCTTACATCCACCTCTAACTTCAGGGGATCAGACCCTTTTCTGGCTTCCAAGGGTACCCCTCCCCCACATAATTATAAAAATAAAAAGGGGGAATCACAAAAGGACACAGTCTCAAACATCAATCAAAACACCCCCTCCCCCCGTTTTAGCAGAATAGACAGGTAGTGTTCACCACCCAGGATGTCTATTCGATGTCTATTTACTACTCATTAACATTAAATAAAAACTTAAAATAAAGGGGGTGGCAATCAAAAATGACTGGTGCACAATTCTTCAAATTTACTTGTTTTTTTTTCCTACTCTTTTTATATTGAAAGCATGGTCTCATAGAGCCAAAGGATGGTCTTGAATTCTTGATTCTCCTGCCTCGACCTCTCCAGTGCTTATGCTACCACACCAGCAATAAATTATGTCTTGAGATTAATTCTCATAAATGTTTAAAGAATATTTAGTAGTTTCAAAATCCTATTTCTATTAATTATTATGTCTAATAATAAACTATTTGAAATTTACTTAAACTCTATATAAACCCAAAAGAGAATTGTTACAATGTTTAAAAATTTATTAGTTTTAAATTAAAAATTTATGATCTTCATTCATGAAACAGAATGCAAAATTTAAAGAATAAGTTCATTAAACCTATTGACTATTCTAACAATATAATTTAAAAGACACAAAATCATAGGCAAAGAAATAGAATGTTTCCAATTATATCCTTACTGTTTTCTTTACAGTATTACAGAAATACTTATAAATCACACAAACAGTATATAACAGTATATAGCAGTATATAATAGTTAATACTGCATAACAACAAAATGCAAAATGTAGTTAGCAGTGTAACTACTTACCCTAAATTATGAAAGGACAAGACATGAACCTGTAACCCAAGAGCTAAAGAGCAGTCATTAACATGCAGTGTTGAGTGTTAACAGTGTTGAGAAGACACAGGGCACATACCTATATGAATTACAATGATTAATAAACAAAAGATAAAATTAAGTACACAGAGTGACAGGATCAAAGAAAACAAGCCAGTGACTAAGGGTGTTTAGGCAAAAGTAAAGTTAGGAAGGTAAATGATAATGCTTGAAGAAAAGATGACCCTACACGGCAACAATGCAAAGACTGTGAGACTGCCCTGAAAACAAATAGGATCCACAGAGGAGCCTTACACCAGATGATCAAACTATTTCTGTTTTTGATAATCCATCTATTTGGCAAAAGATGGCCGAAAGAATTAAGTTCTGACAAAGTATGTTGACTCAACATGCATAGGGCTCACTAAGGATGATACATTAAACTTAAACCTTAGGACAAGTGTGTCCAATGAGCTTCCTTTGAGGAAGGACTTGCTCTAATCTGCTGTCTGTGCAGTAATCCTCAACCACACTGACTGGCATGATTGAAGATTTGAGTTTACTTACGTACTTACACTGTGTGGGGGAGAGTAGTTCAATGTTGGAGCACGGTGAAGTAAACGGTGAGCCTATTTTTACTGGGATGAGGAAGAAAGCAAGTTTCTGGGAGATGTGGGATTCCTAGTGGACAGCACGATTAAGTTACATATGACATGGCTCTAGCAGTTCAACAACACTTTTAAAGTCTATAGTTATTAAACCAAAGACAAAAATTTAAGAGCCAGAATACCAGCTGAAGAAGAACCATAAAGGTAAACAGAAAAAGATGATAGTAAAAACAGAGAAAAAGAACCTGAGGGAAACTAAGCAAGAGAAGCCTCCGAGTATTTAGAAAACAAACTACCACCAAAAAGAATGAAAGTCCAGTGTCTATGCAGGAGAGCATGTAAGAGGCCAGGACAGTGTAAGGGGAACAGTCTTGTAAGTCCAGCCAAAGCAATGTTACTGTGCAGCAAGCCATTGTTCAAATGTTCTATACACCAAGGCAATGAGCTAGACTTTAGCAGAGCAAAACCAAACCTGGTTTGGTCCCAATGCCAGATAGCACTCACTGAGACCTTTAATGAACTTACTAAGAATAAAGATAACTGCATAATAGTATGTAGCTCTTCTAGATCTGGTTTGCTTCTGCCCTCTGATGCACTAACGTTGGGCTACAAAAGAACATGGGTTGGGTTGGTAACTAGTGAATATGACTGCCAGAAAGCTGTCCAAAGCTGTGTGAGCCCTCCTGAATCAGCTCATTTTACACATCAAGCTGGCCTGGTTGGAGTCATTTTTTAGTCTGGGTACTAGCCTGATTCAGAAGCAGACAGATACTTCCTGTATGTCTCCTTAAGAAATGCACACTAGGCCTATAAAGACTAAAGTTTGTTAAGTGAGGCAGGCAAACTTGAGTAAGCTGGTGGGGCCTGGTTGGCCACCTGGATTTATCAAGAGAAGCAGCTGTGCAGAGTGGATAAGCAATGATATTCAAACAAAGGCCAGGAGGCTCATCTCAGTGCAGCACTCCTGCAAACTTTCACAGGTCCGTTCCCTGCTGTTGGAAGTGGGAAGCTGGAGAACCTCATGTTTCTGCTGATACTGCCTCACTAACTTCAGACCTCTGGACAGAATGGTCCTCTGCTACCTTTATCATTTAGTCAGATAGATTTATTCATATTTTAAAGTAGCAAGGCCACAGTAGTGGCACACACCTTTAATTCTAGCACTTGGGAGGTAGAGGCAGGACGATCTCTAAGATTGAGGCCAGCTTGGTCTACAGATTAAGCTCCAGAACAGGCCAGGGCTACACAGAGAACCTCATGTCTCAAAGGAAAATAGATGACCTGATAGCAAAACTTAACATAAAACTAGAGTTAAGAGTTCTCCTCACCTCTGGGACATTCTAGCTAGCTATTACTTTTCAGCGCTGTTGTAGGTATAGTCAATCTCTTTATATAAACATAGAATAATACAGTAACCCTTTTCTTCAATTTTCTGCAGAACTGTCCTTAAGTACAGAGTACTAGCTCTTTTCTTCGTAACTATGCTTGTCTCAGAAATCTCTACCAGTGTAAAAAGTACCACCATATCCTTTGTAATTCTGATGACCAATGCTAAATGAAAATTAAAACCATCAATTCCAGCTGAAAATAGAAAATACTCAAAAAACAAAACAACCGCCAAAACCCTCCCCCCAAAAAGACAGAAAGCACTTGAAATCCCTGTTTGCTGTTTCACAAGCTGCCAAAAAAAAAAAAAAAAAAACAACTAAATTTAAAATGTACTTTAAAATTTAAAACCTTCTTATATTTAAAACATAAAAAGTACTAGAACAGCAGCTATACAAAGGAGGTTGTACTTATAAAACTGACCCAACACAGAAAGTTGCTTCACCCTTTAAACACAACCAAGGCCATGTCCAGTAATTACCATCCAAAGCAAAGTTTGTGTCCTAATCAAGGTGAGAACCTTTTGGGTCTCAGACCTCATCTACTAAAATTGACCACAGTAAGGAGTGAATGGCTCCTACGGCAAAGAGCCCAGGTGACAGGCCCCATTTAAAAACTTAACACATTTTTTCCCTAAAAATCTCAAGCAAAGTTTCTTTGTTTTCTCTTCTCTTGTGTTGTTGTGTTTGAGACAAGGTTTCTCTGTGTAGACCAGGCTGGCCTTAAATTCACAGAAATCTACCTACTATGTCTGTCAAGTGCTAAAATTAAAGACACGCGGTACCACCAACACAGCCACAGCCGCCACAGCCGCCACAGCCACCACCAAAGGCTAAATGTGTCTTAGGTTTTTGTTTTTGTTTTTGTTTTTTTTTAAACTGACTATAGTAATTTGTCACAGGTATCATGGACTAAAAGACACTGTGAAAAAAATCTAAAAAGAAATTCAACATTCTGGCACATATATTTGAATCTAAATTTTAAAATGGATGTCGAAACCTAAACACTCACATACAAGACACTACTACAAGTAAAGCTAGCTGAACTAATTTGCTACTGTATCTCACACAGTGCCAGGAAGAATATAATGGTTCCAAAAAAGAAACCAGACTCGTTTTTATGAAAGATTTGGCAAGTATAGTATCCTATGTCCTCTTCTATAAGAAAACAAACAGGTCACAGTTCACACTCCACCAATCACAGAGAGATGGCATGCTCCCCAACCTGTGCTCGCCACCCCAAGAGACCTGCCTGACTTTGGGCACCATCATTCGGTGCTGCACCATCAACGTGTGGCAGATAGACGCCATCCTTGTGAAGACCTCCTCACTGGCTGAGTCCCTCCACACCAGGTTCAGCAGGGTGTTGGTCTGCTGCTTCGTGTCTAGTTTTCTCAGACACTCTTCAGTAATGTATGGGGCTGAGACCCTGCCATCCTCCTAAAGATAACAGAAAAGTGAGTCTGAGTGAGTGGAGTGCTGCTGCAACTTGGCTACCCAGCAGTCACCTGTCATTTTACATCTTTCTGAAGAGAAAACACAGAGCCTTACCTAAAAATTAGCCACATCTTATTAACCTCCCAATACAGCCACTAACATACCTCTAATGCCTCTAGAGACACAATCGCCATCAGACATCAACTCTGTTACCATGGTAACATAACAATTATGACTCCTCAAATTTGGCTTACAATTTAGCATATTTTTTTAGTATTTACATTTTAAGAAAAATTCATTCCATATACCATAGATCAAAGTTGTACTAAGAGAGAAAACCCAGTGAAACTATCTTCTGATGACATTTCTATTTTAGATTATGAGATAGTTAACAAAAAATTCAAAGGATATGTATAGTATATAATAAAGTTGGTGTTTGGTATCTTCATTTCTCTAGGTTAGATTTACTGAATAAAACCTATGGCATGTGGTTCACTAACTTACGATATATGCCTTTACCCAATGTATATGCATGTACCTCTATTGACAGTACTGCTGACTGTACTGTCTCAAAACTTGTAGTTTATAGTTATTTACTACGTCCAACACTTTAGAGTAAAGTGGTAAAGTGAACAGACTGTACTGAAACCTAAAAGTCAAAAGAGTTGAGGATGAATTTTTTTTTTTGTGGTGGAGGGGAAGAGGCATTGAGACATAGTTCATGCTGTCCTCAAACTCACTAGGTAGCTCAGGGTGGTCTTAAATTTGATTATCCTGCTGCCTCAGTTTCCCAAGATTATAGTAGTGAGCTACCACACCTGGCTTATAAACCAAGTTTGACTTTGGAAACATCTCCTACAATCAAATTAAGTACTACCTAGTTAAGTATCAGAAGAGGAGGGAAAAAAAAAAAAAAAAAAAAAAAAGGAGAAAGTCAGTAAAATAAAGGTGAATGAAACCCAGGACCTGGAGCATGTTAGGCAAGAGACTAAACTACCTCCTCAGTCCTACTGCCATCATGTAGTTCCTTTTGTTTGGTTGATTTGCTTTTCAAGACAGGATTTCTGGCTGTCCTAGAACTATTCTTGTAAATCAGGCTGGCATCAAACTCAGAGATCTGTCCACCAAGTGCAAGGATAAGCTTTGGCCTCTAGGCCTGGCCCACCATATAATTCTTAAGAGTCAACAAAACATACTCAAATTCTTAAGAATTAAAAAGGACTCCGGTGAGTAGGGATGTAGCTCAGAGGTAGAGCATTTACCTAGCATATTCAAAGCCATGAGTGTAAGTAATCCCCAATTCTACAAAATAAATAAATGAATTTAAGAATCTAGCTTTAGCAGGCATATGCTAGTGCAGACCTTTAATCCTAGTACCTGGGAGGCAGAATCAGGGGGATCTCTATGAAGTTTAGAGACAACCAGAGCTATACAGTGTACCCTTCTTCTAAGCCCTCCAAAAAGTTATGTGTGGTGCCCCATACCTGTTATTCCAGCACTTAGGAGTCAGAAAGGTGAGATGTCTGTAAGTGCAAGGTCAGCTAGAGCTACACACTGAGATTCTGTCTTTAAAAAAAAAAAAAAAAAAAAATGAAAAGGGGCTAGAGAGAGAAGTCTGTTAAGAGGACAGGCTGCTCTTTAAGAGGACCCGGGTTCAATTCCTAGTGCCCACATGAGAGGTCAATGGATGCATGTGGCACACAGACAGACATGTAGGCAAAAGAACCCATACAAACAAACAAACAAGGCAGACTAAAAAAAATCTAAAAAAATCTGGCTCAAAAATGGTTCTTGGCTTATTTATTGGACGATTAGTTCTCAATCTAAATGTAATGTGTACAGGAAGAAAAAATAATCTCCCAGACAGGAGGAAGAAAAGAGGAATCAAAGAATAAAACTGTCTAAGAGGATACCCCAGACCCCAAGCTATTGTGTGCTATGGGGAAGAGAAGACCCAGAGTGGACTATTGGAAACAGTAACAAATCAACTCGAAAGTTGCAAGTATTAAGGAGCAGTGGGGGGGGGACTTATATATGCTTTTGTTCCTAAATCTTGGCCTCTGCCCACAGGAAGAGCTTTCTGTAACAAAGCCTACCTCCATCTTAGCACAGATAGGAAACAGACTGTATACAATGTTACTTCCTCAGCCTCTCAGAGGGAGCAAATGGTGGTCATGCAATGTTGAAGAAGCTACTTCGTAGCCATTCAGGTTGACTCTGGACTGGAATTAGATTTAGAAATATTGGTGTAAAGGAGTGGAGCCAACCAGTTTAGCTTAACAGGGCTGCTTGCTCCCCTGGCTGCAGAGCTAAGACTGAAAAGCTAGAGGAACAGGGCTAGTACAGTAGCTTACAGGGCTAGTGGGTTGGTCAGTCTCCTCATTATCGTCCTCAGAGTCACTGGTGGAATCAGGATGGCCTGCACCGGTGGGTGAAGCAGGTAGCTCAGAGAGGAAGGTCTGAAGCACTCGCAGATAAACCAGTAGACCATCCTCAGAGAGTGCTCCTTTGAAAAAGACAATCAGCACGTTACTTCAGACTGTTTGGCATCACTTTCTTCATCCAGAGAACAGGTCTTATTGTTTTAATCAAATTCAAACTGCTGCACATTATGCAATGTATTTGATCTTTGTCTCCAGAAACCTAAGACCCAAAGCACCACCAAGATCTCTGGTCACTCCTGTATGCTCCTTCTGGAAAACACTCACTGAATTTCTTGCTAGAAGTTACTGAAGGCTTAAAAAACCTAAAGGTGGGACAGTTAAAACCTACCTAGACAGTTAAAGTGATGAACACGCTGGACTTTTAGTTTTAGGCTGAACCCCAGCTTCTATGGAGAGGTGATCAGAAGGGCTACTAAAACTAGAACAAGGTTCTGAGCCCTGTGCACAAGTGTTCAAGCCCCACAGGCTCCACTCAGATCTTGACTAGTCTAACTTCATTGCTAGCTGTCAGCTGTAACATTGTATATAATGTACACACATTATACAATGTTATACATTGTATATAATGTATACTATAATGCTCAACATGCTTCTCACACTCTGGTGAACTACTAGGTTGAAGGAAGGGGTTGTAGGAACCCCAGTCTTTATTACTTGGTCAGAAGCACAGGTAACACCCCATTTTGTACATCAGGGTCTGAAGTGCAGGCAGTTTCATGGGACTCAGTCTTAACTTGTAGTGTCTGTCCCTCTCTCCAAGCAGCCAGTGTCAGAACCAAACTTCTGAAAGTTGAAGAGATAGCCCATGTCTTGCATCATGGTCATAGAAATGTGTCACGTAAACTAGAAAACAGCCTGAATTTTCAAGATTTCTAACAATTTTTGAAATTCCTGCTAAAATGACTCATCTGCTCAGGTGCCTTTACGTGAGTTAGGAGAGATACATCTTATATTTCATACCTAAATAATTCTCGCCAACAGTTAAAACAAAATAGAAGAGCCATGGCACTCCACTACTCCATTTTGAACTTCGACTCTCAAGTAACAGTAATGCATTCAGAAAGGGCTCATAAGGGAACACAGTTTGTGCATCTGCTAAAGCCGGAATGATGAAATGAAATATTTGATCGGTAAATGGTGCCCCCAGAAACTCCTCTGTGAAGGCTGAGAAAACTTGATGCCTGAAAAAGAAAGGGGATTTAAAGAGAATCAACACATTCTACCCATCAAATCGATCACAAGTTAAAAATCACTACCTCCCCATATGCCTTTCTAAATAAATAATCTATATTCTAAATTAATAAAGCTAATCATTCAGTAGAGGCTAGAAATTGATTTATCTTTTCTATTAAGATAATTCTTTTTTTTTCTATGCTAGGTACTAAAGAACAGGAAATAACCAGATCATCAGAATTAAAATTTATGGGAGGCACAGGCAAGACAGAGAAAAGTACACTACACACTGTAAACCACGACATACTAATAAAGAAAACATCTGACTGTCCGTCCAGTCTCTTCACCCACCTTGCACCTTCAGGACAGGAGCTGTATGTAAAGTGCAACGGTTTTAGGACATTCTCCAGCAAAATTTTTGCTATAGGAACTCGAGATAAATCAGAATATTCAATACTTGATGGAAGCTTGCTATTAATCAACAAGTAGAGAGATCTATAATATCCTAAAAGAAAGGGGAAAATGCCTTTTTATTATGATGGAGAGATACTTAAAAAAAAAAAATTAAGCACATTTATTTTGGGGAGGTCCGGGGGACAATGTAGAAAGAGTCTGTTTTTCTGTCTTGTTGAACCCAGAAATTGAACTCAGATCATCGATTTTGGTAGAAAGTACCTTTATTCACTGAGCTTTCTCAACTGTCATCGTCATTTTTTAAAGGTCTTTATAAGGTTATATGGGTAAAAAGAGGAGGAAGAGACAGTGTCATTTTATAATTCAGTCTGGAATCAAAGTCACAGCAATCCTCCTTCCTCAGTCTCCCCAGTGCTATGGTAACAGGGGTGAGCCACCACATCCAGCTACACTCATTTGCTGAGACCTGAATGACACACTAACTCCCATGTTCACTGCTTAGTTAACTACTAAAGTGAATTAACTGTACTTCATTTTTTTTTTAAGTTTTAAGATTTATTTTATGTATATGAGTACACTGTAGCT
The DNA here is from genome assembly GCA_030674055.1 of Rhabdomys pumilio. Lineage (NCBI taxonomy): Eukaryota > Metazoa > Chordata > Mammalia > Rodentia > Muridae > Rhabdomys > Rhabdomys pumilio. The sequence continues at coordinate 57,978,577 of JANHMN010000016.1, read as the reverse complement.
GTCTTCAGACACACTAGAGGGCATCAGATCCCATTACAGATGGTTGTGAGCCACCATGTGGTTGCTGGGAATCCAACTCAGGCCCTCTGGAAGAGCAGTCAGTGCTCTTACCCACAGAGCCATCTCTCTAGCCCTTAACTATACTTCTTAATGTCTGGGTGGCAATCGTAAGGCTGTCTCAAAAATCAAAATCAAAGAGAGAATGATTCAGAATCACTCCAATTCTACCTAGTACACACTGATCACCAGTGGAATCACAATCAAGTCTGAAGGAAGGGTCAGTTTTACTATAAAATTGAACTAATTTTTATGAAAAATGGAGTAAAACTGTGTACATTAGACACAGTAACCAAGGGCATGTCTACAGTACTTACCACTGAGTATGAAGCTCAAATGTACAGAATAGTAACACCATACAGTAATTTATTAAAACAACTGAAAAAAATCTATGCTACTGCACACAACAGAAGCAGGAGTTTTTTAATAATTAATAAATCATTTTTTATTTTTAGAAATATTTCAAAGAAGGTACAACTCATGGTTATCTTCCTAATAGTTTAGGAAACAGAAAAAGTAAAACTTTCTTCAAATGCTTAACCTGGACTGGACATATATATAGTACATCAGTTCACTCAAGCTCGCTGCCATCATCAATCTATTTCCTAGAAAAATCAAACTCAATAAATTTCACTATAATTTTTACTGCATCAGTAGGTTTCTGAAATTTTTAACAAGCCAAGTTTTGGACTGTTTACATTTACTAAGCTAAACAAACAGTAAATATGTGTAGTTTTAATCTATATCAGCTACAATATATGTATGTATATGCATATATCTGTAATATATATTTATATGTGTATGTGTATTTATATTTTAACAAAGCAATCTTTATTACATTTTTTAAAGTAACTTATAGCTTTCAAGAACAACCAACAATCAGCTCCTTTTAAAATTAACCAGATGAACTTGTTTGTTTTTTCTAAAACAAAGAATAATTAAGTAGAGACAGTGAAAAGGCTTTTGCATTTCCAGAAGCTGAGACAAATGCTGGACTCAGTGGCTGCCATCACTCACAGGCACACACAGCCTCTGTTCTGACAATCATAAGGCCTTGTTCAGAGTAGAACCATCCCTCCAGAGCACACAAGCCTAGCCATGTCTCCACAGTGATGCCCACCTCCACAGGTCTACCTCCCAACTTACCACTGTGAACCATGTAGTGCAAAATTTGTTCAATCACTGACACCACATAGCTAGAATCTTGTAAAACAGGCAAGTATGTATTCTCAGATGAAAACACCTCAAGCATTCGCATTGGAAGTGCAACATTCAAACTGTCATCACTACAGTTTTGCAGCAACCTGTAAAAACAAATTCACACACTTACTAAAAGGCCAGGGTTATCAGCTTCCCTGACTCCTCCAGGATGAGATTATGAGCCATTTCACCACTGACACAATCTCTGAAAACAGGCAGGGCTCAAGCAACAATGTTCAGACTTTCTCCTTAATTAAGCAATTCTTCTGTACCATCATGGCTAATTCCTCAAGACCAAGTATGTTTTTTTTTTTTCCTCCCACCTGCTACCCTCAATCTGTTCCATCTATTTCTCTCTGTGTATGGTCTTGCTACTCCACATTCCACTTCTACATCAGACCAAGGGTGCCACTGAGGGAAAAACGAAGACCTGAGACAGCTCCAAGCCATGGCTCCCACCAAGTACTAAACAAGCTGTACAAAGCAAAGGTTTCATCCAGGAAGAAAAGGCAGACACAATCCTGTCAAGGTAGATGTTCTCATATTCATCTAAAATGGCTCTACTGAAAAGTCACATGCATTCTGAACTCCCCTTCACCAGAACCCTAGGCCTCACTACTGCCTGTTCTGACTGTCATGTAGCCCCTACCTTTCAGATTCACCCGCCACTACATAGCAGTCATCTCCAGCACATCACTAAAGCATATACTGGAGGACACTGTTGGAGGGTGCAGTTCTGGATGTAGATATAAATGGTACTCTGTAATAACAGATTCTGTCTGTGATTATATGCAAGAACCTGAGAATGGACTGACATTTCACCCAGTGCCAACTGCTGAGCTGCTACTGGGCCTGTTAGCCCAGGTGCCTGGCCTCTCTGCATTTAGGTAACACCAATCTTTATCATTTTCCCAGACTAATGATAACACTGGTGTTTGCAGACGCACCCTTCTTTTTTGAACTGGCTGTGGAAGTATCTGGGGGCTAGAGCACATAGTGGTGCACACATGTATTAATCCTAAGGCCACCCTGGTCTACAGTTGGTCTCAAAAAACAAACAAACCAGCAAAAATGAGTACCTGGTATAGCAATTTTTTCTACTCTTCTATTGATAATTTTAGGAGAAAATTTCCTTTAACTCCCTACCTGCTCATACAAAGGCAAGATGCTTAAAAATCTGCACTGGCTCTGACTTCCAATTGATCTCCTCACCAAGACCTTCCCATTAGGCTACTTCCTATCTCCTCTTTTCCTTGTTAATCCCCATAGTACTTACTAACATCGACATCTTCCTACAAAGGCATCTACATTGTACTACATACAGCACTTGGGAGACCAAGGCAGGAAAGACTGTTTAGAGTCAAGGCCAGCCTGGGCTGAAACAAACAAACAAACAAACAAACAAACAAACAAACAAACAGAAAACCATAGGCCAGAGGATAGCTCTTAGGAGCACTGATTTGGGGTTAGAGAGATGGCTCAGTGGTTAGGAGCATTGGATGCTCTTCCAGAGGACTGGGGTTCAGTTCCAAGTACACACATGATGTCTCACCTCCATAAGTAAGCCCAGTTACAGGGGATCTCACATCCTTTTCTGGTCTCTGTGTATACAGGGATGAATGTGTGGCGCACATACATATATACAGCAAAACATCCATACACATTAAAAAAAAAAAAAAAATCAGGAAACCAACAAAACAAAACAAACCTTCCCAAAGCACTTAAACCCTAAAGATATCTCACACATTCTCTAAGTTTCCAACCATGACAAAACTTACCTGCAACAGAGGCTCATCAACCTCTTTATTTGAAATAAGCATGTCAGTCTCTCTGATCCATCCAACTGCTTGACAAACAGAGAGCTGTGCTTAATTAAGTTCTGATAAAGCCATATCTGTAAGAGTAAAACATAAAAATACAACATTAATCCACAAACATTTGCTTGCTTATTCAGAAAATACTAAAAATGTTTACATAGTTTCCACACTTAAATCTAATCGAAACTTGATAAGGAACAAGTTCTCTAAGTCAAAATATTCTTAGCATGACATCAATATTAATTTACATTAGTCTCTAACCAAAAAAACCATAAAGCTCATTCTACTTGAAACAATAATTCACATACAAAAGGAAGCAATCAACCAAAAGAACACTTGGAAAATATAGCACTAACCTGAAGACGCCTGGGCTCTCTGCCCTTCCCGTGTGCAGGCCTGCAGTTTTTTCCAGCATCCCTTCTTTTGGTTTTCTTTCTCTAACTCCATGTGCTACTTTTTTGCTTTTTGTTATTTTTATATTATACACACAGATTTACTAAAGGGAAATTTGTCCTACACATTCCTCATAAGAAGGCAACCAATCACATGGCTTCAGTCTAAGGACAATCACATAACTGGGCTGGTCAGAGGTGTTCACTCTTTTAGAGACAATTACTGGTCTGTGAGTTCAGTAAAGTGGAATATTAGATTTTGTCAATGTGTTTACGAGGCTTGTCTGTAAACAGTGCCCATGTGGCTACCACAGATGACTCCGAAAACTCAATACCTAACAAGGACTCCCTTCTATTTTCTCCACTTGTATTATGTGTTCATGAGACCTATTATTTATACTGTTTGAAAGTAGATCACTCTGAATTGTAGGGGGTTATGAAAGTGTCAAATGAGCTTTTCATTGACTATTATCTTTAAGTAGTTTCTCTTTGATATAAACATTACTTTAATATGTTTTGAAACACTGAAAATAATAGGAAAGTATCTTATACAGCAAATTATAGTCCATCCTAAGCTGGGAGGAAGTAATTCTGTGATACATTATGTCAGCTTCTATATGTCAGAACATAGAGTTTCTTGAAGCACCTGGGGCCACCCTGGCCATCTGCATGGGAACCAACATGACACAAGCCTTCCACATTACCTGACACAAGGCTATCTAAAATTCTGTGGCCCCTATTAACAAATAAAAATAAGACACACAAAAACTATACAGGATAAAAAGCTAGAAGGTGGTTGTAGGAACTCCAAGTAATAAAGTTTTATTTTATTAACTGGGTACGTGAAGTGAATTTTAAAGCTTCAAAGCACTAACTATGCTATCTCCAACACTATCTGAATTCATTTCTGTTCTACATTTGATAATCTTTTCTAAAACAAATTTATTTATGTGTTCCATGTGTACATGGTGTGTGTATACAGTTTGGAGTAATTGCAAGAGTCAGTTCTCTCCTTCTACCATGTTGGTCCTAGGAATCCAACTCAAGTCATAATAAGGCTTGAGCACAAGCACCTTTAACCTGTTATGTTATCTTGTCATCCCTAGATTTGACTAGTGACATGCACCATTTTCCAAAACACTGTACTCATTAACTATCTGTTTTGCTTAATTTTTGTTATTTACTAAAGGCAAATGAATAAGAAAACTATTTTGCTTTTTTATTTGTGTTTGTTTCTGTAATGTTGGCAATGTACGCTGGCTAGTTTTTAACATAACTTGACACAGCTAGTCATCTGAGAGGAACCTCAATTGAGAAAATGTCTCCACAAGATCCTGCAGGCAAGCCTTTGTATAATTAGTGGTTGATATAGGAGGGCCTAGACCATTGTTGATGGGGTCATCCCTGGGTAGGCAGTCCTGGGTTTTATATAATAAAAAAGCAACCTAAGCAAGTCATGAGGAGCAAGCCAGTTAGCAGCACCCCTTCATGGACTCTGCATCAGCTCTTGCCTCCAGGTTCCTGCCTTGTTTGAGTGCTTGACCTAACTGTCTTTAATGATGAACTATGATATGATAGTGTAATGGAAATAAACTCTTTCCTCCCAAGTGTCCCTCATGTTCTATCAGTACAGAAACCCTAAGACAGGATGGTCTCACACATTTGAGGTAAGCACTCTACCCTGAGCTCTATCTCCAGAGCCCCAAACTGTCCTTATGTAACTTACATGTCAACCAAGAAGGAATGAGTATCAGTAACACAGAGCAATAAGCCAAGAAACCAGAAAGACAGAGGAATCAGGAAAAGCAAAGCTTTCCCAGGATAACAACAGGCCAAAGACTGTTAGCATGAAGGTAGGGACAACCCAAGTCTTATGGAGAAGAATGAACCATAGAACTGCTAACAGATGGAAGAGATCAAGAGATTCAAAGAAACTAATAAATTAAAAATTGAGGCAAGTACTAACTTAAGTAAAGTTAAAAGTAAACTATATACGAAAAAGAAAAATGCAGTCATAGTACATTACTGTCTTGGCAGAGGACCATATTAAAACTACAGCAAGAACTACAGTTGCTAGGCAGTGGTGGGACACATCTTTAATCCCAGCACTCTGAAGTAAGAGGCAGGTGATGGATTTCTGTGAGTCTGAGGACAGCCTGGTCTACAGAGCAAATTACAGGACAGCCAGGGCCATACAGAGAAACCTGTCTCAAAAAAAAAAAAAAAAGAAAAACAAAATGTTTGTGCGTGTGTGCACACATGCACGCATACATATATAAAGGGGAAAATATATATTTAATAAATATTACTATATATTATTATAGGTTAAATATTATATTTATACAATAAATTAATATATAATAAAAATATATATTATATACAGTATTTATTATATTTATACACATATACATATATATATTGCTGGGATCACAGGCATTCATCACATCTGGTCGAAACTCACTTTTCTTTTTCTTTTTTTTCAAGACAGCGTTTCTCTGTGTAGCCCTGGCTATCCTGGAACTCATTCTGTAGACCAGGCTGGCCTCAAACTCAGAAATCTGCCTGCTTCTGCCTTCCAAGTGGTGGGATTAAAGGTGTGCGCCACCACTGCCCAGCTCACTTTTCTTTTATGAACTGTGTTTGACAACATTTTTCTTTACTCAGGATATGCTTTACAAGTGCCTGGGGCTAGGGTTAAAGCCCTCATTTCACTCCAAGGTTTCACTGCCAGCTTCTAAAGCAGATCTGTACATGCCTCTTTAGAACCAGATCACAGAATAGCCCTCATATACCAAGGTACTCTGGAGAAACTCCCAACACCTACATGTTTTCTGCTCCTTGGCAATCTTTCTATGGCCTGCTACTATGCCTTTTATTCTTCTTCTCCTGGACTTCAGATAGGAATCCAGACAGCTGCCAAGAAGGAAAGTCTAGAATAGTGGGTATATTAATTGACATTGACCTTTCCTTTTTCTTTTTTTAAATATTTATTTATTTCATGTTCATGGTTCTTCTCTATGTGTCTCTGTGCCTGAAGCCCTTGGATCCCTGGGATCAGAGTTACAGACATTTTTGAGACAACATGAGTGCTGGGAATTGAATTATGGTTCTCTGAAAGAGCATTCAATACTTTCAACTACTGAGCCATCTCTCCAGCCCCTGTTGTACTTTTCTTGATCAGCTTCAGTTCTACCAAGTTCTTTCATGCCCCAGCCTAGCTCAAGTTTGGGCTGCAGAGCTAGGTCTGCAGCCTTGGACTTGTTCCATGTGGGGGCTCTGCTAGCACAGTTTTCATTGTGTATTCACTCTTAATGCAATTCGGAAAATTCAATTACAGATAAATAAAAATGTATAACCTAACAATTATAGGCAAATATAGTACTTGCTGGGGCAAATGGAACATAAGGTTGAGTTTTGTTTTGTTTTACTGCTGCTTTGGGGTTTTTTGTTGTTGTTTGTTTTTTGAGACAACCTCTAATGTGGTCCAGGCTAGCCTCAAGCTCCTGATCCTTTGGTTTCTATCGCTCAAGTGCTGGGATTTCAGATATGGACCATCACACCTAACTCTAATTCCACTGTTTAAAAACACAGTTCACTGACACAACACTCCCTATCCCTCATTAGAGTGACAGAAGCCTAAAACACTATAACCCAGAAAAATGGGTTACATGTTTTTAAAGAGATGCTATATTTAAAAACAGATAGTTAACTATTACTATATATGCACACAATCAATCCTGAGGGTGCACCTCATAGCAGCTGGACAAACACAAAGGGGCTGACATATAGAAGAAAGCAGGCATAACAGAATGTTGGCATATCCTTATTAGCATTTAAAAGCTCCATAATAAAGAAATCAATTAAAAATGTATATGGACTTTAAAAAGCAAAACACATCAACACAGAGGTCACCTGTTACAGATGGAAAGAAAAGGAAAAGCTCACAAATGCTTAGACTCAGGGAGAGGTTATCTGGCTTCCTGATCAGATGCTCACCACTTCTACCCCCCAAAAAGAGATAGAAAATAGGTAAACAAAGCTAAGTAAAAAATGTATCCATACTCACCAAACGTTTGGAGTCTTCACTCTGTTTGTAAAAGAACAGAAGCTGCCTTACCAAGAGGGTAAGGCTGGGACCATCAGCAAGGCAGAAGGTGCCACCAGGCTGAGCCGAGTCGGCGCATTGGTCAAATGCACTTCTTTGGATAAAATACTGAAAGTACAGGAAGTCATGTGTCAACATAGTTCTCTATAGTTCTCATGATAGAAATATGCACTGAGTGTTTTATAGGTATGATGACTAACAACTAAGAAGTGCTTCCTGGACTATTAAAGATTAAAAACAAGCTGGTAACAAAAACTAACTTAGGATGCTTCGAAGATCCAAAATGTCTATCAACAAAACCATTCCTCCTTTCTTCTTTGTAATCACCAGCTGTCTACTTAAATTTTCCTAAAAACTCACCTACTCATATATCTCTTAAAAAAAAAAATACAATTATTTATTAGGAAAATGCTATTATTAACACAAAATCTTAAAATCTTATAAAAAACTTTTGTAAAAATTCATACAAGACAAATATCATTTATACAAAATAATACTGTATCTAAAATAAGTTATTATGCAGCCTTCTAATTTCCTCAGTTCTTTTTTTCCTTGAAATGAATCTTGCTTTACTTTTCTTTCCTCTTCTTTGTTTGTTTTGTTGTTTGAGACAGGATAGCCCTTAGCTTTCCTGGAACTCACTATATTTACCAGGCTAGCCTTGAACTCACAAAGATCTGCCCATCTCTGTGTCTGCCTCCCAATACTAGGACTAGAGAAGTGTACCACAACATCCAATTCATTTTTCTAAATTTTGTTTATTTTCTATATGTGTGTGGGTAATCTTATATTATGGCATGTTAATATGAAGGCTGGAGGAGTTGCTTCTCTCCTTCTACCATGTGAGTCATGGAGACTGAACTGAGGTTGCCAAGGTTAGCCACTATTGTCACCTGATGAGCTAACTCTCCTGCCTACTCCTCACTTTTAAGAACAAACTTACTTGTTGTTTCCTGTCTCTATAGCCTCGAATAAATGACTGGATGATTACTGCATTTTTCAATCTTCGCCTTTCTTCCTGAATAATGGAGGAAGAAAAGAAGGAGCAATTGGTTAGAATCAGTAAAAAATGATATTTAGGTTATTATTATTATTATTTAGATATATGATCCATAAACTATAAAATTCATTATTTTTTAAGGGTACCACTCTCTGAACATATTATTTTAATGATTCATGTTTAATATCATTTTTGTTTGTACATAGGGCCTCGCTTTGTAGTCTTGGCTGTCCCTGAGCAATGATTCTCCAGTCTTTGCCTCCCAAGTGTTGGGATTAAAGGCATGAGCCACCATACCCAGCATTTTTATTATTATTTATTTTTTGATTGGATATTTTATTAATATTTCAGATGTTATCCCCTTTCCCATTCCCCCCCACCCAGAAACCCCCTGTCCAACCCCCCCACCTCCTCTTGCTTCTGTGAGGATATGCCCCCACCCACTCGCCCACTCCCACATCCTCACCCTCGAATTCCCCCACACTGGGGCATCTAGTTTTCACCAAGGATCTCCTCTCCGACCTATGCCTGACAAGGCCATCCTCCACTACATATACAGATGGAGCCATGGGTCCCTCCATATGGGCATCCAGGCTGGTGATTTAGACCCTGGGAGTTCTGGTTGGTTGGTATTGTTGATCTCCCCATGGGACCAAAAATCCCTTCAGTTCCTTTAGTCTTCTCTCTTCTCCTCCATTGGGAACCCCATGATCAGCTCAATGGTTAGCTGTAAGCATCCACATTTGTATATGTCAGGCTCTGGCAGACCTCTAAGGAGACAGCTAATCAGGCTCCTGTCAGCATGCACTTCCTGGCATCACATCAGCCTCTGCCTTTGGTGACTACACATGGGATGGATACCCAGGTAAAGCAGTCTGAGGATGGTCCCACTTCAGTTTCTGTCCTACACTCTGTCTCCATATTTGCTCCCCTGAGTATTTTGTTACTCCTTCCAAGAAGGACCAAAGCACTTGCAACTTTGGTCTTCCTTCTTCATGAGCTTCATGTGGTCTATGAGTTGTATCTTGGGTATTGCGAGTTTTGGGGCTAATATCCATTTATCAGTGAGTGCATACCATGTGTGTTCTTTTGTGATTGGGTTACCTCACTCAGGATGATATTTTCTAGTTCCATTCATTTACCTAAGAATTTCTCAAACTCATTATTTTTAATAGCTGAGTAGTACTCCATTGTGTAAATGTACCACATTTTCTGTATCCGTTCCTCTGTTGAAGGACATCTGGGTTCTTTCCAGCTTCTGGCTATTATAAATAAGGCTGCTATGAACATAGTGGAGCATATGTCCTTGTTATATGTTGGAGCATCTTCTGGGTATATACCCAGGAGTGATATAGCTGGGTTCTCTGGTAATTCTATGTCTAATTTTGTGATGAACTGCCAAACTGATTTTCAGAGTGGTTGTACCAGTTTGCAATCCCACCAACAATGGAGGAGTGTTTATCTTTCTCCACATCCTTGGCAGCATCTGCTATCACCTGAGTTTTTAATCTTAGCCATTCTGATTGGTGTGAGATCAAATCTCAGGGTTGTTTTGATTTGCATTTCCCTGATGACTAAGGATGTTGAACATTTCCTTAGGTGCTTCTCAGCCATTCGAGTTTCCTAAGTTGAGAATTCTTCATTTAGCTCTGTACCTCATTTTTAATAGGATTATTTGGTGTCTGGAGTCTAATTCCTTGAGTTCTTTGTATATGTTGGATATTAGCCCTCTATGGAACGTAGGATTGGTAAAGATCTTCTCCGTTTTGTCCTACTGACAGTGTCCCTTGCCTGACGGAAGCTTTGCAATTTTATGAGGTCCCATTGGTCAATTCTTGATCTTAAAGCATAAGCCACTGGTGTTCTGCTAAGGAACTTTTCCCCTGTGCCCAAGTATTCCAGATTCTTCCACACCTTCTCTTCTATTAGTTTCAGTGTATCTGGTTTTATGTGAAGGTCCTTGATCCACTTGGATTTGAGCTTTATACAAGGAGATAAGAATGGATCAATTTGCATTCTTCTACATGCTGACCTCCAGTCCAACCAGCACCATTTGTTGAAAATACTGTCCTTTTTTCACTGGATAGTTTTATCTCCTTTGTCAAAGATTACATGACCGTAGTTATGTGGGTTCATTTCTGGGTCTTCAATTCTATTCCACTGATCTTGCCTGTCTCTGTACCAATACCATGCAGATTTTATCACTATTGCTTGGTAGTACAGCTTGAGGTCAGGGATGGTGATTTCCCCAGAATTTCTTTTATTGTTGAGAATAGTTTTTGATGTTCTGGTTTTTTTTTGTTGTTGTTGTTGTTGTTGTTGTTGTTATTTCAAATGAATTTGAGAATTGCTCTTTCTATCTCTATGAATAATTGAGTTGGGATTTTGATGGGGATTGCATTGAATCTGTAGATTGCTTTTGAAAAGTTGGCCATTTTTACTATATTAATCCTGCCAATCTATGAGCATGGGAGATCTTTCCATCTTCTAAGATCTTCTTCAATTTCTTTCTTCAGAGACTTGAAGTTCTTATCATATAAATCTTTCACTTGCTTCATTAAATTCACACCAAGGTATTTTATATTATTTGTGACTATTGTGAGGGTGTCATTTTCCCAATTTCTTTCTCAGTCTGTTTATCCTTCCAGTAGAGGAAGGCTATTTGTTTGAGTTGATTTTATATCCAGCCATTTTGCTAAAGTTGTGTATCAGGTTTAGGAGTTCTCTGGAAGGTTTGGCGTCACTCATGTATACTATCATATCATCTGCAAATAGTGATATTTTGACTTCTTCCTTTCCTATTTGTATCCCTTTGACTTCCTTTTGTTGTCTAATTGCTCTGGCTAGGACTTCCAGTACTATACTGAATAGGTAGGGAGAGAATGGGCAGCCTTGTCTAGTCCTTGATTTTAGTGGGATTGCTTTAAGTTTCTCTCCACTTAGCTTGATACTGGCTACTGACTTGCTGTATATTGCTTTTACTATGTTTAGGAATGGGCCTTGAATTCCTGACCATTCCAGGACTTTTACCATGAAGGAATGTTGAATTTTGTCAAATGTTTTCTTAGGATCTAGTGAGATAATCATGTGTCTTTTTTCTTTGAGTTTGTTTGTATAGTGGATTATGTTGATGGATTATCGAATATTGAACCATCCCTGCATTCCTAGGATAAAGCCTACTTGATCATGGTGGATGACTGTTCTAATGTGTTCTTGGATTCGGTTTGTGAGAATCTTATTGAGTATTTTTGCATGGATATTCTTGGGGAGATTGGTCTGAAATTCTCTTTCTTTATTGTGTCTTTATATGGTTTAGGTATGAATGTAATTGTGGCTTCATAGAATGAATTTGGTAGTGTTCCTTCTGTTTCTATTTTGGAACAGTTTCAAGAATTGGTATTAGGACTTCTTTGAAGGTCGGAGAGAATTCTGTACTAATCTCATCTGGTCCTGGGCTTTTTCTTGTGTGGAGACTTTTAATGACTGCTGTTATTTCTTTAGGAGTTATGGGACTGTTTAGATGGTTTATCTGCTCCTGATTTAACATCGGTATCTGGTATGTCTAGAAAATTGTCCATTTCATCCAGATTTTCCAGTTTTGTTGAGTATAGGCCTTTGTAGTAGGATCTGACGATTTCCTCAGTTTCTGTTTTTATGTCTCCCTTTTTAGTTCTGATTTTATTAATTTGGATACTGTCTCTGTGCCCTCTGGTTAGTCTGGTTAAGGGTTTATCTATCTTGTTAATTTTCTCAAAGAACCAGCTCCTGGTTTTGTTGATTCTTTGTATAGTTCTTTTTGTTTATACTTCGTTGATTTCAACCCTGAGTTTGATTATTTCCTGTCGTCTACTCCTCTTGGGTGTATTTGCTTCTTTCTGTTCTAGAGCTTTCGGGTGTGTTGTCAAGCTGCTAGTGTATGCTCACTTCAGTTTCTTTTTGTAGACACTCAGAGATATGAGTTTTCCTCTTAGCACTGCTTTCATTGTGTCTCATAAGTTTTGGCATGACAAGTCTTTATTTTCATTAAATTCTAAAAAGTCTTTAATTTCTTTATTTCTTCTTTGAGCAAGTTATCACTGAGTAGAGCGTTGTTCAATTTCCACATGTATGTGGGCTTTCCATTGTTTTTGTTATTATTGAAGACCAGCCTTAGTCCGTGGTGATCTGATAGGATGCAAGGGATTATTTCAATCTTTTTGTTTCTGTTGAGGCCTGTTTTGTGACCAATTATATGGTCTATTTTGGAGAAGGTACCATGAGGTACTGAGAAAAAGGCATATTCTTTTGTTTTAGGATGAAATGTTCTATAGTTATCTGTTAAAATCATTTGTTTCATAACTTCTGTTAATTTCACTTTGTCTCTGTTTAGTTTCTGTTTCCATGATCTGTTCACTGCTGAGTGGGGTGTTGAAATCCCCCACTATTATTGTGTGAGGTGCAAGTGTGCTTTGAGCTTTAGTAAAATTTCTTTTATAAATGTGGGTGCCCTTGCATTTAGAGCATAGATGTTCAGATTTGAGAGTTCATCTTGGTACATTTTTCCTTTGATGAGCATGAAATGTCCTTCCTTATCTTTTTTGATAACTTTTGGCTGAAAGTCAATTTTATTTGGTATTAGAATGGCTATTCCAGCTTGTTTCTTGGGACCATTTGCTTGGAAAAATGTTTTCCATCCTTTAACTCTGAGATAGTGTCTGTCTTTGTACTGAGATACCTTTCCTGTATGCAGCAAAATTCTGGGTCCTGTTTATGTATCCAGTCTGTTAATCTACCTCTTTTTATTGGGGAATTGAGTTCACTGATTTTTAAGAGATATTAAGGAAAAATGATTGTTGCTTTGTTAATTTTGTTATTAGTGGTGAAATTATGTTTGTGTAGCTATCTTCTTTTGGGTTTGTTGGAAGATTATTTTCTTGCTTTTTCTAGGTTGTAGTTTCCCTTCTTGTGTTGGAGTTTTCCATCTATTATCCTTTGTAGGGCTGGATTTGTGGGAAGATACTGTGTAAATTTAGTTTTGTCATGGAATATCTTAGTTTCTCCATTTATAGTGATTGAGAGTTTTACTGGGTATAGTAGTCTGGGCTCACATTTGTGTTCTCTTAGGGCCTGTATGATATCAGCCCAGGATCATCTTCTGGCTTTTATAGTCTCTGGTGAGAAGTCTGGTGTAATTCTTTTAGGTCTGCCTTTATATATTACTTGACCTTTTTCCTTACTGCTTTTAGTATGTTTTTCTTTGTTTTGTGCATTTGATGTTTTGATTATTATGTGATGGGAGAAATTTCTTTTCTGGTCTAGTCTATTTGGAGTTCTGTAGGCTTCTTGTATGTTAACGGACATCTCTTTCTTTAAGTTAGGGAAGTTTTCTTCTATAATTTTGTAAAAGATATTTTCTGGCCCTTTGAGTTGAAAATGCTCACTCTCATCTCTACCTATTATTCTTAAGTTTGGTTTTCTCACTGTGTCCTGGATTTTCTGGATATTTTGGGTTAGGAGCTTTTAGCATTTTGCTTTTTCTTTGACAGTTGTGTCAATGTTTTCCATGGTATCTTCTACACATGAGATTCTCTCTTCTATCTATTGTATTCTGTTGGTGATGCTTGAGTCTATGATTCCTGATCTCTTTCCTAGGTTTTCTATCTCCAGAGTAGTTTCCCTTTGAGATTTCCTTTATTGTTTCTACTTCCATTTTTAGATCCTGGATGGTTTCAATTCCTTCACCCGTTTGCTTGTGTTTTCTTGCAATTCTTTAAAGGATTTTTGTATTTCCTCTTTAAGGGGTTCTACCTGTTTACCTGTGTTCTCCTATATTTCTTTAAGGGGGTTATTTATGTCATTCTTAAAGTCCTCTTCTCATCATCATAAGAAGTGATTTTTAAATCTGAATCCTGCTTTTCTGGTGTGATGGGGTGTCCAGGACTTACTATGGTGGGAGAACTGGGTTCTGATGATGCCAGATAACCTTAGTTTCTGTTGCTTATGTTCTTGAGCTTGCCTTTTGCCATCTGGTTATCTCTAGTGGTACCTGCAGTCACTGTGACTGGAGCCTGTCTTTCCAGTTATCTTGCTTGTGTCAGAACTCCTCAGAGTCCAGCTGCCTCTGTGATCCTGAGCTCCTTCATGGAAGAGCTCCTGGGACTCAAGTCTTCCTCTGTGATCCTGAAATCCTGCTGCTCTGAGTACAGTGGTTCCTCTAGGATGGGTCAGAATATGGTGTCTTCACGGGAGCAGACCAGCTAGGAGTCTGCCCCAGCCAAAAGGCGCATTTTTATCTTTTAATATTACATATTTGTGCCTATGTTTGGGTAGGTGCATTTTAGTCAGTACAGGTGCCCTCAGAGGCCAGAAGCACTAGATCCCCTGGAGCTCTGGTTACAAGTAGCTTGAGCTGCCCAACATGGGTATTGGGAATTCTTGAACACTGAGACATTTCTCCATTCCCATCCATCAGTGAATATATTTCTAATGCACTGAATATTATATAGCTATTACCATCTATCTTTTTTGTTTGTTTTGTTTTGCTTCTTGAGACAGGGTTTCTCTGTGTAGCCTTGGCTATTTCAAAACCCTGTAGACCAGGTTGGCCTTAAACTTAGAGATCTCCCTGCCTCTGCCTCCTGAGTGCTGGGATTAAAGGTATGTACCACCACTGTCTGGCCTTGTATTTTATTTCAGGGCATTTCATTATTCCCAAAAAGAAACCCCTTACCTACTTTATCAGTTACCCCTCATTTCTTGCCCAGACCTCCAGGACATTATCCATACGTTTCTCAGTAGATTTTCCTAGCCTGTGCATCTTATACAATATAATTACTCTATCTATAGTCTTCTCTCTCATCTTTTTCACTTGGCATGGTGTTTTCAGTATTCATACACTCTGTAGTATGTGTCAGCATGCCATTCCTTTTTATGGCTAAATAACATTTCATCATATACATTTCTCATATTCTGTTTATCTGTTCATCAGCTGGTAGGCAATTGCACTGTTTCCTCAGTGGGTTATTATGAACAGTCCTGCTATAAACATTATGTCCACCTTTCTTGAAAGATAACAGGCTTGCATATCTTCAGTACAAACCTAGAAGTAAAATTAACATTTCTATGACAATGTTTTCTAAGCCAGCTACCTCCATCTTATACTCCCATCACAGATGGGAAAGAAAGGACACAGAAGCAGAATATCAGACATATTACATATAGAACTTCCTCAAACAGTGGAAAACACCAACAAGTAAATACCTTTCCTGATACAGCATTTGAATATCAACTGAGGGCGACTTTACCTGTGCAACTGGTTGGTGATCTGTCTGATCTGGAAGTAAGAAATGCTGCTGTGAGGACAGACCTCACAGATAAATGTCCTAAACAAAAATGTCAACAGTGATGAGGCTGGAAATTTGTTTCTGTTACTAAGAATGTTCTTCCTTCAGCTTACACAGCAACAACCTCTGTGCCTTCAGTATCACTCACACCCACACTGTCCTTCTCTCAGGACCTTACCTTCAGTGCCCATCTATCTCAGCCTCCTCAGTGAGTAGCCATGACTCTGTGGTCTTAACAGCCCTCTAAAAACCATCTTAGTCCTTGGTGTTACGTGACCACCACAGAGTAGAGTCCTTATCGGTCTTGTTTACCAAGTATCTCCAGCAAACAAAACAGTACCTAACAAACCACAAGTTCTCAGACATCTATTAAATGCAAGAGTAAGTTGTTGAAATAACAAGACCCAGGGCAGTGGTAGAAGCAGGCAGATCTAGTTCTAGGACAGCCAGGGCTACAAAGACCATGCCAGGACCACATAGAGAGACCCTGTCTCAAAAATACATACATACATACATACATACATACATACATACATACATACATA
>JANHMN010000016.1:57916915-57962129 GCA_030674055.1 Rhabdomys pumilio | reverse complement strand
ATACATACATACATACATACATACATACATACATACATACATACATACTAAGTAAAATAACAACACCCCAAACTCTTATCTAGAAAAGCAAGCCTTACAATGTAAGTTGTGATTAGCCACCAGAGTTATTTGAAGTAACTACTCCCAAAAGATGTAACATCAAAGTCAGACATCATGACACACAATTTCAATTCCAGCAATCCAGGAGGCAAGAAAATGAAGTTTAAAACCAGCCTAGGCTACATGGCTAGGCTGGCAGGAAGGACAGGAAACAGGCATTTAAAAAACAAACAACAACAACAACAAAAACAAAAAACAAAAACAAAAAAAAAAAACAAGAAAAAGAATGGCATTAGCTTTTCTTTTAATCTTTTTCATAAATAGCTAAGACAAGTATCTTAAAGTCGAGTTTTCTCCTTATATAAAGCAATGTATATTAAGCCTTTCTAGACCTTCTGGAAACCTTATAAGCAAAAAAGATAACCAAAACCCTACATTTCTTTACCCAGAACTCAGCTTCAACTCTATCTTTTCCTACAGTGGTTCAAGAATGAAAAATTTACTGGAAAAATTGAACACATACAAAACTGTTGCAAAAGATAAACACATATAACATACATACATGCAAAGTAAAGCTTAAAAAAAAACACACACAGAAAATGTGTCTATAAAGAGTAATATAATCAAAACCATTACCTCTCTCTTGCGTCTTTCTTCCTGAGTGCGATGTAAAAGAGAAGCCTTTTCTTCCTAAATCCAAAGAGAAACAAGATTAAGATAATTTTAAGCCTTAAAAACATCATCATACAATGATTATAGAATGTTTTGGCCCAAAAAGGATTCCCAAAAATCTACTTAAAGTTAACACTCCCTGTTTTTGCTAGCATATGGAGAGTCACATATGCAAATGAGTACTGTAAAGTCAGCATATATGTTGACATACAAACACATTATATAGAACTAAGGTTCTCCATCAATATGTAAAGCTAAAGGAAACTATAGTTTCATCACAGAAAACTTCAAACAGAAGCCTTTATCTACCATATGTCCAAAGGCCATACAATTTGCTTTAAACTTACTAAAATAAAGGATTTCCCATTTTTACTAAAAGTTGTTTTTGAAATTGGCCTTTAAAAATCTTTAGACAAAGAAAAGCTTGAAAAACAGAATTTCTATCAATTAAAAACTGTTCTTTTTCAAACTGAGCTCCCTAATCTGAATATGCCTTTTCCACTTTTCTATACAACCAGACTCTCAGCAGGAAAATAACACAAGGTCAGCATTAAATCCACACGCTTACGACTAGTGGACTTTATCTGCTCTCAAATCATACCCAACATCTGTCAAAGCACTTAGTTGCCCCCTAACAACACTCATCCATAACAGTTCCTGTCTTGAATTTATGCCTTGATCCTGTCATCTACCAGCTTTAGTTTTCAACATCCATCATGATTTAAGTGACTTACACAATAATGGTAGTCATTATATTTTAATCCATAGGACCAGGTTTATCTCCATGACTCCATACTTACACAAATAACTAATAAAGTAGGGGTGGGGAGTGGGGGGTGGGGATGGGCAAGATCCAGTCTTCACTACAACTAGTCAATAGACAGAGCAGGCCATCAACTCCAGCTTGGAACAACCCAGAAGACACAATATAACTATTCTGGTAGTCTTACCAAAAACAAAGTACATGCATTTATTTGAAGAAAAGACCTTACATCTCTATGGTGGAATATGTACACTTGTAATAAACATATTGAACAAAATACCTTACCTTTAAAATTACATTTTAAACCAGACAAAGGCCCAAAATCTGAGCTACTAAAGAGGTTAAATTCAAGGCAAACCTGGGTAACTTAGTGAGACTTCATCTTAAAAAAAAAAAAAAAAAATTGGTGGAACAAGCTGGAGATATCTATCTTACTGCCGTTATAACATGTATTAAGCCCCCAGTTCAAATTCCAGTACTACCAAAATAAACTTAATGATTAATTATGGTTTTTTTTGAGACCAGGTTTCCTTCTATGTAGGCCTGGCTGGCCTCAAACTCACAGAGATCCACCTTCTTCTGCCTCCTGAGTGCTGGGATCAAAAATATACACTACCACACCTGGTAAAATAATTTTTAATTAAATTAAGTATCAATAAGGATTATATGAGGTGTCATTCTGTAGGAGCGGTCCACTTTGGAGTTTTTGTTGTTGTTGTTGTTGTTGTTGTCTGTTTGGTTGCTTGTTTTGTTTTTGTTTTGAGACAGGATCTCATTACGTAGACCAAGATCACATTGAATTCACAGCAATCTACCTGCCTCTGTAGATTAAAGGTCTCCCAGTAGGACCTGGAGCTTCCTGATTTGGCTAGGCTAGCCAGCCACCAAAAGTCCCAGGTATCAGTCAATCTCCACCTCACCAGTACTAGGATTGCAAACTCATTCATTCATTGCCACCATGACTGAGGATCAAACTCAGGCCCTCATTTTTATATGGAAAGCACTTTTTTCAATTGAGCTACCACACCTCACCCCAGCTCCCAAACTGTAACACTATCACTTGGGAGATAGAAGAATTAGAAATAAAACTAAAACAAAACCAGACAAACCAGACAAAACCCTACAGTCCTGAAACCTGGCATCCTCCTGAACAAAAAAGGGCTCTGGCAGCTTCCAGTGTGAAGAGAAGCAGGTGCCTGCCTTCACAAGCTTGGAGCTCTCATCTGCCTTTAACCAGAGTGGACATTCCATGCACTGGCACTGTTAAATGTTACTGCACAGAGATCAGGAATGCTGCCTACAGAAAGATGATTTGTTTTGGATAGTTTCCAGTATTGGAGGACAAAAGACCATATACCCTCTTGTTTAGTCAACACATTACCTTTGCCTTTCCTGTCACACCATGCTTTAGTCATGAGTCATCAATAGACAGCAAAGGATTTCCTCTAGTTTAGAGATTTAGAAATGGCTTCACAGCCTTGGTTTATTCAGTAAAGACACCATCAGTCCAGCCTATAACAGGATGCTCCTTCCAAGAGAACAGATCAACTGTCTGCCCTGGAGAACAGTGGCTCCACAATCTGGTTCTATCTATCTGAAAAGTGAAACTGTCATCAGGGAAGAAAGAATCTTGTCAGCTATCTTATTTGCTCTGTCACAAGCCATCACTTCCAAACCTAACTGTGGCAGCAGGCCACCTAATTAGTAAGTCTGCAGCCAGACTTTTGCAGATCAGCAGGATCTAAGAAATCTTGAAATGACCACAAAACTTGTGAAGGTGGTTTTCCCTGGAATTGGGGTACATAATAGGACAAGTTCATTTTCTCAGCCACTGCATTAAAAAAAAGAATCTCAAAAAGCTCAATCTACTTGTTGACTTGTGTTTTTCCTTTTTAGCTAGCAAGTTTATATATATAAGAAAGACTAAGATACCTCCAAAGAGTCAGAAATGCGATGGTGATACACCAACTACCCTACTCACCGTCAATACCACTGTTTATATGACCATCTTCACCTTCAGGGTTTTTTGTTTTTGTTTTTGCTTTTGTTTTTTTGAGACAGGGTTTCTCTGTGTAGCCCTGGCTGTCCTGGAACTCACTCTGTAGACCAGGCTGGCCTCAAACTCAGAAATCCGCCTGCCTCTGCCTCCCAAGTGCTAGGATTAAAGGCGTGTGCCACCACCGCCGCACCTTCAGATTTTAAAAAGGACTATTTTCTAAGTTGTATCAGGCTCAGCAGTCAACAGGTATGACTTTAATTTCCAATGTGACTCATACTAGTAAAAGTGCAGTTTTACCATGAGGCTGAGAATGAACCAGCCTGTAACAAGGCAGACAGAAATTCTGATCAGAATCCACAAAGTAGCACAGGCCATGCAGCTCCATCCTTTAGTGCATCACTAAACCACACCTACTAAACTTTTTGTTAAAATCTGAAAATAAATAAATGTAATTTAATTAAACCTCAATGTGGAGGATGACATTCTCTAAAACAGCTGCAAAGCTTAGCTTAGACATGTAAATTTGATCACAAAATTCAGTTTTTTTTTTTTTTACAAAGCAAACCATCGTAGCCAAGATTCAAGACAAATCACAAAGTGGGAACAAATATTTGAAACAGCACAAAAATGACTTTTATAGTATTCAGTAATAATATGAAAAGCAACAACAAAAGATAAAAATCAGCAAAAGTATATGCAACCCATAAAAAATGTATCTTTTAAACACTAGAACTTCAACTCTACTTATTTTAAGAAAAAAAATGAAAAATAATAAATAAGGATTTCTTATTTCTATATGTGGAAGAAATATCAAATACGAGTCTTTTCTAATACTATAAAACTTGTGTGTAGGACAAGAAATTTAAGATCTTTTTGTCTCCTCCACCTTATAAGACTTGGAAATATTCGAATCTTCCCCATCCAGTAAAACCTCTGTTTACTCAAAGGCCCAGTGCTCCATTCACATTCCCCACTTCCTCCATTTCTTATGCACCAATTCTTTCAGACTATTCAGACAATTGAATAAGATTGTGAGGTAGATTCTAGCCAACTGGCAAACACTGCTGCCACTTTCCTTAGTGTAAAAACCAAATCCACTTCCTGTCTTGGTGTGTATTTACTCTTCCAGAGCACACCCTCTTGGTCCGAATATTGTGTTTACTTAATCCAGATACTTCAGTAAGAATGGTGGTCTCTTTCTTTGTGATCCTGAATTTATTTCTAACATGTATTTGGGATATATAATGTTAACGAATGCAATGTGCAGGGCAGACAGGAAGAACAAGCTCATTCATACACTGACATAACTTCCTCAGAGGTAACTTAGAAACACTCAATCCAAAGCTTGTACTTAGAAGTTTCACTTCCAGGAATTTAATCTATAGACGGTAGTGATAGTCACAAGAATATTCCTTTAAGTGTTATCTGAATTACAGAGGGGAGAATACTGCCCGGTATGGAAGTGCACATCTCTAATGTCAGCATTTGGAAAGCAGTTGACAGGAGGGTGGCTACAAATTTCAGAAAATTTGGGTATAGAGACAATCAAGTTTCAGAGTAGCCAGGACTTCTCAATGAGACCTGTCAAAACCAAAAGAACCTAAACCAATCAATCTTGAAAGAATCTTTAACAGCCACTTAAACCATCAGCAGTGAGAACAGCACTGAAGCCAGTCCCAGAGCCACTCAGAACAACGCAGTGGATCTGCCTGCCTTATCCTTCTCCTAGCTGGATTATTAAAGGAAAAAGACAGGCACTGGGGTTCAAGGAGCATCAGGCTGTGTTTTAAACAAGGAGAGAAATGTGGACACCTACATGATTAAACAAACAGAGGACAGCCGTGGGAGGCTATGGAAAGTCCAGAAGCAAAGTCTGAAAAAGAGAAATAAAAGCTGGGAGGAAAGAAAAGGACAGAGTGAAAAAATAAACAGACTATTTTTTCTTTTATTTTCCATCATTTGAATTATTGCTCATGTAAACTAGTTATTTTCTTGCTTTTTAATCGTTTATTGCACTTATTTACTTTTTTTACTTTCTGTTTTGAGACAAGGGTTCTCTGTGTAACCCTGTACACCAGGCTGACTTCAACTCATCCACCTGTTTCTGCCTCCTGAGGGCTGGGATTAAAAGTGTCACCACCACCATCTGGTAATTATTACTGTTTTTAATTCAGAGATACTCTTTCCTCTTCCTCTCAAGTACTGTCATGCACCATCATACTTTCACTACTCTCTTGAATGTATTAGCTTTATTTCCAACAGAACCACTTCCAAGATGCCCTCTTAATTCCACACACATCCCACAACATGCACAACCTCACACTTTGAAGACCATTAACAAAAACTAGAAATATGTATAGGGTAAATTTGTGAGCATGCATGCAAGTGTCCTCTCCTATGCATGCACATATGGGGGCCAGGTTAACTTTGGGTATCTACCTTTTTTTTTTTTCTGAGACAGGTTCTCACTGAACACAGAGCTCCCTGCTTTGGTAGTCGGGCTAGCCAGCTAGTCCTGTGGATTCACCTGTCCTGTCTCTTAGCATTACTAGTGAGGGTTAGTGTGGTAGTTTGAATATGCATGGCCCAGAGAGTAGCACTATTTGGAGGTGTGGCCTTGTTGGAGGATGTGTGTCATTGTGGGCCTGGACTTTAAGGCCATCCTCCTAACCAATTGGGAGCCAGTTTTCTCCTAGCAGCCTTCAGATGAAGATGTAGAACACTCAGCTCCTCCTGCACCACGCTGCCATGTTCCTGCCTGGATGATAATGGATTACTCTGAACCTGTAAGCCAGCCCCAACTAAATGCTGTCGTTATAAGAGTTGCCTTGGTCCTGGTGTCTGTTCACAGCAGTAAAACCCTAAGATAGTTACAGGTGTGTTGTAAGGAACATAATAACTTAAACACCTTTTTGTGTGACTTGGTAATGGTTTCTAGCCATACTCCTGAGACACTGCTTTGCTAGCATGCATATTGATACCCATCAGCAAGAGGACTTGAGACTCTGTGAATAGTCAGGGTCTCAGTGACCACTGAACTTCTGGCTCTGGGGCTCACAGAGCTAACTGTTGGTTTATACTTGCAAGGATCTCCTGGGACCTCCACCAGTGCCACCTTCCCAGTTCTCTAAAACTAAAGGACTTTATGGAGGAAGCTGGTTGAGCTTACAAGTTTCTGAAGCATCTTTACCAGAGAAGATTCTCTAGGGGGACCTGTAGCAGCATTTCTGCCTGTTTAGCTTTTATATTAGCATAATATTATTAAATAATGTTTGTGTGAATAAACAGAGCATATTCAAAAGACAAATCTTGTGTTGACACCCCAATTGCTGAGCACTTTATAGTCCCATGTTCTTTGTACACACACACACCACCATACCCAATTCCTACATATATTCTGGGGATCCAAACTCATGTTTTCACACTTGTGCAGCAGGCACTTTACCAACCCTTAACTGAGCCACCTCCTTAACCCTGGAAATATGTTAAAACACGGAAGGTTCATACTATAGTATCAACAATCCTCATTATCAACAATTATAGTTTCAGGGACTAGAGAAAAGGCTCAATGGTTAAGAGCATTGGCTACTCTTCCAGGGGAATCTGGTTCAGTTCTCAGCACCCACCCAGCATCTCACAATAATCCATAACTCTAGTTTTAGGGGATCTGATATTCTCTTCTTAGCACCAGACACACGCACACAAAACATTCAGTCACATAAAATAAAATGTAAATATTATAATTTCATGTCATGGCAATTCATGTCTTTAGATCAAGCACTTCTGAGACAGAGGTGGGCCTGGTACATACGGAGTTCCAGGGATACATAGACTTTTCTAAAAAAAAAAAGTACACAACTAAGCTACAGTTCTCAGGGTATTTTTGACAGTTTCATCCTTTAAAGTAAACACTTCCAGAGCACACAGGTGACATAGACACCAAGCTATCTACCAGAATACTAGAGCTTAATAGCATGACTAAACAAATTAATTTAGGGCTAGAAAGATGACTCAGCAGTTAAGAGCACCAGTTGCTCTTCTAGGTTTAATTCCCACCCACAGCACCCACATGGCAGCTCACAACTGTCTGTAACTCCAGTTCCAGGGGATCTGACACCCTCACAGGCACATTAAACACCAATGCACATACAATTTTAAAAAAGTTTTTTAAAGAATAATATAATTAAGATTAAGGCTACATCATAAGGAAACCATAGTCAGACAAATTTAGAGCCAAATCCTCCTTTCTCTACTTGACTACAGGTACAGTAGTACTGGAAGCAAGAAGACTGAACATCACTGCCCCACATTAGACTGAGAACACATCAGACCTCAAGCATCATGGCTTAGTGCATTCTGTTCAATTACCCTTGACTGAACACTGTCCGCTTCATAGAAGAGTGAGAGACAGCATCCTGCAGAATGGACAATTGAAGGTAACAGGTGTCTAGTGCAATATACAAGGAAACAGAAACAAACATCTTCCAAAGGAAATCTCCTGAGACTCCCTCCAATGCTACAAGATCCAACGCCCTCTTCTGGCTCTGCAGGTTCTAAGCATTCATGTGATGCATAAACATACATGCAGGCAAAACACATATAATAAATTAAAAACAGTCCTTACTGTTTTTGATAGTAGGGCTTACTGATAGGATAGTAGGGCTGTAAAGATGACTCAGCAAGTAAGAACACTTGTTCTCTGAGAGGACCCAGGTTTGCTTTTTAGTACCTTCATGTTTCACAGCCATCCATAACTCCAACACCATAGGATCTGAAGCCTTCTTCTAACCTCCATAGGTACAAAACACACATGCAATACATACATACAGGCAGGAAAACACACACTTTTTTTTTTTAATCTTAAGGAAAATTAGCAGACAAACAGGATTATGTAAAACTAAACAAGGGGGCTGGAATACACAGCAAAGCAGCAGAAACAAAGAGAGACCCTGCCTCAAACTAAAGTAGATATCTTCTGATTTCCACACATTCACTGTGGTATACACAACCACCACCATCCCCGAAACACACACACACTGTTGTATGACTTTTCCTAGAGAAGCTGAACAAACGTCTATTCACTGAAGATTGATACCAAAAAAGAGACCAAAAACACAAAACAAAAGTCCCCAAATTTTACCAAAATCTAACTCAAATTAGATTTTGGTAATCTAATTAGTTTACAAGATTGCTCACAAAAATATGGAGAGCTCAAAGACAGCTTCATCACCAAAAACCTCATCCATCAGGATCTTCACAAAAGTGGCATTTCTGGGGCTCTCTGAAGGACATGTAGGCCAGTCAACAAATTGGAAAGTCTCCTTAATATTTATATAACCTTGAGGAGTAAGGGACTGTGATGGTTTGTATATGCTCAGCCTAGGGAGTGGCACTATTGGTGGGTGTGGCCTTGTTGGAATGTGTCACTGTGGGTGTGGGCTTTAAAACCCTCATGCTAGCTGCCTGGAAGTCAGTATTCTGCTAGCAGCCTTCAGATAAACTCTCAGCTCTACCTGTACCAGGCCTGCCTGCATGCTGCCATGTTCCCACCTTGATGATAATAAACTGAACCTCCGAACATATAAGCCAGCCCCAATTAAATGTCCTTTATAAGACTTGTATTGATCATGGTGTCCGTTCACAGCAATAAAACCCTAACTAAGGCAGTGACTTTGTGAATCTTACAGGTTTTAGAAACTTCCTGAGAGTTGTGAGTTGTTTATTTCCCTGGCCTTACTGACCCTTCCTCTAGAATGGAAATATTTTATTTAGGATTGTCTTAGTCAGGGTTTCTACTCCTGCACAAACCATCATAACCAAGAAGCAAGTTGAGGAGGAAAGGGTTTATTCAGCTTACACTTCCACATTGCTGTTCATCACCAAATGAAGTCAGGACAGGAAGCAGGAGCTGATGCAGTGGCCATGGAGGGATGTTACTTACTGTCTTACTTCCCCTGGCTTGCTCAGTTTGCTTTCTTATAGAACTGAAGACTACCAGCCAAGGATGGCACCACCCACAATGGGTCCTCTCATCCTTGATCACTAATTGAGAAAATGCCTTACAGCTGGATTTCATAGAGGCATTGCCTCAAGGGAGGATTCTTTCTCTGTGATAACTCCAGCTTGTGTCAAAAACCAGCTAATAAAAGGATTTGCTACACAACACTAAACACGTATCCAAAATAAATAAGTAAAATATTAAAATAAAATGAAAACAATTTTTTACAGCAAAAGAAACCATCAACAAAAAGAGGCAACAAGCCGGGCGGTGGTGGCGCACGCCTTTAATCTCACCCAGCACTTGGGAGGCAGAGGCAGGCGGATTTCTGAGTTCAAGGCCAGTCTGGTCTACAGAGTGAGTATCAGGACAGCCAGGACTACACAGAGAAACCCTGTCTCGAAAAACCAAATCAAAAAAAAAAAAAAAAAAAAAAAAAAAAAAGAGGCAACAACTTATAGAAAAGAAGAAATATTTGACAAAGGCTTAATGTTCGGAACATAAAAAAAAACACCCAAAGCCAAAATACAACTTTGAAATAGGCAAGTTATCTAAAGAGACATTTCTCAAAATATAACCATATAAAAAAAATTGCTCACACCAGGCATTCAAGCACATGGGAGGCTGAGGCAGATGTAGTATCTCTGAGTTAGAGACTAGCCTGGTCTACAGAGCAAATTCCAGGACAGCCAGACAGAAAGAAACTGTCTTGAAAACAAAACAAACAAACAAACAAAAAAAAAAAGAGAGAGAGAAAGAAAAGAAAAAATAAAAACCGCTCATTATCAATTATTAGCCAAAAAAGAAATACAAATCCGTTTTGAAGAGATGGTTCATTGGTTAAGAGTACCAAAGGACCAGCACCCAATTGGCAGCTCACAAAAACCAGTAACTCAAGTTTCAATGTATCTGACACTATTTGGGGGCCTCCATAAGCAGCAGGTATATACATGGTGAAAAAACATACATCGATGCAAAATTCTAATATATATTAAAAATAAAGAAAAATAAAGAAATCAAATTTAAAAAACCCTACGAACAAATATACTCCCTCCAGTTACAAAACTATTGTCAAAAGACTAAATAAATGCTAATGAGAAGACAAGAAAAAAGTCTGTTGGTGGGTCTGTAAACTAGTATGGCCATTTTATGTACATCAGTGTAGGGGTTCCTCCAAAATTACATACAGATTTACCACATTCACACTACCAACTATTACATTTTGCAAAAGGAAATGAAATCAGCATGTAAAAATGTCTACAAGTCCTCTTATTGCAGCATTATTCACAAGGGCCTGGAAGGAAATCAATCTAGGTGCCAGAGGCAGGAAGCAGAGGCAGATGCAGATGCAGGCAGATCTGAGTTCGAGGACAGACTAGTATACAAAATGAGTTCCAGGACAGCCAGAGTTCTTACACAGAGAAATCCTGTCTTGAAAAGTCAAAATGGCCGGGCAGTGGTGGCGCACGTCTTTAATCCCACCCAGCACTTGGGAGGCAGAGGCAGGCAGATTTCTGAGTTCGAGGCCAGCCTGGTCTACAGTGTGAGTTCCAGGACAGCCAAGGCTATATAGAGAAACCCTGTCTCAAAAAACCAAAAAAAAAAAAAAAAGAAAGAAAGAAAGAAAAAAAAAGAAAAAAAGAAAAGTCAAAATGAATGAATGAATGAATATTTAAAAAAAAAATGAGGAAGATGGTTGGGAATATAACCACACTGTTAGAGTACTTGCCTGGTACATTTATGAGGCCTTGAGTTTGTTCCTCAATAGCATTTTAAAAAAGAGAAAGCAAGCAGCTTTCAGTCAGCCAGCCAGCCAGCCAATAAGGGAATGGCAATGCTCCACATACTGCATGTATTAAAATGGCATTGTGCTTCATAAATACATAGAAGAGTGATGTTTACCCTTCTTGAAACTTTAATATTGATTAAAGACTTTAAAATACAAGCTCATTAATACTACTAAAAAACAAGACAAAAGACAATATGGGTGATATTAACTTTGGTGAAGAAATTTTAGACACATCAGAAACATAAACCATGAAAACAAAGATAAGCGGGCAGTGGTGGCTCACGCCTTTAATCCCACCCAGCACTTGGGAGGCAGAGGCAGGTGGATTTCTGAATTCGAGGCCAGCCTGGTCTACAGAGTGAGTTCCAGGACAGCCAGGGCTACACAGAGAAACCCTGTCTCGAAAAACAAAACAAAAAACAAACAAGCAAACAGACAAAAAAACCAAAGATAAATCAAGCTTCATAAAGAGTAAAATTTTCTATGAAAAACATCATTAAAAGAATGAAAGAAGAGCCAAGACTGTGAAAAATATTTACAGAAGACATATATGAAAACAGACTTGTACCTACAGCACACACAAAATGGAAATAAAGAACTTAACAGTAAGAAATCAAACAACTTAGACACCTTATCAAAAATATACATATGGCAGCCAGATGTGGTGGTGCACACTTAATGCACTTACAATCCTAGCACTTGCATCTAATTCCTGCACTGAAGAATCTGGAGCTCAAGGACAGCCTGGGCATATATCAAAAATCTGTTTCAAAAAACCAGGGGCCGGAGATACAAACAGTCTACCATGTACAACACTCTGGGTTCAGTCTCCATCCAACATTGCAAAAGAATAGTAAGAATAAAAGGAGTGCTCATTGGTATTTACCCAAATTCAAAACTTACATACACATAAATGTTTCTAGTGGCTTTATTCAAAATTGCCGCAAATTTGGTAGAAATCATCAATACAGCTGAATAAGACACACCTTGTCTTTCAATACAGCTGAATAAGACAACGTGGTACACACCATGAAATATTACTAAATGGGAGAAGTGTTATCAAGCTACAAAACATAAAACTGCTAAGTGCCAAAGTCAATCTGCAGGTCTAGGTGTGGTGGCTCACACTGAGAAGCTTTAAGAAGGAGAGCTGCTGCAAATTTTAGGCCAGCTTGAGCTACATAAGGAGAGCTTGAATTACAAAAATAAAAAAGACAATATGTAAAAGTCAAACCACAGAAAACGTTTTTAACATCAACAACAGAAACCAAAAAGACTGTAGTAAATAGAAGTGAGAAGGGATATTTGAGAACTTTGTTCCTACTCATTTTTCTATAAACCTCAAACCACTTTTTTAAATAAAGATTTATGTTATGTATATGAGTGCACTGTAGCTGTCTTCAGACACACCAGAAGGGTGCACTGGATCCAATTACAGATGGTTGTGAGTAACCATGTGGTTGCTGGGAATTGAACTCAGGTCCTCTGGAAGAGTTGGCTCTTAACAGCTGAGCCATCTCTCCAGCCCCAAACCACTCTTAATATATGTAGCATACTGTTAATACAAAATAAGATGCAGGCTGGTGGTGGGATGGCTCGGCAGGTAGAAGTACTTACACCCAAACCTGACATCCTAGTTTAATCACTGGAACCACACAGAAGATATAACTGACTTCCATAAGATGTCTATAGGCGTGTGCTCGCATTCACATGTCCACACAAATGCACAAACACATAAGATAAATATTATTTAAAAAATGAAATAAAATAACTAGCAAGGCATGGAAAGATATGGAGAAACCTTAAAATGCATATAAAAGTGAAAGAAGTTGTTCTGAAAGTCTGTGTTTTAGGATTTAAACATTGACATTTTGGGGAAAGCAATTCTATGTTAACAGGATTGCCAAAGGTAAACAGAAGGAGGGCAGTGGCTAGGCTGAGAACAATGGGGTTAAAAGGCAATGGGAACTATTCTGTATGATGCTGGGTTAGGGTTAGGTCATTATAGTAATCATTTATCAGAATCCTAAGAGCACTGTGAACTTCAGCTGACGCTGTTACACAGGAACAGATTCAACACACAGGGACTCTACCATCCGCTCTACTGTCTGTAACCTGCTTTGGAGGACAAAGCAAGAGCAAACACTGAAATGACTATAATTCAACTACCACTATCAGATTAAGTCGCTGTGAAAACTTGCAAAGGTAATCTTAAAAGTTGCAAAGTTAATGTCAAAGTCATTCCTCCTACCTACAAATTTCCTACATCCACATATACTCTCACTTTCAATCTGAAAGTGGTTCCCAACCACATACACCTGGTTTTTCTAGGCTCTTCCCTGTATTTTTACTCCTAGCCTCCCCTCACCTTGCTTTGTCCCATTCTGTAAAACTCAGTCAAGTTGTCCTATCACCCAAACCTTCCTTAGACTTCAAATTCTTTCTCCCTGCCATCCATTCAGTCTTCTTGTCTTTTACAGAGAGGCACTGTACACCACCCTCTATTCCTTGCCTAACTGCAGTCTTGACTTCAGCTCCTGTTATCCTAAGAGGCACACTCACTAGTCACCAGTCTTCCAGTGTCAAATCTAGATTATAGTGTTACCTGGAAGCACCCATTCAGCAGCATTCAACACTTCTAACCCAGTTCTTCCTCCTATAAACTCATTCCCCAGACATCAGTCTCCCTAGGTTCACAAGTTGTGATACTTCCAGTTCCAAACTTGAATCAGCAACTAAGCCACCAGTTCACTGACATCACTCATACTTCCATGTCTTCTCAGATTCCTCTAGTTCCACACATGCCTGAACCCCACAGGAACGTTGGCATTCATTCCTCAAGCTTTGTTCCCCTGTAGTCTCCTAGCTGAAGCACACACCTGGAATAATCTGTACTGAAAGATTCCCTCTTCTCATCCCTCAGAGTTGAGAGGCAATTCACAGGTGGAAACCATGAGCCAGCCAAGAAGATTTCCTCTCAAGAAACTCAGGTATGGAGATCAAGACTCAACCAGGAAATCATACATGGCCACTGCTTGGCTAGAATGAAATAAATGGACAGGACCTATATACAGAGACCATGTCAAGAACGGGACTCAAAGAGGATAGCTGAGCTAAACTACCTTGGTACCGGTGGCATGGAAACTAGACAGTTCTTGACTTGTACATTCTATGAAAGATCATGCCCCTCACAGGCTTCTTGTTTATTTGCTTTTCTGCACTTAGTTTTAGTGGATTTTTGTACTTGCAATCAAATGACTGCTAAGATAGTCTTCTATACACACACAAAGCTGCCAAATGAACTGTGCCATCAGAATGCATCCTGATTTCAGAAGCACTGACTCGGAGCTGGGCATGTTGCTGCATTCCTGTCTGTGATTCCAGCACTTGGAAGGCAGAGGCAGAAGGACTGTACATAAATAAAGTTCCAGGCCAGCCAGGATTACAGTATAAGATCCTGTCTCAAATATAGCAATATACACGTACGGAATACGCTAGAACTGAAGCAGTGGAGCCACCACATACACACTTCAAACCTTCCACACTGTCCCTTCAAGCCCATCCTACTACTTCCTACCTTCCTAGAGCAAGTCAAGCAATTGTTTCTGTATTAGCCTGAGAGAAACACAAAAACAAACAATCGAACAAACAAACAAACCAACCAGTCATTAGTGCACCATAACTTTTCAAGGTGCAAGTCTTATCTCCCCAACAAGACTATAAACTCATCAAGTCTTGGACTTTTCCAGCATATATTCCAGCAGATAGTAAACATAAAAATATTCATTAAACTTTTAAAAAGGAAAAGACTAAACAATTTTTCACTAAGCTGAAGGGAAAGATTTCAAATTATAATTTAAGACATGAAGAAAGTATACTAGAATGGCCAAAATTCCAAAGACTCTCAATACCACTTATTGGCCAGAATCTGAATCAATGGTGCTCTCATACTCTGCTAGTTGTAGGGTAGTGGGCACATCAACTAGGGAAGCAATGGGCACTGGGCACCAGCAGAACACAAGTGTAGGCAACATCCACCAAGACACATGTAATAAGCACCCATGAAAACTAGAATGAGTTAATTGTGTTTTATTCATGTCCGGGACCAACAGGGACACAGTGGGATGGAAGAATCTATCAGAAAAAGCACATAGCTCAAGAAGCAAGTCACAAAGGCTGACCAAGCTGCACCCACTTCATCTGATTTCGTTTGCACCAAGCTCAAAAGTTAAAAACTGACCTGTAGAAACAGGTCAGAAAAGCAGTTTGCTTGGTGAAGAACAACTATGGTTAGGAATTCCAGGAACATTCTTAATCACGAGTGATCATTTGCATATGGATAAAAATCCTTTATAAAAAAACGAGGCTGGAGCAAAGGCCTGACAGCACTGCTCTTGCACATACAATAATTTGGGGGAGGGGGGAGGAACAAAAAAAAGTTAAAGGGCTAGGGAGATGACTAAGCAGTTAAGGTCACTTACTGCTTTTGCTGAGGGCCTGGGTTTTGTTTCTACTACCCACATGCCAGCCCACAGTTGTCCTTAACTCCAGTTCCAGGAGATCCAAAGCCCTCTTCTGACCTCTGCAGGAACTTAAGCAAACTTGTGGTGCACATACACACATGCAGGCAAACACTCATACGTAATTTTTTTTAAAAAATAAAGCTTTAAATTTTTGCCTAAAAGAAAAAAAAATCCTTCTAATTCTAGGGATCCTGTCTGGATTCCAGACTCCGCCTAGAGCACCGCGGCCGGTTGCCCTCATCCTTCAGACTGCCCCAGAAAGCGGAGCAGTGTTAAAAAACCTTCACCAGGGAGAGGTCCAGAAGCGACCCGGGCCCCAGGCAGTCACAACTCTGTATTGCTCCGAGTGGGGAAAGCTAAATCGAGACGCAGGCTACAAAAGACCTTGTCCTACCTACCCTCTCCCACTTCACAGGCACGAGGGACTCTTCCCTAAGCTGTTCTTGAGGGCAGGGCACTCCAAGCTTGTGAGAAGCGGGTATGTCAAGTTTATAGCGTGTAAAGAGTTCTTAAAGGTCGAGGGAGTGGGGAGCCTCGCACTGCTGGAGAGCTAACCGTGTAACGCCCCCAGCCACAGACTGCCGGTGCACTGTGTTTCCAGGTCAAAACTGCGGCCCTTGGGCAGGCGCGGCGAGGTCGCAATGAATGACCCAGCCGCTCAGTCCGCGGCTCCACAGTGCTCCTCCGGAGCCTCCTCACAGACCTGTCAGGACTGCACGGCAGCCGCACCCGGCTGGAGCTCGCTCCACCGAGGACTGCAGAGCAGCGCCGCCCGGGCGCTGACAGGCCGACGTTCGCCTCAGGCCCGGGTTCGGTTAACACCTCGGGCCGCACCGCCTCACCTTCTTGCTCGCGCCACCGAGAGACACTTTGGGCCTTGTCTTGAAGTCGCCTTCGAAGCTGAACATCTTCGCCGCCTATCCCATCTGCGCGGCCCGGCAGGCGGCAGAGCGGCCGGGGGCGGGCCCGGCGGGCTGGGCGGAGCCCGGCAGGGTCGCGGCCTCGCTGTCCCGCGCCGCCCCGCCTGCGGCTCAGCGCTCTCCGCCCTGCACGCGGGCGCGAGCGCGGCGACGCTGGAGGCCGGCCTGTCCACGCTGTTTCATCCACAGCGCGCCGCCGCCGAGCGAGGGGCGTCCCGACTCGCGCCTGCACCGCGCTGCCGTCGGAACCAAGATGGTGACTGCCCGCACTGCGCGCGCGGTCCCGTGAACGTGCGCGGCCGGGCCATCGACAGCGCGGCGCTCCTCCCATCAGCCCCCGCGAGCGCCGGCGCCGCCATCGATAATGCGGCGCTCCTCCCGGCAGCCCTTGGGCTTGCCTGCGTGCGCGGCTCCGCGGAGTGCACCACCCTTCTGCGCGTGCGTTATGCCGCCATTCGTTTTCCAACCCAACCCCCCACACCCCCATTGACGCCGACGGGGTCGCGCGCACTACTGGAGACGGGAAGCCCTGCAGAGGAGGCCGCACTCACCCTCCAGCTAGATGTAGGGGGGACAGGTTACTATGCAGAGAATATACACCGTGACTCAGAGACGAATAATGTATGACATACGAACAAAAGTATTCGTGAACACACACCTGACACATAAATGTATGCCATACTCATACAGATACACAAATGCACACATACACAAGTTATACCACACAACATATGTATAAATATGTAGCTAACATACACGGTTAAGATACCAATTCTATACAAATACACAAATATACACCAACACACAAAAGTCAATACACTATATATATGAATAGTTAATATATATAAATGCATGCCAAAATGTATAAATGCATCATAAATACATAACATACAAAAGGTACCCTATCATATATCCATACACTTACACACATGTCTAATATATGTATGTACATATATAAAAACATGCACTATTACATATACATAAGTACAAACATAAATATATACAAAGCAATGTAAATGAATCAATGTCATATACAACATATACACATACATGTCATACATATCATGTACGTGTGCGTATATACACATATACATAGGCGTAAAACAGTATGCATATAGATAGAATTTGATAAACACATACAAATACATACTATGGCATGCATGAAATAGATATCATACCCACACATATGTCATGTATATAGTATGTATATCATATAGCATATGTTCTGTGTACATACAGATATATATTATGTATATGACAAATAGATACAGATGGATAGATAGATAGATAGATAGATAGATATAGATACATAAATGTATCACATATGCATGTATTACCATGTGCAGGATTGAAGACATCTTCTCGTTTTGCTTTGTTTTTGTTTTTTCTTCAAAAGATTTATTTATGTTACGTGTATGAATATTTTGCCTGCATGTATGTCTGTGTATTACGTGTGTATGCTTGGTGCTAAAGAGTGCATCAGATCTCTTGTAAATGGAATTACCATGGTTCTGAACCCAGTTCTTCTGCAACAAGTGCTCTTAACTGATGAGCCATGTCTTCTGCACAGTTTAATTTTTTGTTTTTGAAATA
This sequence comes from Rhabdomys pumilio, assembly GCA_030674055.1. Taxonomy (NCBI): domain Eukaryota; kingdom Metazoa; phylum Chordata; class Mammalia; order Rodentia; family Muridae; genus Rhabdomys; species Rhabdomys pumilio. Next base: position 57,943,812 of record JANHMN010000016.1, on the reverse strand, counting down.
AGGTCTCACTTACAGCCCTCGCTGGCCTGGACCTCATAAAGATCCCCCATCCACTGCTGGGATTAAAGATGTGTACCACCATACAAGCCAGCTCCCTTTTTTTAATTTAAAAAAAAAAAGTGTTATATTTTAGTTTACTTAGGGTTTTTGGGGTAGGGTACGTGCTATGATGTGCATGTGGAGATCAGAGTACAACTTGTCTCTCCTTCCACGATATGGGTACCAGGAACCAAACTCAGGTCATCAAGCTTGGTATCGAGCAACTGGTACATTTACCTTTCATCTGCTGAGTCATTTTACCAGATCTATCTATCTATCTATCTATCTATCTATCTATCTATCTATCTATCTATCTATCCTCTCTCACTGTCTCTGTGTGTGTATAGATGATATAGGTGTAGATACAGATATCTAGATATATACATAGAGAATGTCAGAGGACAATTTGTAACAGTCTGTTCTCTACCTCTACCCTGTGGATTCAAGAGTGTGAGCTCAGTCATCAGGCTTGATGAAAAGCACATTGACTGCTGAAACATCTTGCCAACCTCAAGTTTAGTGCTGTATTGGCAACAGCACAAAGTGACAAAGCCCCAAATATTGTTTGAATAAACGTGACTAAAAGGTCATAGGAAGAGGTCAAAATCCTACAGGCTCCTGTTTAACAGATGGCATGACATTACCACACACTAAGGAGCCCATGGAGACAGACCTCTCATTCTATTGAGAATTCAGAATGAATGCAGAAATACTTGCAACACGCCTTGACAGTTTCTCTAATAAAGATTTAAGCACACATTCTCACTATCTGAACCAGCAGTTGTTTTCTTATGCATTTGTCCAACAGTACAGAGGGCTGTAACTGAAACCACACCTGAACAGAACACTTGCAGCAGCTTTGTAATTGCCCAAAGCTGGAAACAACCAAACAGCAAAAGGAGAGTAACTATTGCACAACACCTGGGATGCCCTCGAGGACAGAATGTTACACTGACGAAAACCACGAGTGCCCAAAGGTCACACTGGTACCATGAAATTCCATTTAGTAAAGAGCCATAGTGAGTTACAGAGAGAGTAGAGGAGAACTCAATGGTCTCTGGTGCCAGGAAAATCAGTGGTTGTGATAGTGAGTGCACAAAAGTGCATAAGTGACAAGGTGACCCAAGTCAATTCCTGTGACACAGAACAATTTGGGAGAGACATTGAATGTGCTGTTATCTTGTTTGTGCTAGTGATATCATGAGGCTTATGTTCAAAAATAATAAGTACACGTTAAACACAGACATTTGCCCCTTCTACATCTTTTCACTTACCTAAGTCAGTTATGGTTCAAAAATATTAGATGGAAAATTCCAGATATAAGAAAACTCACACATAGTTTTAAGTTGTGTACTTTTCTAAGTAATGGGACGAAATCTTACTGTTCTTCCTATAACCTGAATGATACCCTCATTTGATAGCCACGTTTGTATTTGCTACCTCCCCATTAGACACTTAGTAGTCATCTTTGTTATCATGCCAGTTTTCACTTAATGCTTGTGAGGTTCTCAAATGCCTCTTTTGTGGGAAAAGGTGCAAATCCATCAAGTCTGTGTGGAAAACATGGTATATATAAGGCTCACTACTCTCTATGCTTTCAGAGTTCCACTGAGGCGCAGAAGACACAGCCTCGTGGATTCAGAAACCAAAGCATGAGTAGTTCTTTGTATATGAATTAATTGTACGGAAAACAACCAATAATTACATAAATGCAGTGCCACCCTGATTTGGTTATTGGACCATGGTGATTTAAAATATAATCATAGTCAGAAACTAGATTCAGGATTTCCAAGACACCTGAGATTACAAATGCATCCCACTTATGCATCCTGCTTAATTATATAAGTATCAAGCAGTATTCTTGCAACATGCTCTAGATGTGTATAAATGATTCAAAATAACAAATGTTAATGGAGACTACAATAATAACAAATTATTTACACCTGCATGGCAGGTGGTGTGTATAGACTAAGGGGATGGTTCGTTTTATGTTTCCAGATGCTAAGGAATGTCCAGATGTTGTCTGCTGGTAAAACGTTATTTTTGGTTGTGTCATTTCAGGAGAGATTAGCATTTGAACAGGATTGATTAAAGATCTGCTCACTTCTAGGAGCTGGCATCCTCTAGCCACTGCAAGTCTAACAAAGGGGTGAGGGAGGGCAGATCCTATTAGTTCTCAAGCCAGGAAGCCCATCTCCTGTCATCCACATCTTGGAGTTCCAGGCTCGTGAGTACTTGGAGGGCTGCTCAGCCCCCAGCCTCTGGTCCATGCTGAATCACACCACCCGATCCTCTGGGTCTCTGGATCACAGATGCCAGAAATCACCCTTACCAGTATCCATAATCACTTTCCTGAGATCAGGTTGTGCCTTTCTCTAAGTTACACCATATTGTGTAAAGGTGTTCTGTTGTTCTTGTTTTGTTTTACAAGCAGCTTTTGCCTCCAGATTGAGGGTGGAGGATGATTATGGCCTGAGTGAATGCACAAGCACCACCATCTGTCTGATACCACCTATGTAGCACAGACAATTGATACATTAATTATTCCTGGGGGTAGAAAAATGTCATCCTATAAATTTATGGGGGTGAACTGAGACTGTACGGGCACACGGGTAACTTAAAATCATATCAGAAAAACCAGGCCTATGAACTTACCCAACATGCCAGACAGCAGAAAGGGTGTCCCTCACCAACTCATGAAGTGGTGGACACCTAGCACAGTGGTGGCACAGCTCTACCGATCTGACTCCTAGTGTGTGGGTGAAAGACCAACAAGCAGGGCTTCAGCTTCCCTCACTATTGATACAGTGTATTCAATTGGCTCAGTTCCCCACTATTGATACAGTGTATTCGATTGGCTCAGTTCCCCACTATTGATACAGTGTATTCGATTGCTATCCGCTGGTCCACCTGCTTCTCCATCTGGACCCGAACCCACACTTCCTTCTCTGAATCTGGTTTTGCCCTTTCATCTCTGCAGCTGGTTTTATCTTCACTCTTAACCCCGATTCTCCTGCAGGCTGATTTCTATAGTGGCTGAGTTATATTCCTTTTCTTTTCTTTTCTTTTCTTTTCTTTTCTTTTCTTTTCTTTTCTTTTTATTTTTTGAGACAGGGTTTCTCTGTGTAGCCCTGGCTATCCTGGAACTCACTCTGTAGACCAGGCTGGCCTCGAACTCAGAAATCCACCTGCCTCTGCCTCCCAAGTGCTGGGATTAAAGCCACCACTGCCCAGCTATATTCCTTATTCTAACAATACAAACTCCATTGAATTTCTCTCAGCTCATTTTAAGCAACACATTTTAAACTATTGTGGGCTTTTTGTTTTGTTAGTGCTGAGGCAATATTAAATTAAGAGCTTGATTCATACTAGATAAGGGACCTGTCATAAGTGTGCATGGTACACACTTTTAATCCCAGCACTTATGAGACAGAAACAGGCAATCTCTGTGTGTTTGAGGCCAGTCTGGCCTACATAGTTACTTCCAAGACACCCAGAGCTATATAGAGATCTTGTCTCAAAATAAAATAAAATAAAATAAAATAAAATAAAATAAAATAAAATAAAAATAGGAACCCTATCAAAGAGCTGAAGCCTCAGCTTTTATGGTGGATGGAAGTCTGTGAGAGGGTGGTTTGAACAAGAAATGGCTCTCAGAGGACAGATATTTGAACACTTAAGTATTTTCCCCTACATATATCCGTGTTAAACAACTGGCTGGCAAGCACCAGTTGGGCACCCAGTTGGTAGCACTGTTTGAGGAGTTTTAGGAGGTGGGGGCCTTGATGATGCAAGTATATCACTAGAGGTGGGCTTTGGAAGTATGTACCTTCTACCTACTTCTGCCTCTTACTCTCTGCTTCCTGTCTGTATTTAAAGATGTGACCTCTCAGTTTTCTGCTCCTCCTACCCTGGGCTGCTTTGCTTCAATGTCTCCCCACCACCATATATTCCAGACTCAGTGAGATACATTGTCTCAAACAATAAGACTGAGTGCAATAGAAGGAAGACACTAGATGTTGACCTCTGACCTCCACACATGCATATACTCAGGCAAGCACAACCACTCTTGCTCACACACATCCATGTGACCAGATAATCACAAACTTAGCTTTTGAAATAACACACTTTTATGATATTGCCATTCTGGAGGCCAAAGTCTTGCACAGCTCAGATTACACAGCTATAGAATTGCCTCTGGAGGCTGCAGGGTAAATCTGTTTCTTTGCCTCTTTCAACTTCGAGGAGCCTCCTGTGCTGCATATCTGGGGCCCTTCCCATTGATCATATCCTTCTGCTCCCTGTGTCTGTCTTCTGGTTTCTTCCTCTGACTGACCTTTCTGCCTCCTTCTTGTGAAACTCTATAATTATTTGAGGTTTCTGAAGATAGTTCAGGGTCATCTTCCTGCCACAACTCTCAGTTCTAGGCATTAGGATGTAGACAGACCTCTTTACAGGGCCTTTATTATATGTAAAGTATTGTCTCTTTGGAGTTTCCTGTTTTAAATGAGGATTATATCCCCCCTTTTTGTATCAAAATATACCATAGGTGGGGCTGGAGAGGCCACTCAGCGATTAAGAGCACTCACTCACTGACTGCTCTTCCAGAGGATTCAGCTTTGATATACACCACAAACAACCTTTGATAAAGTACCTAGAAATTTACTGTACTAATTGTTATGTCTTCTTTGAGTCCTATCCTTTCCGTATGGCTCTGTCGTAACTTAACACATCATTGCTATGTCTTCTTTGAGTCCTATCCTTCCCGTATGGCTCTGTCGTAACTTAACACAGCATCCCTGATTGCTGCATATGTGTATTGGTGCCTTTTTATGGCTGCTCTGCACATGAGTGAGATGTGTCTGCAGGAAGGACATTGGCATGGTTCAAGTGGTACATGACAGGATCTCAGCATCATTGTCAGGAAGTACAATCAACGCCTCACCTCGGGGAACATCACCCCACCACCCTTGTGAGGATGGCTGTTACCAAAAGGACAAGCAATGAGGTACTGGTGAGAGTGTGAGGAGAAGAAACCTAGCACATTGTTGGTTTGTGTAAAAGGCCCAAACCCACAGGTAACACTAGAGAAACAAGGAATGTTAAGCATGCAAGCTTGTCACTTCCTTGGAAGGGGTATGCATACCAGTTTTCCACCCAAAAGGCTGGGAGTGGATGTTGTTTTTAGCCTGATAATCTGTGCTATCTGTAGAACCGGTCCACACCTGAATCCCCTACCCTGTTCTATTTATCCCAGACTCTTCTCCCTAGACCTTTATATTGAGAATTGTATCTCAGTCAAGAGAACTCATCCTTAGGGCAGTTGTCATTCGTACTTAGTAGCCTGGTGACCTCTATGCTGTCTATAGGACCTTAAGCTATAGACCAGCCCACCTTCAAGGTAGAGGTCACATGTGCTTTGCATCACACCTTAAGCTTTATTATACACATGGTATTGAGATCATTGTTACCAGGAAATTCTTTTTCCCAAAAGGTGTACTGTACTTAAATATGTCCAAAATAAACTGTCCAGAGTCAGTCTCTAAAAGTTTCAACCAACCAGACCAAGTTGTCCTGAACAGGATTTCCTTCTTGCCTCTCTCAGTTAATTTTTCTGCCAGCTGTAAGACTTTGCAGGGACCCACACACATAGAGGTACAAACTTGTGCAGTTATTATGGAAAATTGCATGCAGAGTAAGAAGGAAGGCACATACCTTTAATCCCACACTCAGGAGGCAGAGCCAGGAAAATCACAGTGAATTGGAGTCCAGTCTGGTCTATACAGCAGTTTCAGTCCAGCCACAATTAGATAGAGAGACTGATTTCAGATAAAATTGTATTCAGATATATATGTATATGTACATGTATGTATATGATATATATATATATATGATAAATAAAAATAGAATTACCAAATGACTCAATAAGCCCATTATTTCAGGGTATATACCCAAAAGCCATGCAGTCAGCTCCCTCATAGAAATAGCTGTTCTTGGGGCTAGAGAGATGGCTCAGTAGTTAAGAGCACTTGCTGCTCTTCTAGGGGACCTAAGTTCAGTTTCCAGCATCAACATCTGGCAGCTTACAAACACCTGTAATTCCAGTGTCAGGGGAATTTGTTGTCCTCTTCTGATCTCTCAGGGTACCTGTATACATGTGCACACACATACACACATAAATAAAAAACAAATGTTTTTGAAAAGAAGAAATACCTGCACTCCCATGTTAATTGCAGTATTTTACAAGCTATAGAAAAAACTAAATGCCCACCAGTAGATGAGTGAATCAAGACACTATTGAACCATTCGTTCATTTGTTTTTCAAGACAGGGTTCCTGTGTGTAGCTTTGACTGTCCTGGAACTCACTCTGTAGACCAGGCTGGCCTCAAACTCAGAGATCTGCCTGCCTCTGCCTCTCACCACTGCCCAGCACTGTCCAACTTTTAAAAAGAGAAAATTCTGCAACATCAGAGAACCTAGAGGTCACTACAAGAAGTGAAGTAAGCAAGACACACAGAGAGAAATTCTGCGTGCACTACTCATTGCCACGAATTAGCGGCCTTACGTTCCTTTTGCTTCTCTAGATCTAGGCAGAGAGCTAAGGAGAAGCCCTTCTAAGAGCTGGTGTTTGAAAGCTTTCATTTTCTCTGATATCTGACAGTAGTAAGTAGTGGCAGTGGCAGTGGCAGTGGCAGTGGCAGTGGCAGTGGCAGTGGCAGTGGCAGTGGGCATGCAGAAGCAGCAGCAGGTGGAGAGGTCTCTAGTGTTTCTGTACTGGCCTCAGGTAGGAGACTGATACCCTTAATCTGAAAACTTGACAATTTTCTTGGACCTTTTGGGTCTCTGAGCCTGAAGGTTCTCTTTTTGCTCAGCCTTCCAGTCGTCTTTAGGTGGCTCACTGCTCTGGCTGCTGTCCAACTGTTGAGCTGAGCTGCTCCCTTAGCTGACATACATCCTCTACACCTCGATTGCTGCTGTCGGTATGGTTGAACATTCTACTCGGCATTTGGAAGGCTGGCTACTAGCCAAGACTCCCACTGCTGCTCAGGAACAAGGCACCAGGGGCTTTTCAGGATCCCTTGGGCATAGGCAGCCATGGCTGGACAACCAGCTAGGTTCAGGCTCCCTTGCAGCACTGGGTAGTATTGGACCCACAGATGGTGCCAAGTGGGATTAAGCTTATATGACAAGGTCCTGGTCACACCTTTAGAGTCTTTAACTGCCATGCCATTGTGGAGTTCACCATACATTATCAGTTGTCAACATGATCTCTGCCACCACCGCTTTCTGCTGCTTTTTTCCTTATTAGTCCCAGCTCAGCCCATACTAAAAGTCCACAAGAAAAGAACTGGAGGGACGTCTTCAATGGAGCTGTTAATGTAAAACCATGAGAGGTGGCAAGAGAAAGAATCTTCAAGCCAATTAATGGATGAACATAACCCTGGTTCTATAGGGTGTCTGTACCAATCATAGCCTTGCCCCTTAGTATCAGTCACAGCAATCCCTCTTTTGGAGAAGTGTACCCTCAGGCCACAGCAGAAATGGTTAACGAAGGTTTATGGTACCAACTGTCTTCCATAGCTCTGGCTGAGGCTGGCCTTTAGAAGCCAGAGCAATCAGTGACAATCTTTGTATACTTGTCTTGAGTTGTTTGGGGAATATGCAAGATAGCTGGCCTTGACTTGGCTTTCTCCTTCCAGGGATGGGGCTCAGGTTGTCAGGCAAGAGCCTTTACCAGCTGACTCGCTTTACCATCCCGCCACCTAAGTCCTAAGAAGCTATCCTCCAGAGTAGAATGCTTTAACGTATAAGTTTCTGAGTCTTAAGGAACCTGCCTTAAGAACCTCCAGGTGTTTTAACTCTGAGGAAATTACTACACCATAGCCACTCAAGTTGTGCCCAACTACCTCTCCACTAGAGCTGTCAAAGTCATGCAATGAGATCAGCTGTTGTGGTGCTTTGAATGAAAATGCCCTCATGTTTGGCGGTTTGGTCCCAAGTAAACACAACTGTTTGGGAAAGATTAGGAAATCTGGACTTGTTAGAAGTGCTGTGTCACTGGGAGCTAGCTTTGAGATTCATGCCATTCTTCATGGCCTTTCTGCTTCCTACTTGTGAACTTAAATGTGAGCTCTTGGCTGCTGCTCTCACCACCTGCTTCCATGCCTTCATTTAACCCTCATCAACCTTATCTTCTGGAACCTTAAGCCCAATTAAACCCTCCTCTATAAGTTTTCTTGGTCATAGTGGGGTTTTTATTGGTTATTTTATTTATTTATTTACATTTCAAATGTTGTCCCCCTTCCCAGTTTTCTTCTGCAAACACACTATACCATCCCTCTCCCTCTGCCTCTATAAGGGTGCTCCCCTCCCACTCCTGCCTCACCACCCTAGGGTCCCCAGATCCTGGGGCTTCGAGCCTCCACAGGACCAAGAGCCTCCCCTCCCATTGACACCAAATAAGGTGATCTTCTGCTACATATGTCCTTTCATGTGTATTCTTTGGTTGGTGGTTTAATCCCTGGGAGCTCTGAGAGGGGGCAGGGGTCTGGTTAATTGATAGTGTTCTTCCTATGGAGTTGCAAACCCCTTCAGCTCCTTCAGTCCTTCCTCTAACTCTTTCATTGGGGTCCCCGTGCTCAGTGCAATGGTTGGCTGTGAGCATCTGCATCTGTTGGCCAGGCACTGGCAGAGCATCCCAGGGAATAGCTATACCAGGCTTCTGTCAGCATGTGTTTTTCGGCATCAGCAATAGTGTCTGGGTTTGGTGTCTACAAATGGGATGAATCCCTAGGTAGGAAAGTCTCTGGATGGCCTTTCCTTCAGTCTCTGCTCTACTCTTTGTCCCTGCATTTCCTTTAGACAGGAACAATTCTGGGGTTAAAATGTTTAAGATGGTGGCCCTATAGCCTATATAGACTATATATAGACTCTATATATAAGTCTATATATAAGACTGGATATAGACTCTACAGGTTCTCTCTTTGTTGGGTATTTCGGCTAATGTCATTCCCTTTGGGTCTTGAGAACCTTTTGTTTCCCTGGCATTAGGGACCTTCTAGTGGCCACCCCAGGTCCCCATCCCCTACTGCTACACACCTGGGATCAATTTCCTGACCCTCTGTACTTCTCCTGTCTCCTCCTACACCTGATCCTGCTTCCCCATTTTCTCTTGCTCTCCTCTCTCCCTCCCTTGTCTCTCCCTTCCTGTACCTCCCATGATTATTTTATTCCCCCTTCTAAGTAGGACTGAAGCACCCACACTTTGGTCTTCCTTCTTCTTGAGCTTCATATGGTTTGTGAGTTGTATCATGGGCATTCTGAGCTTTTGGGCTAATACCCACTTAGCAGTGACTACATACCATGTGTGTTCTTTTGTGACTGGGTTACTTCACTCAGGATGGTATTTTCTAGTTCCATCCATTTGCCTGCAAATTTCATGAAGTGTTTTTATCACAGCAATAGAAAGTAACTAATATATAAGAATAAGATGATACCCCAAATGACAGACCTGACTGTGTGGCTTTTCTTTTTTTTGGGGGGGGGGACTTGTTTGTTTGCTGATGAATGTGGAAGACATTGAGACTTTGGCTAGGAAAGCAGGTGAGCTTAATGGGCAATCTCAGTAGCAACTAGGAAGACAGAAGTGGATTTATGGGACTTGTGGACTGTGGAGACTCAGCTTAAAATCTGCTTCAGATGCTGAGTGGTAGTGGCGCATGCCTTTAATCTCAGCACTTTGGAGGCAGAGGCAGGCAGATCTCTGAGTTCAAGGCCAGCCTGGTCTACGGAGTGTGTTCCAGGACAGCCAGGGCTATACAGAGAAACTCCGTCTCAAAAAACCAAAACCAAAACCAAAAAAAAAAAAAAAAAAAAAAAATTGCTTCAGAGAGAAGCAAGGACTTTAACAGCAACATAATAGCTAGAGGAATTCCTGTGGTATTTTGGTAAATAATCTGGCTCCCTTCTTGACCTTGTCCTAAGAATTTTCCTGAGGCTAAACTGAAAAGTAAGACTAATTTCTTTAGTGGAGGTTTTAAGACAGCTTAATACTGACTCTGTACCGTGGTTGTTGGTGATCATGCTTGCATAGGTCTACAAGGGAAAAGAGCAAGTGGGACAGAAAGAAAGGGGCTGGAGAGATGCCACACTGGTAAGAGCACTATTTGCTCTCTCAGAGATTCCCAGGACTTGCAAGGTAGCTCACACCCATCTGTAACTTCAATTCCGGGGAACCAGTGCCCTCTTCTGGCCTCTGTGGGTGCTACATGTGTGTGATACACAGACATATACAAGCAAAACACCCCTACACATAAAATAAGAATTAAAAAAAAAATTAAAAAAGGGAAACACAAAATGTACAGTTTGAAGAGTAAAAGAGTACCAGGAAATTGAATGTTGAAGTCCAAAGCCTGTGCTGAAAGAGATCCTGAGATTAAGGGGAGGCCTGGTCTACTTTGGGATTAAGGGAAGGGTATCTTTAGGGCAATACCTACCCAGTTGAGCTTCCAACTTGTGAAACAAACAGGTCTAGGGAACTTTTTGTTCCTAAAACAACAACAACAAAAACAAAAGATCGAAGCTGTTACAAATGTGACTCAAGGGTGCGAGGCTTCACCCAAGCTCTGCTGGCTGAACTGTGTCATCCATGTGGTGTCATCCATGTGGTTCTGGCTTTAGAGTCATGAAAGATACACAAAATAAAGGGGCTGTGGACTCTTCCTCAGTGGTTCAGGAGAACTGATGAGGTAGGGCAATGTGTGTCAGGGCATTCCCTTGCACAAAGGCCCCTAGAGATCAGAACCCTTTAGAGGCCACAGTGTGAATTGGATTGTACTGGACATGCCAAGACGTTGTTGTGTGCCATAGGTTATCTGCCAAGAAGAACTGCAGACAAGGAGTAGAGCCAACCACAGAAAGAGAAGTGTGTTACAGTCAGCAAAGCTGGAAGGGAAGAGCCATCTAATCTCTTTGACATCAAACATAGAACTACAGGATTTACAGCTTGCCCTTCTGGATTTGATATCTTTGTTTGTTTGTTTGTTGTTTGAGACAGGGTTTCTCTGTGCAGCTATGGCTACCCTGGAACCTTCTCTGTAGACCAGGCTAGCCTCAAACTCAGAGATCTTCCTGCCTTTGCATCCTGAGTGCTAGGTTTGCCACAATACCCCTGCTATCCCTGGGTTTTAATCTTGCTTTGGCCCAGTATTTACCTCATTATGTCCACATTCCTCTCTTTTGGAATAGTAAGATATAGTCTGTGCCATTGCATGTTAGAATTAAGTAATTTGCTTTTTTTTTTAAATTTTACTGGGGATTACAGTTAAGAAGAGACATTGGACTTTGGACTTTTAACTAGTGTTGAGACTGAGAAACAACGGGGCCTTTTCAAGTTGGACTAAATGCATTTCCCATTGTAATCTGGCCATAAACCTATGGAGTGGAGTATGGTGGTTTGAATAAGAATGGCTCCCATGCTGGGCAGTGGTGGTGCACACCTTTAATCCCAGCACTTGGGAGGCAGAGGCAGGTGGACTTCTGAGTTCAAGGCCAACCTGGTCTACAGAGTGAGTTCCAGGACAGCCAGGGCTATATAGAGAAACCCTGTCTCGAAAAATAAACTAAAAAAAAGAAAAAAAAAAAGAAAAAAAATGGCTCCCATATGCTCACATATTTAAATGTTTGGTCTGTGTTGATAAGTACTGTTTGGGAAAGATTAGAATGGCCATTGTGGTGGTTTGAATATGCTTGGCCCAGGGAGTGGCATTGTTAGGGGGTATACCCTTGTTGGAGTAGGTCTGACTTTGTTGGAGGAAGTGTGTGACTGCTTGGAGACCTTCCTCCTAGTAGCCTGGAAGCAAGACTACTCCTGGCTTTCTTTGGATGAAGATGTAAACCTCTTAGCTTCTCCAGCACCATGTCTACCTGGACACTGCCACACTTCCAGCCATGATGATAATGGACTGAACCTCTGAACCTGTAAGCCAGCCTTAATGAAATGTTATCCTTTATAAGTGATGCCTTGGTCATGGTGTCTTTTCACAGCAATGGAAACCCTAACAAATACAGCCATCATAGTAGGGTAGAATGGCAGTAGGAAGACATGGTGAGTTGAGAGCTCACATCTTAAATTTCGAGCAGGAAGCAGAAAGAGATAGGTCAAGTTGAGAATGTTGCATGGCTTTTGGATCTCTAAGTCAGTTCTCAGTGACATAGTTCTTCCAGCAAGGCCATACCTCCTAAGCTTAACCAAATAACACTACCAACTGGAGACCAAGTATCTAAACACTGACAATATGGGGGACATCTCATTCAAACTACCACGTGTACTGATACTATTTTTATGCCTTGACTTCAACAAAAATATCTTAAACCTATTCAACACAAGGAATTGACTAACGGGAATCAGCTAATGGGAAACTTTATTATTTGTCACACTAGGGATCAAACCCAGGGCCTCGCACATGTGAGTTGAGCCCTCTAGCATTGAGCCACATCCTCAGCTTTCAACATAATTTTAATCACTTAAAGAGACTAGCCAATTAAGAGTGTGTTTGGCAGCTATTCCATGTGTGGGAACAGATGGCCAGAGCACAAGTGCTCATACTGCTTCACCAGCGTTGGGTTATAGGACCATCAAAGAGCAACCACTGCATTAAACTTTGGAGCACACAGCACTCTGGGAAGATGTGCGCAGGCTTCCACTGAAAGTCACCTAGAAGTAATTAGGAAGTGGCGTATATAAACAAAGCAGGGAATCAAAGCCACTGCAGGAGCTCTGGAGTTCTGCTAGGCTCCACTAAGGCTGTACTCACTCTCACATGCTTCTCCTCAACAGCACACCTAAGAGGTTAATAGGACTGCCACCTTTTTAAAAAGAACAAAGCTCAGAAAAAGAGTTAAGCAGGAGGCTTCCTAGCTGGGACACAAAGCAGTCAGGACCATATCTAGTTCCTCTGGAGCTCCACGGCCTGGCATTTCTCTCAAGATCTATTTCTGTGAACCCATCAAAAACCTGGACTCAATTTCTAACAATAAAGATGAGGCTTTGTCTCAAAGATGCCCATAAAACTGTTTTTGTTTCCTCTGAGAGGGAGGAATGCTATAAAACATGCTGATTTGTCTTTAGACAATAGTGAAAATAGCACTTCACTTAAGTACTTTCTGAGAGTTAAACATCGGGTGGCAGAGTCTGCCAAAGAATGAGGACATTTTATTCAAAATTACACTGGTGTAAGACCATCAAAATATCTTTAAAATTTTCATTAAATTGAGATACAGAAGAGGTAGGGCAGTAAATCTCTTCTGATACAAGGAGTTCATGTAAGAGCCAAAACTAGAGATGACATTGGTGGCTAAAATAGTCACTAGCTGCTGAAACCTAGAAATATCCAAGGCTTTCGGGAAAGTATTTTATATGTGCCCAGGCCATGTAGTGGACCAATGAACTGAGCAAGGTCTCAGTGGCTCAGATCTCCTGATGTCCTGGTTATGCATATGTGAGGTGGACAGAGCCAGGCATGGCATTCTTTGAGATTTGGTTCAAGGGCAAGTAGGTTAGTGGCCGAGACAATGACCACCAGTAAGGAGGGTGTTGTTCAGTGTTCCAAGAGGCCACAATGGCACAGAGCAGTGTGGAAATGGACAGGGTGGCAGGGAGGGACCAAACTGCTCCTCATTGTAGTTTCTTAGGAAGGAATGTAACACACTGGCCAGTTCTGGAGTCTTGAACTACCCTGATGCAGGTAGAAGTAGAGACCCTGAGAGTGAGACCCCAAGGGAGAGTCTGTTCCACTGGTGGTGAGTAATAATGGTCTAGAAACAGGCTAAGCCTGAGTGAAGATGGGACACTTAGGGTCATCATAGACCACTGGCCACAGCATTTGATGCAGAAGAAGGAAGAGGAGGAAGAGAAAGAGAAGGATGAGGAGCAAGGGGAGGAGGAAGAGAAGAAGAGAAAAAAAGACAAGTTAATCTGGCATTAAAGACTTGGGTGTTGTCTTGTTAGGGTTACTATTGCTGTTACAAAATTAAAGACTTGGGGGTTGTCTTGTTAGCTTTACTATTGCTTCGATAAAACACTATAACCAAAAGCAAGTTGAGGAGTGTGATGGTTTGTGTATGCTCTGCCCAGGTAGTGGCATTATTAGAAAGTGTGACCCTGTTGGAGTAGATGTGTCACTGTGGGTGTGGGCTTTAGAACTCTCATCCTAGCTGCCTAGGAGCCAATATTCTGCTAGCAGCCTTCAAATGAAGATGTAGAACTCTCAGCTCCTCTTGCACCATGCCTGCTTGGATGCTGCCATGATCCATCCTTGATGATAATGGACTGAACCTCTGAAACTGTAAACCAGCCTCAACTAAATGTTGTCCTTATAAGAATTGCCTTGGTCATGGTGTCTGTTCACAGCAGTAAAACCCTAAGATTGAAGTTGGTACCAGAAGTGGGGTGTTGTGTGATAGGCCTGACCATGCTTTTGTTTGGAAGAATGAAGATTTTGGGACTTTGGATTTGGAAAGTAGTGGAATGCTTTAAAGGGGGCTTAACAGGCTGTCCTAGTAGGAGTATGGAAGACTTTGATACTGAGAGTGATTTGAATTGTGAGGATGTGGCCCAAGAGGTTCCAGCGGAGAAGAGAATATCTATATGTGGCCTAGAGACTATTTTTTGTGGTATTTTGGTGAAGAATGTGCCTACTTTTTGCCCTTGTCTGAAGAGTCTGCCCGAGGTTAAGACGAAGAGACTCAGATTAATTGCACTGACAAAGGAAGTCTCAGAAATGCCCATCATAGACTTTGTTCTCAGGTTAAGTCTCATGAAGAACATTTTAAACAAGCATAGCAAGCTGAGAAAAGAAAAATATAAAACATATGGTTCGAGTATTAATGGGGGCACCAGGGGCTGGATCTTGTGTTCAAGGATATTAAATTGAATTAAATGAGTCGTGATTTTGGGGGCAAGATCTCACCTAGCTAAATTTAGATCCAGGCATAGTAGTACAAGCCTTTAATCCAAGGAGGCAAAGACAAGTAGATCTCTGAGTTCATAGTCAATCTACAGAGCAAGTTCTAGGACAGCCAAGCTTAGGCAGTGAAGGAGTTGGAACAAAGGAAGCTGATGACAATGCAATAAAACAGGGGGCATGTTCCAGCTCCTGCAAGCAGCAGAACTCAGCAGCTTTGGTCACATGGCTCTGGCTTTAGAGTGAAAATTAGAAAGTACTACTGGGACAGTTGATGCTGGTGAGCTGGAACTAAGGAATTAGTGGTGATTAAGAAGAGACCAGCATCACTGAGGTGAAATCTTCTGGGAAGTGTTTTCTAAGAGCACAAATAAGCTGTGTTCCAGAGATAGCCAAGGTTGTACCTCGTGCTGCAGCCGTACTTGGTAATGTGTAAGAGTCACCCAAGTGGTGTTGGTTTTGAAGGCATGGAGGGGTCATGAAGAGCAGCAGAGGCTTGATACTGTGAGAGGTCATGGAAGGCCATTGGTGAAGGTGCAGCCTCAGTTGTAGTTGATGGCACAGGACTGAAGGGATCATGCAAAGGAGTTGAGGCCTGGTACCATGAAGAGAGCCTGTGAGAAGCTACTGGTGAAGCCTAGTTACAACAGAAGACCCCAGTGTATTGGAGATGACAGTTTCATGAGATGATCAGCAAGAACAGCAGCAGCAGTGGAGTGGATCAACCTGAGCTTAGAGTGCTACAGAGGACAGAGCTGGAGAGATGACACCAGCCCTTAGGAGGAGCCCAGAAGATCATGTGTGGATTCCAGACACTGAAACAAGAAGCTGTAGCATTGGAACTGCCCTGGAGACCCCTAGATTTTCAAGATGACAGAGCCATAGAATATCTCCTGAGGAAAGCTACTAACAGAGAGTGGAACCAGCCCAGGCAAAGAAGTTTGTTGTAGTCAACAAAGATGAAAAAGGAGTTGAAGCTCTGAAGACTGCTTTGACATCAGCCATGGAGATCAGAGTTTGGAGTTTGCCCAGCTGGTTTCCTGTCTTGCTTTGGGGATTACAGTTAAGTGATTAGATGAACCTCAGAAGAGACTTTGAACTTTGGACTTTCTTTTTTTCTTTCTTTTTTTTTTTTAATTGGATATTTTATTTACATTTCAGATGTTATCCCCTTTCCAATTCCCCCTAGAAACCCCTTATCCCATCCTCCCTCCTCCTGCTTCTATGAGAATGTGCCCCCTACACCCACCCACTCCCACATCCCTGCCCTCAAATTCCCCCACACCGGGGCATCCAGCCTTCATGGAACCAAGGATCTCCTCTCCCACCTATGCCCAACAAGGACATCCTCCCTCACATATACAGCTGGAGCACATCCTCCCTATGTGCTCCCAGGCTGGTGGTTTAGACCCTGGGAACTCTGGTTGGTTGTTATTGTTGCTCTCCTTGTGGGGCCACAAACCCTATCAGCTCCTTCAGTCTTCTCTCTAACTCCTCCATTGAGAACCCTGTAATTAGTTCAATGGTTAGCTGTGAGCATCCGCCTCTGTATATGTCAGGCTCTGGCAGACCTCTAAGGAGACAGCTAGATCAGTCTCCTGTCAGCATGCACTTCCTGGCATCCACATCAGCATCTACCAGGTGGAACAGTCTCCAGACGACCCCTCCTTCAGTTTCTGTTGCACACTTTGTCTCCATATTTGCTCCCATGTGCATTTTGTTACTCCTAAGAAGGACCGAAGCACCCACACTTTGGTCTTCCTTCTTCATGAGCTTCATGTGGTCTGTGAGTTGTATCTTGGGTATTCTGAGCTTTTGGGCTAATATCCACTTATCAGTGAGTGCATACCATGTGTGTTCTTTTGTGATTGGGTTACCTCACTCAGGATGATAATTTCTAGTTCCATCCATTTGCCTAAGAATTTCTCGAACTCATTATTTTTAATAGCTGAGTAATACTCCATTGTGTAATGGAGTAAAAAATGTGGTACACATTTTCTGTATCCATTTCTCTGTTGAAGAACATCTGGGTTCAACATTCTTAGTCATCAGGGAAATGTAAATCAAAACAACCCTGAGATTCGACCTCAGAATGACTAAGAACAAAAACTCAGGTGATAGCAGATACTGACGAGGATATCGAGAAAGAAGAACACTCCTCCATTGTTGGTGGGATTGCAAGCTGGTAAAATCACTCTAGAAATCAGGCTGGCAGTTCCTCACAAAATTGGACATAGCATTATCTGAGGACCCAACTATTCCACTCCTGGGCATATACCCAGAAGATGCTCCAACATATAACAAGGACATATGCTCCACTATGTTCATAGCAGCCTTATTTATAATAGCCAGAAGCTGGAAAGAACTTTGGCTTTTAACATTGTTGAGACTACTGTAACCATGAGGACTTCAGAAGTTGAACTAAATGTATTTTGCATTATGTTATGTTTAGGTATGGCCCCCATAGACTCATGTTTGAACAAGCCTATGAGACCCAGGGAGTGGAATGTGATAGTTTGTATATGCTCTGCCCAAGAAGTGACACTATTAGAAGGTGTGGCCCTGTTAGAGTGGGCGTATCACTGTGGATGTGGGCTTTAGGACTCATCCTAGCTGCCTAGAAGCCAATATTCTGCTAGCAGCCTTCAAATGAAGATGTAGAACTCTCAGCTCCTCTTGTACCATGCCTGCCTGGATGCTGCCATGTTTCAGCCTTGATGAAAATAGACTGAACTTCTGAACTTGTAAGCCAACCTCAATCAAGAGTTGCCTTCGTCGTGGTGTTTGTTCAAAGCAGTAAAACCCTAAGACGAGGAGGAAAGGATTTGTTTGGCTTACACTTCCATATCACTGTACATCAAAGGACAGGAATTCAAGCAGAGCAGGAACTAATGCAGAGGTAGGAGATGCAGAGGCCATGGGAAGGGAGACGCTTACTGGTTTCCTCATCATGGTTTGCTTAGCCTGCCTTCTTCCTTCCTTCCTTTCTTTCTTTCTTTCTTTCTTTCTTTCTTTCTTTCTTTCTTTCTTCCTTTCTTCCTTTCTTCCTTCCTTCCTTCCTTCCTTCCTTTCTTTCTTTCTTTTTTCTTTCTTCCTTTTTTCTTCTCTCTCTTTCTTTCTTAGTTGAGTATCTAATATCTAATCAATTTTTGTCTTCAATTTATAAATATGGATCAATATTCATTCTACAAAATAAAACGAGTTTACCTCTGGTAGTAACAGAAGAATGGGTTTTGTAAAAAAAAAAAAAAAAAACAGGAGCAAGGAAGTAGAATCCCATGAAAAGCTGATCAGCTGACAGAGGTTTCTTCAGGTTACTAAAAGGGATTTTGCCGTGATTCTGTGCCACAGAGACTGAGATTTTCCATTTCTGGAAAAACAAGTCTGTTCTGAAGTCTGCCTTCTCTACCATCTCATTTGGATTATGTGGCACTAAGCATGGGTGAGTTTGTGCTGTTTGGTCTGGTGTGTTGGTACCTAGTGAAGGAATTTAATCCAAGATGATAGCATCCCATGATTTTTGTTTGACAGATGTAGTTATATAGACTAATTTAAAATTGAAACTTTAAAAAAAATGTAAGGTGGCCCTGAGAACTTAGCTTGATGGTCGAGCACAAGGACCTGGAATTTCATTCCATTACCATATATAAGTATAGATTTATACACTTATGAATCTATATATTAATGCGCATGTATATAATGCATGTGTGTGTATATAATGCATCACACATTTTAAATTAGCTTGCTTTCTTATAGATTCCAGGTACCACCAACAATGGGCTGTGCCCTCCCCTATCAATCACTAATTAAGAAAATGCCTTACAGATTGTTTACAGCCTGATCATCTGGAGGCATTTTCCAAGTTTAGGTTCTCTCTTCTCAGATGTCTATATGTTAATGCAAGGTGACATCAAACTAGCCAGTACAGGGGTCAAGCCTCAGGCACCAGCTGTGAGTGCATCAGGTGTCCTTAGGACCTGCCTGTCGAATGTTACCTAAGATGATAACCCGTTCCTAATTTGTTAAAGAGTCCAGTTTAATGCTTGACAGTTTATAGGTGTGGTTAAATCTTAGATATGTGAAACCAGTGGTGGTAGTAGACGCCTTTAATCCCAGCACTTGGGAGGCAGAGGCAGGTGGATCTCTGAGTTCAAGACCAGCCTGGTCTACAGATCAAGTTCCAGGACAGCTAGAGCTGCACAGAGAAACCCTGTCTTAAAAAACAAACAAGCAAACAAATAAATAAATTTAATTAAATAAAAAATTTAAATGTACCTATGTGAATCTGGTGAGCTTTTAAAATATGTCCATAGATTCTCTAATACTCCCAGACATGAGGACTATTTCTCCTGAAATAGAAATTCAGGATTCAATTAAAAAAATGAAGCACATTCAATTTAGGAGTCTGTATCTGAGGAGCAGAACCACAAGTTCAAAGATGCTTGATCAAGGTAATTCAGATTACAAGATCTGCGTGAACCCTGTCTGGGTTGCTTAGCCTAGAGAATGTGCAGCATCGGGTCATGAGAATCTGAGAGACAGCAGGAGATTCTAGGGATTGTATGGCAGGAAGCAATCAGGACCCACTAAGTGAAGTGTGGGTATAAAAGTCTCCCAAACTGTGGCTACTCAGAATTATGACAGCCTACCTGGTCTTCATACATAGCCTGCTGTGAGGCTTTATTACATGCCAGCTAACTGCCAGATGGACACAGGAACTCTAGCTGCCTGGATTTAGAGGCTCTTACCACCTCTACCCAGGTGACAGCTCTCCACAAAGGGAAAAGAACATTGTGGTCTGGGAGCCACTGGATGCTTTGACTCAGAGCTATAGGTGACACTTTTGCTTGCAGACTTTTGCCAAAGCTTGTTTCACAGCATCTAAAATCACACAACCACAGGAAGAAAAGGAAGTAAAATTATTTAAGGCCTGGGAGGTCAGAGCAGAAGCACCCCACCACGGACATCCACAAAGACCTATATGATGAGCCACAGACTGGCCACTTAACAAGGGAAGATTAACCCTAGCTAACAGGACCAATATGCTAAACACTTCTCAGTTAATAGGAAGTGATCCAGTCACTATTCTTGCTGCCAAATGCCATTAATAAACTAACTGGAAAGTCAGGGCCAGAATTGATTGTTTTTTTTTCAAATTTATAATGAAATACTTCAGACATACAAATGATTAAAAAGATAAAATATGAAGTTCCAATGTGCCATTCTCTAACCTGAAAATAAAGCATTGACTTTGATGGCTGCATCTGCCTCCCTTTCCTGCAGAAGCACCCAGACCATTCTGCCTCTCACTCTGACATGAGGACTAGCCAGGAGACACTACCTGAACTTGTGTAATTGACATTCCCGTTCTGTTTTTGAATTTTAAAATGAATACTAAATTAGAACAATCGTCATCATTTGGATAGAACTTCACAGTCTAACAAATACTTGCTACTTTTCATCTTATGTTATCATTCAGTTCCTATAACAATCTACGAGATAGTTTGGTGACAGTGAGACATGTTATGGAACACCGTGTCCCAACCCTGGTTGTCCCCACACATTTTCTTTCCATTCCCTAACTTTTATTCTCTTCTTAGACAACTATTGTTTGGATACCAGGATCAACTTTATCATTTATTAATTTCACCTCTGGTTCATATGGTGAAATCTTTAAAAATTCCTTTACCAGGGCAAGAGCTGTGACTCAGTTGGTACGGTATTTGCCTGGCACGCACAAAGCCCTGGACTCTAACCCAGAATCATAAAGATTGTAGGGGTGCATGTCTGTAATTCCATCTCTCAGGAGATAGGTGCAGAAGGACCAGAAGTTCAAGGTTATCTTATACTATAGAAAGAGTTTGAGGCTAGCCTGGGCTACATGAGACTTTGTCTGAGATAGACAGTAGGAAGGGACAGAGAGAAATCCTTTATTGGTAGAAACAGTAGTTTCCTTCTCCTCCCTAATAAGGATTTTGTGAGCCTACACAAGAAACCATTTTTTCCTTAAAGTAGCCATGAGAAAGTCTCCAGGCTAACACTTCCTTGTAGAATTTCATCCCCACTGAGAGATGCTTTAGATTGTCAAGTAACATACTTGAACATGTCTCTGTGGGTGGCACTCAAGAGAAAATAAAGGGGAATCACTTCCAACCAAAATCAGGTCAGGTGGTAGTGAGCAATGGGGCTTCTCTTCTCCTCCTAAGATAGTGGTTCTTTCTCTTTGGGGGTCGCATATCAGATATTTACTTTACGACTCATAACAGTAGCAAAATTACAGTTATAAAATAGCTATGAACCGGGCAGTGGTGGCGCACACCTTTAATCCTAGCACTTGGGAGGCAGAGGCAGGCAGATTTCTGAGTTCGAGGCCAGCCTGGTCTACAGAGTGAGTTCCAGTATAGCCAGGGCTACACAGAGAAACTCTGTCTCGAAAAACCAAAAAAAAAAAAAAAAAAAGCTATGAAATAATTTTATGGTTGGAAGACCACCACGACATGAGGAACTGTATTGAATAGTTGAAGCATTAGGAAAGACTGTCCTAGAAGCTCAGTTATGCTGGAGAGATCCTGGCACCCACAAGGATCACCCATGGGGGGCATGGATGTGCTTTCTGATGAGCCCATTGCTGGGCTTGAGAGGCCCCAGCTGAAGCTGATGGAACAGTGACCAACTAGCTCTAAGAGCCTACTCAGGTTCTTGTTTCTATATGCCATTAACTTGTGGGGTTGGCCCTTACAGCAGAAGACCTAATTCACAAAGGAACTTAGGAACTCTGGTTGGAGAGATGGCCAGAAAGGCCACACAATCGGTTCCTTCCTGTTCTCACCTGCTCCACACGTTTGTAAAACAGCAGCTGTGATTCCAGGTCTCACCTACGCATCCCAGGAAGGGAGAAAGCGAGGACATTCAGCTCTGCTAGAGGGTCCAGAGTGGTGCCCCATACCCTCCTGGATCTGTTCTCTTCCCATGGTATCCTGAGCCCATTGCAAACCATGTCAATATTCTGGGAAAGCCCATGTACTTTGGCTGGGGCTTAACCAATCATAAAACTAAGGGACCCTTGATTCCTCCCCAACTCCCTACTTGGACAGTGATGCACAGACAGGAGGACCTGGAGACAGTCTCATTGTCCACCAGATCACATTAAAAGGGAGAATTAAAATTTTCTATGGTTCCTATTGATTTGCCACTGTAAGAACACTTTTACATAAATATAAAGTGCCTTATAAACTCCTGGTGCTTGCAATCACGAAAGGAAAATAATTTGCAAATTGAAAATAAAGCAAACTGTTACAATTCAAATTAGCAATATTGGTGTGCCGTGATATGCTGATTTGGCTAAAATAAGGTTGGTGCTCACACAGCAGAGGCACCATCTGCCAGTGGACAGCCTCTCCCGGCTCAGTGCCTTGATTACAGCTTTGGCCTTCCACTTAAGGCTTTCCTTAATTTTCAAATGGATAGGTGCAATTTTTCTTGGGAGACCCAAAGAGGCTAAGGTGCCAGTTCCTCCTGAAGCTGTCCTTGAGCAGCCTAGGGAGCTGGATATATACCCTGGAAAAAACTGTAAGTCCAACAAGGAAATGAAACTGAGGTCCAGACGTGTGGAGTGCTGTTCCAATGATGTTCCAGTACAAAGACCACTCTTGCTTTGAGGCTGGCCTCAGACTCCTGGGCTCAAGTGATCTTGTTCCAGCATCCCAGACATTTAGGACAACAACCACGCCTGGCTGCATTTTAGCCGTTTTGAAATGTGTGGTTCAGTAGCATTGCGTATAGCCACATTGCCTTGCACCCACCCCCATCATACATACATCCTTAGGACAGTTTCCTCTTCCCAAACTGTAATTCTACCTGCCAATTACTAACTCCACAATCTCCCTTCCACGAGTGACAGAAACTTCCAGTCTTTGAACGTGACCAGTGGATATCCCGTGAATGTGTAATTATGCAGAATTTGACCCTTATGTCTGCTTTATTTAACAGCTAATATTTAATAAATAGCTGCCTTATTTTCCTCATCATGTCTCCAAGATTTGCCTGCATGGTTGCATGTTTTAGAGGCTTCTTCCTGCCTTACACTGAATCATTTCACTATGTATGGGCATGCCATACTGCCTGTCCATTCATTTGTTGATACACACTTGAGTTACCTCCTGCCACGTTTTCAGTATCAGGAGCAGTGCTGCTGTAGGCACCAGTGGGGAAGCATCTGCTGGAGATTTGTCTCTCAATTCTTTGGGGCACATATTTACCCATAAAAAAATCCTAAAATGTTTAGGCAAAATTTATTTCTGTTTCATCAGTCATAGCCAGGAAAACTACACCTTGCAATCTGCTATATATCCGAAAACAAAGGCTGATCTAGGTGCTTCTCTATCCACAACAACTTCTTAATGAATAACTATAACCAAGAAATAATGAAAATAACAAAACTTAAGATGCCCAGGGTGATGAGGACACACCATTAACCCCAGTACTTGGCAGGTGGAGGTAAGAGGATCAAGAAGTTCAAAGTTATCTCTGGCTACATAGTGAGTTGAAGGTTAGCCCATGCTTCAGGAGATCCTGTCTCAAAGTGACCTCCACTCCTTCTCCCCACCCCCTCCAAAAAAGGCAAGAGGTGAGTGGGGGAGGTGGTGTAGTTGGTAACATGCCTCTAGTGCCCTGTGAGGACCTAAGTTGGACTGCCAGCACGTACGCTATGCTGCTTTACTTACATTTTACAAAAAAAAAAAAAGCAACTCGGGTAGGAATAGATGTATTTGGCTTAAAGGTTAGAGTCCATTCTCAAGGGAAGCTAAGCAGGAATATGAAGGCGGGAACTGAAGCAGAGACCATGGGGGAATGCTGCTTACTAACTTGTTCCTCATGCCTTGCTCAGCTTACTTTTTTATATGCCCCAAGACCACTCACAATGGGCTGGGCCCTCCCACATCAATCAAGAAAATGCATCTGATGTGCCCACTACCAGTCTGATGGAGGTAACTCATTGACTGAGATTCTTTCTTCTCAGGATTTGTGTCTTTTTTTTTGTTTGTTTGTTTTTGTTTTTCGAGACAGGGTTTCTCTGTGTAGCCCTGGCTGTCCTGGAGCTCACTCTGTAGACCAGGCTAGCCTCAAACTCAGAAATCCTCCTGCCTCTGCCTCCCAAGTGCTGGGATTAAAGGCATGCGCCACCACTGCCTGGCTCATCATCTATTTATTTAGCCTCATAACAATAAATCTTTTAATAAAAAGAACATGAGCTCTGACTTGAAAATACAATATTGTAGAAATGAATCTTTATGCAATATTAATATTTAATATTTTTAAACGGCAGCCTAATCATACACTGGAATCTGGGTTTACAGTTTCGTCTACACAGAAAGCAATGTAATAATGAACTGGCTGCAGAGTCACAGTGAGCACCCAATTATTACACACCAGCAGTCACAAGCCTCCTCATCTGTCTCTGACTCTGGCTCACCTCTGCAGTTGTATTTTGGTCAGTGATTATAGTTTTCCTGATGAAATGTGATTACTTTGATCTGCTACAAAGACAGACACAGACATCAGTGTTGAATAGAACAAAGATTGACAACTGAGGGTCCTACACAGGCTCTCAATTTACAGGCTCAGAGAAACAGAGACAACCACCCACCCAGGCAGCCATGGCTTCTGTCCTCCTGCACATGGATATCCTGACATCTCAATTACAGTCACAGAACCGTTTCCCAGATCTTTCGGGCTGGGAGACAGACCCAGCATCCTGCCCTGCCACACCTCCACCCACTGCAGCCCCAGGCCACCCAGTCCTCTGTTGCAAGCCTGCTGCCGCTGACCAGGGTCCTGGCTCCACCCTGCTGTTTAGGTGTGGTTGTGGTCCTCTCTGAGAAGGGCATCTGGCCTGGGTCCAGTGTCCCCAGGTTTTCTGCCTTAGGTGCCAGTCTGGAAGTGAGTGGAAATAGTCATGTCACTAAATACTTTTTTTTTAGGTCACTAATATTTTTTTCTTTTCAATGGCATTTTTTTAGGTTAGCACATAAAATAATGAATTTTAATGGTATTTTCATACCTATTCAGTAGTCTCCTTTGCTCTCATGCCCTCCCTCCCACATGGCTGTCCCTGTCCCTTCTGTTCATCCTTTTTGGTTCCCTTTCTCCACTTCTGGTTTTATTTTACATGAAGTTTCCCTTCCTTGTCCCCTTTACATAATTTTCCCCACTTCATGGTCCCTTTTCTACTGTGGTCACACACGCACACGCACATGCACACGCACACAATCCCACATACTATAGAAAATGTAACTATGCATCTTTCTGAGTCTGGCTTTTTTCATTTAACATAGCACTCTGTAGTTCAATCTATTTTCATGCAATGCTAAGATTTTGGTGTTTTTTTTTTTTAAAGCATTGAAAATCTATACACCACTTTTTCTCTTGAATAAATGTCCATTTATGTGCTGATGGACATTAAGGCTGGTTGCACTTCCTGGTCATTATGAATAGGTGAGGCAGTGAGCAAGAATGTGCGAGTGTCTCTGTCACCTAGAACCCTAACTGTGTATACCCCAAAGCATGAACAGCTGACTCATATGACAATTCTGTTTTTAAGTGTGTGTGTGTGTGTGTGTGTGTGTGTGTGTGTGTGTGTGTGTTTTGAAGATTTATTTTATGTGTATGCGTGGGTGTTTACATGTATGTATGTGCATTATTTATATGCTTGGTGCCTACAGAGGCCAGAAGAGGGTGTCAGATTCCCCAAAACAGTATGAGCCATCATGTTGGTGCTGGGAGCTGAGCCTGGATCCTCTATAAGAGCAGCAAGTGCTCTTAACTGTTGAGCCATTTCTCCAGCCCCTGCTTTTAGTTGTTCTGAAGAATCTTGACACTGGCTTCCATACTGAGTTTACCAGCTTATATGCCCAGCAGAGTTTTTTGTTGTTGTTGTTGTTTGTTTGTTTGTTTTTGGTTTTTCAAGGCAGGGTTTCTCTGTGTAGCCCTGGCTGTCCTGGAACTCACTCTGTAGACCAGGCTGGCCTCGAACCAGCAGAGTTGTATAATGGTCTCTTTTCCCTCACATTCTCACTAGCATTTGTTATTGTTTTATTTTATTTTATTTTATTTTTTTGAGACATATTCTCAGGTAATCCGAGCTGGTCTTGAACTTCTGACCTTCCTGACTCTACATCTCCAGTGCTGGGATTCCAGGTATTACCACTAAACCAAGTTTACCGGGTGCTTTTGATCAACATTATTACTTTATCCATGCCAAGCAAGCCCTCTACTAAATGAGCATGGACCTCATCTCATCGTTTTGTTTTCTTATAAATTTTATTTTGTGTGTTTACATGACATGTGTGTACACACCTGTACACATGTGTTGAAGGACAACTTGGTTCTCTCTCTACCATATGACTCTCAGGGATCAAACCCATATTGTTAGGCTCAAAGGCAGGTACCTTTTTCTGCTGAACCACCTCATCAGCCCCATTTTTCTTTCTTTTTAAGATTTATTTTTGTAATATGTGTATTAGTATTTTGTATGTATATATGTGGACCATATGTATTTCTGATGCCCGTGGAGGCCAGAAGATGGTGACATATCCCTGGAATTGGAGTACCATATGGTTGTAAACCATAATGTGGGTATTGGAAACTGAACTAGGGTCCTCTGCAAGAACAGCAAGAGCTCTTAACTTCTGAACCATCTCTCCAGGCCCATCAACCCTGTTTATTTTTATAACACCTAAAAGGTTGGGGAGGGGATATAGTCTCAAAGCAGTTTAAATTTGTAATTTCTTTGGTAGATAAGAATATTGAACCTTTTAAAAAATAATATATATCAAACTATATATATATGAGAGAGAGAGAGAGAGAGAGAGAGAGAGAGAGAGAGAGAGAGAGAG
>JANHMN010000016.1:57898444-57916905 GCA_030674055.1 Rhabdomys pumilio | reverse complement strand
GAGAGAGAGAGAGAGAGAGAGAGAGAGAGAGAGAGAGAGAGAGAGAGAGGGTTTCTCTGTGTAACAGTCTTGACTGTCCAGAACTCTATTTATAGTCCAGGCTGGCCTCAAACTCATAGAGATATGACTGCCTGCATCCTGACTGCTTGGATTAAAGGTGTGCACCTACCTTTTAAAAGAAGTATTTGTTAGCTATTTGTATTTCTTCTTTTAACAATCATCCAGTTCGAGAACTGGAGAGATGGCTCAGCAGTTAAGAGCACTGACTGCTCTTCTAGAGGTCCTGAGTTCAATTCCCAGCAACCACATGGTGGCTCACAGCCATCTGCAATGGGATCTGATGCCCTCTTCTGTTGTGTCTGAAGACAGCTACAGTGCACTCATATAAATAAAATAAATAAAAAAATCATTCAGTTCATTTATTAGCTAATTTTTTTATGTTTAAAATTTAAAGTTCTTTATACATTCTGCATATTGATACCCACCCTCTCTGATGTAGAGTTTGTAAATATTTTTCTCCCATCCTGTAGGATTCCTTCTCAGTATGGTCCTTGCCTTCTTTGTTTTTGATTTTTTTGTTTTTTTTTTTTTTTGTTTTTCGAGACAGGGTTTCTCTGTGTAGCCCTGGCTGTCCTGGAACTCACTCTGTAGACCAGGCTAGCCTTGAACTCAGAAATCCACCCGCCTCTGCCTCCCAAGTGCTGGGATTAAAGGTGTGCACCACCACCGCCCGGTTTTGTTTTTGATTTTATGGAATTTCTCTTCTCATTTCCTGGGACTGTTTCCTTTGCTACAGTAGTGTTTTTCAAAAAATCCTTGCCTGAATCTGTATCTTGAAGTGTCTTCTCTTTTTTTTTCCTCTAGAAAATTGAAAGTTTCAGATATTACATTAAGATTGCTAATTTTTTAATTGATTTTTGTGCACTGTGGGAGATTTGGATCTAGTTTAATTTTTCTAAATGTAGCTAGTCCACTTTCCCAGCACCATTTGTTGTAGAGACCGTCTTTTTTCCAATATATATGTTTTCAAAGGGATATTTTGTTTCTGCTTTTCTGAGAGGCAGGGTCTCTCTAGTATTAAGCCCTGGCTTGCTTGCCTTCTTTCTTTCTTTCTTCCTCTCTTCCTTCCTTTCTTTCTTTCTTCTTCTTCTTTTCTTTTTTGACAGGGTTTCTCTGTGTAGCTCTGGCTGTCCTGGAACTCACTCTGTAGAACAGGCTGGCCTCGAACTCAGAAATCCACCTGCCTCTGCCTCCCAAGTGCTGGGATTAAAGGCGTGCGCCATCACCGCCGGCTATGTTCCTTATTCTAACAATACAAACTCTGTTGAATTTCTCTCAGCCCATTTTAAGCAACACATTTTAAACAGCATTCCTTAAATTCATAATCTCACTATGCAAAGTTAAAACATCCAGGAAGATGTTAGAATTATGCCAAATACCCTGCAAGTGTCTTTAAACTTTTTCCTCATTATAATGACCATCACTGTAAATTTTAGAAGTAACACAGTGCCATTGGTATTTGGCACAACACTCGAGATGGCTCCTTACTCTTAATCTCTGAACTTCCTTCCAATAATTTGAATAGGATAAAGCGCATCAATCCCTGTTTCCTATCTCAATCCTCTTCTGTACGCAACGCATTAGTAACATTTTTTTTGCTAAATGATTAACAAAAATAGTTGTCTTAACTTCTTGTGTCACAGCAGAAGCAGTGGTGCTAGCAATTAATGTAATTAAAGCTATTATGCTAGCAATAATCAAGCCCACTACCCTTTTGCTTCTTCTTAAAGCTGAACTCACTTCTTCCAGTATTTGCAAGCTTTTTTCAGAAAACTAAGGTTCTGTGATACTCAGGGCAATAAGACAAAAGCTGTTTGCTAGAGCCCCACGACAGACATGCCAGGTTTCAACACACTAACACAATTAGAAAGTGTATGATCAGTGCAACTTACAATAAGTATTGTAAAAGAAACAAAGGTAATTTTAACTTGACAATTAAAAGAGCCTTCACACGTGCACTAACACTTGTTTGAAATCCAGATCCTGTCCCAACTTTATCTCTTGCTAACATAACATCATAGAGAACTGTAGCTAACTTCCAAATATGTCTCTGGAAATGTCCAGATCCAGCCATCCAAATGAAGACTGTTATTTCCAATATTGGATTGATTTCTAGACCAGTACATGACTGAGTTCGAATAACTGGTCACATTAAAATACAAGAGTCATTATAGCTTCTATGTTTGATTCTCTGTCCCACAAAGTCTAAAAACTTGAGGCAAAGCAGCTTGTCCCATCTGGGATATAGGAAAGAAAAGGTGGGTGAGGAACATATGTCCAATACAGCTTCCCAGTCACCATTGTCAGGGCACTCAGCAAGCTCACAGGTCAGCATTATTCTTTGTTCCAGCATCAGCATGTCTCACCAATCACTCTGGCAGCCATCATGCTCCTTCAGCATCCTGCAGAAAAAAACACAAACATGCCCTCTTCCCCATATTAGATACCCAATTAAGATCATGCCTTATGCCAGTAAGTGGATCTTTCCTTTTCACCCAGGCATAAGTATGCCTAGTTGCCGGGTGCCATAGACACTCAGCAGAAAGTTCCTTGGCATCCAAATTTTTTAAAAATTTAAAATAAAGGGGCTGGAGAGATGGTTCAGCGGTTAAGAGCACTGACTGTTCTTCCAGAGATCCTGAGTTCTATTCCCAGTAACCACATGGTGGCTCACAACCATCTGTAATGGAACCAAATGCCCTCTTCTGGTGTGTCTGAAGACAGCTACAGTGCACTCATATACATAAAACTAAATAAATAAATCTTTAATAAATAAATAAATTTAAAAAAAATTTTAAAATAAAAAGAGCATTATTTAAATAAATTTGTGGTTTATGGGGGATTAAGTAAATTTGTGGTTTACCTCCCTCTTTTTTATTTTATGAAGATATTGTTTTAAAGTTCCATCGGCCCCTTCCACAATACATTGTCCTTAAGGATTATTAAAAAAATCCCAGTAATATGGGTATTATTAAATTGTTGACAAAAAGTTTCAAATGCTCGACTGTAATAGCCAGTTCCATTATCTGTTATGATGATGATGATTTTATTATTGGATATTTTATTTATTTACCTTTCAGATGTTATCCCCTTTCCCCATCCCTCCCCAAATCTCTTATCCCATCCCCACTCTTCCTACTTCTATGAAGGTGTGCCCTCACCCATCCATCCATTCTGGCCTCCCTGCCCTTGAATTCCCCCACACTGGGGCATCCAGCCTTTCTGGGATCAAGGCCCTCCTCTCATATGTTCCTCACCCACCTCTCCCAAGAAGGCATTCTCAACTACATATACAGCGGGAGCCACGGGTCCCTCCATGTGTGCTCCCAGGCTGGCGGTTTAGACCCTGGGAGCTCTAGTTAGTTGGTATTGTTGCTCTCCCCATGGGGCTGGGATTAAAGGCACTGTACCATTATGCTCAACAAGATTTCTTTTATTTGTTTATTTATTTATTTACTGGGGGGGTGCGTAAAAAGAAAACATTGGATCAACATTGGATAGAATTAGAGTTATAGGGGATTGTGAACAGCCTGACATTAGGGCTGGGAATCAAATTCAAGTCCTCTGAAAGAGCAATATGTACTCTTAAATGCTGAGCTGTTTTCCTGGCCCCATTGTTGAGCATTTTTGACATATCAGTATTAACTATAGCAACACACTGTACAACAGATCTTTTGAATGATCTACTTTTGAAGAGACCAGGTCCTTTGTCCTTGAGTGCATTTGTAGTGGTGACAGGTATAAGAAGTCATTGGGGTAAGGTTTGGGCTCCATTTTGGGTGCTACCAGGGTAGTATCATTTGTCTGATAGACTAATCACCCCAGACCCTGTAGACTCTTACTATGGAGACAGTAAGAGATTCTGGTTCATGATTTTAATCAATTCCTTATTTGTTTACTGACAAGCAGTGCTACTGAGAGGTACATCCCTTAGTGTAGGGTCTGATTCATACTAGACAAGTCAGGGTCCCTGCTTATTAGTTCTTGGCTGGCTCCACATACCAGCTTTGAAATACCAAGTTACTGCCTAAGCATCCTCAATGCTTCTAAGCTATGAATAAAGTATTTGGGGCTCAGAAATGGCACAGATGATGAGAACAGCAAGGAAGAATGTCTGTCACCCCCAGTCACTGTGAGGAAACATGGACCCCGAATTGGCATGACAGAGAACATACCAAGAGGTTGGTTACTAGAGCCACAGCTAAGATTATGAACCCCGTCCCACTTTCAGAGGGATGCACACAACAAGACTTCAGCTCAGGACAAAATCTGATCTGTGGTTTGTGAAGAATCTTGATTTTTGTCAAGAGCAAGTTTCGAAGTATAAGTTGATAAAGTCAAGGAATTTTATACTATTTCTCAGGCTTAAAAAAAAAGAAATGCTGACAGACATAGTAGTGCATGCCTATGGTTATAGCATTCTGGGGTGTTCTCTCTCTCTCTCTCTCTCTCTCTCTCTCTCTCTCTCTCTCTCTTTTCTCTCTCCCTCCCTCCCCCTAGGCATGGTGGTGCACGCCTTTAATCCCAGAACTCAGGAAGCAGAAGCAGGTGGATCCTTGAATTCAAGGCCACCCTGGTCTTCAGAGCAAGTTTCAGGACAGCCAGGTATACACAGAGAAACTGTTTTGAAAAAAGAAAAAGAAAAAAAAAAAGAGAATTCTTCCTAACAACCAGGGTAGTGAAAACCTCCATCCCCAAACTGGCTCTCCTTGGAGGCACTGCCCCAGGGTCCTGGACAGCAGCATCCTTCTTACATTACTTCATTGACACATGATAATGTCCACATTGATAGGAATTCCCCAGAGCTTTCCCACATGACTCTGCATAATGAGCCTTCAACAACCAACCCTTGACTTTTTAAGATTATTGTCCAAAGAGATGTGAGACTGTAGCCCAAGGGTTTCTGAGAGCTCCTCAGAAATCCTGCCCTGCCTCTTGTCTGAGGGCCTTATAAAGATGGAAGGCTGTTGATAGATTTTAAAATTTTTATTTAATTGTTTTTAAGGATAAAAGGGAATTTAATTAAAGTTAATTACAGAGAAATAAAAATATTGAGACATTTGATCTTAAAAAATTAGATCAAAAGCAGGGGGGTAGGTCACCTAGCCTATCTCAGATAGTAAAAATTTAGGCCTTGAGAATTATATCAAGAGAAAGCCTGGAAATAGGCTCATACAGTAAGTATACAGAGATATTAAATAAATAATTTAGGCCTTGATCTCATAAAGGTCAGGACAGGAGGCAGCAGAAGTACTCATCAGTTAATATTTGTTTAGATAGATTTATTTGCTTTAAATTGTGTTATTTATCGAAATGAGTGTGGTTATGAGTTTGGTGGTTATATTAAAATTCCTCTGGGAGAAAGGTCAAGCTAAACATTCAATAAATTCTAGTTACTGGACCAAGGACATGCTATTTTGGGAGAAAAGTTCTACGTTTGTGTTGACAGGAAAGGAAGGCTAAGCTCTGGACCCTTCCAGTGTGATGTGAATCAGATATGATTATAAGAACTATAAAATTTGAGGAAATCAAACACAACAGGCAAAGATTCATTGTGCCATCCTTTACCTGGTATAAAGACTTATTACAATTGGTTACTGATAAAATTAACTCATAAAAAAGACAGACAGCTGTTTTTCACCTCTAAAATCTCATCTATAACTAATCTGTGCACCCTGCACAATCCATACAAATATCTTAATGGTACTAAAACTTTGGTTGTAAGATTCATATATTGCAGAATGAACAACTCTAACAAGATTCGTCTGCTGGGATGCTAAACTGATCTGTTGTTCCAGTCCCTTGCTTCCTGATGTTGTCCAGAGACTTGCTTCTAGAACTGCATTAGGATTACTGCTGCTACCAGGTCATCTCGTTTCATCCAACCGTTCAGACAGATCCAGTCAAAACTTCAGTCAAGCTCCAAACCTACCAAATACACAGAGATTTGATAACAGATACTAAAGCTAGCCTTCTTAAGTCTAACCAGTTTTTCTAATTTTTCTGCCCTTCCCCACCTCTTTAGAAAATTTCTCATTGCCCATATCCAGCATGAAGTTGCTATAGAGAGTTGTCAGCCCAATTCCCTGGGTGTCTGGTAAAGGTTATTTTACAAATTATAGATAGGTTGTCATTTTAAGAGATAATTTAGAAATGGTCATAATTTTGAACAGGAAAGAAATACATGAGATGGATTACTAAATTTTTTTTTTTTTTTTGGTTTTTTGAGACAGGGTTTCTCTGTGTAGCCCTGGCTGTCCTGGAACTCACTCTGTAGACCAGGCTGGCCTCGAACTCAGAAATTCGCCTTTGCCTCCCAAGTGCTGGGATTAAAGGAGTGCACCACCACCGCCCGGCAGATTACTAAATTTTTATCCTTAAACAAAACATAGTGTAGCCATAATCTTGATTGATAGAAATCTTTATAATTGATACAAATTAAAGTTATAATTTCTTACATTTGGTATAGAATTTATATTAATACAGATTTAAGGTTTTCATTGGTGTGAATTTCTTATATTGATACAAAATTTGAGATTAATATTGCTACTCTTAGATAGACATTGTGCCTATGCAACTCATTTAAGAATACAAGGCTTAGACCCAGTCTTTCTATAACTGCTTTACAAATTGTTTAAGATGATTAAGTAACACAAGTTAAGGGCCAGCTAGTAAACTCATGATTATATTAGATTCTGATTTAATTATAATAAAGTACCTTCAATTTACTCAAATAGAAATGGCTAAGAGTAGCTAAGATTTAATAGTTTAAAAGATACTTTACATATATAGTCTTCAAAAACATCAGAAATTCACAGAATTTGACATTTAATGTTACTTCATTATTAAAAATCATTTGACAATGAGACATGTCTGCTCCAGACAGTTCCTTCATTCTCCTTTAAAAAAAAAATGAACATCTTTTCTTCCGGGCAAGGTTGCTTAGAGTGACAAGGTAGCCACTAGAAAAAAAATTCTTATATCATCTACAGACAATATACTGTTCAAAAGGAACTGACAGAGGTGAGATGGTTGACTATGAGCTCTGCCAAGACAGGGCAAGCTGGTCCTTCATATTTCCTACTTCACCAAAGGTCTACCAGATGGTTCTGGGCCGAAAGAATAAAGATAGATGCTCTAACTTTATGAGAAATTAGGGGCTGTCCAGGTAATCAGCTGTCTTTATAATTGTTTAAGTTTTCAAAGTCATGTTTGGGCTTCCAATATACTCAGGTAATATTTAATTAGTTTTTGGACTCCTGATGGGGTTAAAGACTAGTTATAGTCTCATAATCAAACTCAAATTGTTTAATATTGAGAGAGAAGTTATATAGTAAAAAACATGGTTTTCAGATGGTTTTACAGGCTAAACTCTAAATATAATCATAATTCTTTAAATTTAAAATGATAGAGCACTTTATCTAATTGAAAAATATGATAGACTGATGTTATCTGTATATCATACTTTGTAATTTACACAATTGTTATAGTTTTGTTCAATTTATGTCTGAGAGAAGAGAGTTATTTTATTTTATTGGACAGAAAAGGTGAGATGTAGAGGGTGGTTCTAATGCTAAGGTCCTGTTCCTCAATTGGCTCTTGATTGATCAATAAAGATGCCAGGAGCCAATTGCTGGGCAGAAGGAAAGAGGCGGACTTCCTGGTCTCCACAGGGGGAAAAAGGAAGATTTTCTTCATGCTTTAGAGGAAGAAAAGGTGATGAGATCTCAGGCAAAGTTACCATAGGCCACTTCCCCTGGGGGTGGGGGGAGATTAGAAACACAATTAAGTGGAAGGCAGTTTGGGGTTGTTGAACAAGAAGGTAACTGAAGAACTGAAGTTGAGGGCAGATTTAGCGTACTGAGCTAAGAGTACTGGGGAGGGCACGCTAACCACAGGAGATTGAAGCACCCAACAATTGAGCCAATAAGGCAGGTTGAAAAACAAGCTGGTGTGTGTGTATGTTTTTAATCCACGGATCTGAAGGAATCTGGTTGGGGCTGGTAGCACATTCCACCTGGAGCCTAAACCTGAGTAGTAGGAACTACACACTATACCTGGTGACACTTTCTTTTTAAATTGGGTCTCACTAAGTATTCCAGACTGGCTTCCAATTCCTCCTGCCTTGGCTTCTTTCCTGAGGAGCTGTGATTATAGGTATGAACCAGGTAGGTCCTTGGAATTGTATCAACAAACATCTATTGCCAACCTGCTACAGATGAGAAGCTCTGAGAAAAGATGAGGAATGGGCTACCAATGCATAAAATTAAAAGAGGCATGTGCGGTTTAAAGATGTGAAAGATGAGTTAATCTGGAAAGAAGACGAAGACACCTACAACAGATACCAGTGGGACCCGAGTCCTCCTTAGCTTTGAGATAATGTCACTGACCCTAAAAAGAAATTCATTTTCAGAAATTATTTTTAAAAGCTTGAGCCTTTCCAGCAGTTTTGAAACATAAATCATGCCTTTCATGAAGAACTCATAAAACACTCAGCCTGTAGATGAAATGGAATCAAGACAGGTTCAATCTGCGGCTCAGTCCTGAGATGGGCCTCTGCAAGATCCTGGCACGCAGAGACAAGATCCTCAAAGCAGATGCCAACCTGGCTGTTACCCTCTCTAATCACTGGGTTGGTGGCATGGGCCACTCTTTGCCCTTCAGTGTATACCCCTGCTGCTGCGGTAGCTCTCCCCTTACTCTGGCAGGCATTCCGGGCAGTTTGCTCAGAGCCAGCCTCTAATAACCTGGTGATCACAGGAGCAGCCTCACGAGATTCTTTCATGCTATTCCTCATAGCACATTATGAGTTCCCAGAACAGCAGCCTACCATACCTGAAGGGACCCACATGGAGCTGGAGACCTGAAACCTTCTAGGTGACACCAACCTTCAAGATGGCAGCTGAGATAATCCCCCAAATTAGAATAAGCTGTGCACAGTAGTACATGCTTAAAACTACAACTCTTGGGAGGTGGAGACAGGAGGATCAGGAGCTGAAGTCATTCTCAGCTACATATTGAGTTGAGGCTACCTGAACTCCGTAAGACTCTATTTTTTAAAAAATACAAAAATTAAATAAACAAATAAGAAAATAGGGGACTCTTGTTTCTTTCTTGATCTTTTTCTGCTTCCCTTCCCCTCTCTCCCCATCCCCTTCCCCCTCTCTTCTCTACTTCTCTACTCTCTCTCTACCTTTCTCTGCCTCTACTACCCTCTTAACGCCCCTCCCCATGACCTGAATAAACTCTATTCTATACTACAGAAAAAAGAGAGAAAGAAAAAACAAAAAAACAAAAAAAAGAAAGGAAAAAGAAAATAGGGACAGCACTCAAGAGCTTTTGCTGCTCTTTCAGAGGACCGGAGTTTGTTTTCTAGCACTCATGTTACGTGGCTTACAACTGCCTGTAAATCCAGCTCCAGGGATCTAAAAGCCGTTTTCTGGTTTCTGAGGGTACTACACACACACACACACACACACACACACACACACACACACACTCACGCGCATGCACACGCATGCACACGCACACACGCACACACACACACACACACACACACACACACAAATTTAAAAACAAAGTATCTCAAAAAAAAAAAAAAGCATCAAAACAAGCCTTGACTCTTTGGCTTAGAGTCTAAATCAAAGATTCTCAACCCATAGGTGGAAATCCCTTTGGCAATCATCTTCCTATAAAAATATTTACATTATGATTGATAACAGTAACAAAAATTACAGTTATGAGATAGCAACAAAAAATAATTTAATGATTGAGGGTTAGCAGAACACGAGGAACTGTTATGAAATGGAATGGTGGCAGCATTGGGAAGATTAAGAACCTCTGGTCTGGAAGAATGTGAGTGGGCATGTGATACACATACAAAGATTAGGGTTAGCTGGAAAGCAAGATGTGTGTCTACAGAGCTCAGGCCCCAGGATCCTTGGGACCTTCATGTCATGTTGCTGCTAGTATTGGCCTAGAGCTAGGTAACAGGTAGGGACCATCTAGGTCCACCCTGTGTATCCTCTGCAGGCAGCAATATTTCCTAAGGAGAGAGGGGCTTGGAGACCTCAGTCCTAGATACTCTGCCCAGAACTTTCCAGCATGTTATATTCTGCTGTACAGATAGCTCTGACCATACTGGTTTCAGTCATCCTGTGACTTGAAGAACAAGAGTGGCAAGCCATGTTCTTTTCATAATGAGATTCAGAGCTCTGGCCACCGCTGCTTAGATACCCTTGCTCTGTGGCTCTAAGGAAAGGATGGGACAGGTTGACCAGTCAGGGGACTGGCTTCTGCTCAATATGCCGCCCTCCTCACCTCCAAAAGGGCCAATATCCATAGAACCACTTAGGAGTCTTGTAGAACAAAGGGAAGCTAATTCCTGCCCCCGTCCCCATGTGCAGCAGGACTCTAAGTCGAAACTGATGAATCCAAATGACCACCACCTGGGATAGCCAAGAGTAAAAGCCAAATGACATTAAATAACTTTATTTTTTATTCTGGAGAGACAATTCATAGGTTAAAGGCTTTTGCTGGTGTTATAGAGAAACCCAACACCCAGCATATGGTGACCTACAGTCATTTGTAACTCCAGTTTTAGAAGATCTGATATCCTTTCCTGGTCTCCTGGAGCACTGCACAGATATAGCACACAGACATGCAAAAATGCTCACACACATAAGATAAAAGTAAATAGACTTTTAGAGAAACCAAAACCCTATTTAAAAATAAATCCCGCCATGCAGGCTCTCTTCCTCAGACTTCCAGAGCTGGATGCTGGATGCTGGATGCACACAGCCCTGTGGACAAGCTCCATCTGCTCCCATGAGGGTGGTCCAGAGTCTGGAGACATACATATTTCACCTAGTGCCTCTGACTGTCTGGAACAAGATAGTGGAATGACCCTTTCGTGGTTGGACTTTGAGTATCCTCCTTTATATGAAATAAATCAGACTCCTTAATGAACAAAGGCCTCCAGGATTGCCAAAGCCATGAATTAGTTTGTGCTCTACCTGTGGGATCACAAAAGTAGTCGTTACAATTAATGGGTCCAGTCTTAAACGAGAAGGCCTCCACGTCAGGTGCTAACACAGTCTATTCTGGCATCCTTATCGCTCTTTAATGATAATTGATGTACCTGGGAAGAATGTCAGCTGCATCATTTCCCACAGGTGCTTGCCATCCTACTGGCCGTCCAGGCTGACAAGTAACGTGGTTTTTTGATGAAATCGGAATTTATTAGGGTTATTAAAAGTCATTAATTATTTGGCACCCTCTAGATTTTCATTTGCTTCATTCTTAATGAAAATTGACAGCTTTATATTTTTAGGTGTAAAAGTTGAATCTAGCTTTAAATACTTCCTGTCCTAGCTGCAGGACTTGGGACTCCTTATCTTTCCCAAGTTTCTGTTCTGACCTTGCTCCCCAAGTATTGATTAGAAACAAGTTCTGTTTCAGGCAAACAGGTCATTTGTCTTCCCTTGAGCCTTCCTCCACAGCCCCTGTGGAGACTCCCCACCATACCCAAGGACAGTAATCTGGGTCCAGAATGGACTCTGAGGGCTCTACAGACCAGACAGAGCTAGAGACTAGAAGCCTCTCCATCCTAAATGAACCCCATGGTCTCTTCTTCTACCATAGGTGGGTAGGACATGGGTGGTCATCTGGGCTCAGCTAGGGGAAGTAACCTTGTGTGTGGCCATTTTAGCCAGGCTTGGCAACTAACTGAAAATAATAGGTTGGGGACCCCATTCCCCCCAGAACCAGAATGGGACAGAACTTCAGTGGGGTGTCCTTTCTAGAGGACTGCCTTCTGGCTCTGCAAACCACGAGGAAGCACACTCCCTGCATTCTTCATGATTTGTTCTGGGAAGAGACTAGTAATGGAAGATATTCAACACTGGTAAGATGGCATGCCACTCTCCAGGGAGTCAGCTCAGTTTCCTCGAGGTTCACCTGATGTCTTCCTGAGGCCAGCACG
The DNA here is from genome assembly GCA_030674055.1 of Rhabdomys pumilio. Taxonomy (NCBI): domain Eukaryota; kingdom Metazoa; phylum Chordata; class Mammalia; order Rodentia; family Muridae; genus Rhabdomys; species Rhabdomys pumilio. Next base: position 57,904,862 of record JANHMN010000016.1, on the reverse strand, counting down.
GCTCTACCCAGCTCCACTGTACTTGCCTTTCATTTAGGCAGAAAGTTTAGGCACAGAACAAATTATAGGAAGAACGTCGCTACATCTGTCATCCAGCCTCGGGAGCAGTGGCAATTTGAAGAGTTTTAGCACTCTGAAGGTCAAGATTAAGAACAGAGTAATTAATTACCACTGATTTAGAGATAACATTGTGCCAATTAATCAGTTGCTCAAAGTGAAGAATTGACAATTAATTGACGGTTTCCTTCCAGCCTGGCAGCACTTTTGGAATTCCACAGAGAGTGAGAGGAGAGCTCTAAATTGAAAGGTTATGAGGGTATCTTCCCAGCTCAGAATAGAAAAAATAAAATAAAACAAAGTGAGCCATTCACAAAAGACCAGCTTGGGATATACCAGCCACACGGCCTTGACTTTGAGCAAACCAGTTCCACTGATTGGTCAAGCTTATGTACTGTGGAAATGAGGAGGGTCTCTTAATGACTGACCAGTGCATGCCTATTTTATCCTTTAAGCAACACTGGCTCTCTTGACAAACACCCTAGGAATTATGAATCCCCTCATCTTCCAGAGGGTGAGGTTCCTCTGGGGAGCAGCTAAAATAATGTCTACAGTCATGTCTTTTCCGAAAGATTTAAAGCAGGTCTCTCCATTCCCTCTGAACAGTACTGAAGGTGTTCGTTGCCCTAAGGGCCAAATCCAAGATCAGCAAGGCTATAGCAGCTGTTGGGCTAAGATGATATGTTTCCCCTCCCCCACCTCCCAAGGGGGTCAGAGTAGAAAGGCCAACCTTGGAGAAAGAGCCTGCAGGATTCAGCCAGACCAGGAACAAGGGACAAAGCCACTAGTCTAGAATGCCAGCAGATACCTTGAGTCTCAGCAGGAGGCAAAAGGTATTACAGAAAGCCTGTGAGATGAGGTGAGTGAGGAAAAGCTTAAAATGTGAGGGAAGGTCTTGGCCACCCCTCCAACCTCCAGAATCACTTCTGTCTTTGATGCTCTGTCTCCAGCTGTCCGGTGACCTCTATGTCCCTCTTTTCCCAGCCTCTCTGGTCCTCCCATCTTAGAGAAGTGTTGGAGCACAACACTGGACCTGGGGAGGCTTTCTCTAGGACCCTTCTAGAAGAAGTGTCAGTCAGTAAAGCTCTAAGCCCAAAAGACCGTACTGGACCCACTACTTTCACAGCAGATGACTGTTAGGAAGTCCACAGAGAGAGTTAGGGAAGGAGCATTCTTGCTGCTACCATCTCAGTTAAACCAGGAGGAAAATGAAACCAAAGAGGAAGCTTCTACCTGCCCTGTAGCTAACAAACTTCCTCCTGTCCTCCACAAACTTCTCTAAGGCCCTAAAGAAATCTTGCCACCTGGCTCCAGCAGCAATGTCTCCCAAAGACATTTTCTTTTGAAGTCTTGCTCATTTCCTATGGTTAGTGCAGAAAACCCAGCCAAGTTCCGGAGGATGGAGGAGGAGGAAAACCAGACACTGAAGTTTCTGTCAGTAGTGCAATGGCAGAAAGGCTCCCACTATCCCTCTCTGGGATCTACCTTCTTACCCAGGTCCTCAGCCACTAGGCTTTGCCTCTGTGAGTTCCCTGGGAAGGTAGAGGCTTGATCCTCTCTTGCCTACAATAGGACCAAAATTGGAGGTGGGTGTAGGAACACACAGAAGAGGCTGGAGAGTAGGTTGCATCCAGCCAGGCTGAGGTCAGGAAACCAGAGGTCAGTATCAGTGTAAGGGAAGCTCAGCACAGGGTGGTCAGGACCAGACATGTTGCTGCATCTCTGGGAGACGCTTACTCCCTGGGAAAGGAGTGCAAATAAGGACTTGCTTGGACTGTGGCCCTGAACAATCCTTTGTCTCATCCAGGTTCCTACAACAAGTACTGGGCACAGAGCCTGGAGATCTGTTATCCCTGATGTGGGATATCTACACATCTATGAGAATGCAGCCACTACATTCTATCTGGGAGCCCCTTCTCAAGTCACAAGAAGTTCAGGCCAGCTGTAGCATGTCAAACATGTGCCAGAGATGCAGGCCCTTCCCATCTCTGTCACTTCCTAATGGAAAGGCTATTTCCAATGTCAGGCTAGCAGAACTTTCTGGATTTCATGCTCACATTCTGAGAGTGATTGGCCAACACTGTCTCATGGGAACCTGAACTTCTCAGAAGTCAGCATGTGCTGTGGGCACTGATTGCTCTGGAACTGAGTTACACAAAGTCTGACCTTCCCCAGACATCATGCTCATCCCATTAAACAGACTGCTTGAACTTTCCCACTGATCAGAGTAGTGTCGTTTTCTACACGGTGGCTACCATCTCTGTAGGTGAGCTTAGAGTGCACCGATGTTAGATTTGGCCATTTCCCATTTAACGCACAAGGCCTAGGCCTTCAGTTCAATACGTGACGTAAGAGTCTGGTAAAAGGGAGGAGCAATATGCCATGAGCTTTGTAATCCCAGGCAGCAAGTATCTTGGGCATGCCCATGAGGAGAAATGACCTGGAATTCACGATTCTCTACAGGGACACTCAGTTTCTAGATCAAAATGTTCTTCAGGTAAATTGTGGATGGAGACTGTGCATCATTTCTCTTAATTAGCAAACCATTTTATTTCAGAGCTGGGAGTCCACAAAGTGAAATCTGTCATTGTGAGTTCTCAGCCCAGTCTCTAAGGTGGGCATGGGGTGTAGGTGACTGGTGCTGCCCCTTCCCCTACTGAGGGTGCTCAGGCTCCCCAGGGGAAGACTGCCCAGCAGCTCATTCTAAGAAGCTCATCTTCGAGCCGATGCAGTTGCAGCCTGGTAGTAAAGACGCTCTTCAAATGCTGCTGGAGCCTGGCCATAAGGAGGAGATAATGAAAAGGACTGCCCAAATGGGCAAGGATAATACAGTTAATGCATTGCCGCTTTTATTATTTTATCATCTTTCATTAATTGCTGGCAGCGTGCCTGTGGGAGTCGGCTGTACGAAAAGGGCTTTTAGTTAAATGTCTAAGTGAAATGACCACTTAGAACCTGGGGACAAGGTTGAACCAAGGTTCGTTGGACTCCAGTAAATCTTGTCTAAAGGGGTACAAGGGAGGCAGAAAGGGACTTTCTTCAGGGACCACCCAGCCCTGTGAGGTATAGACATCCCAAGCCGTTCAGAACTCATGGCCTCAAAAATATGAAACATAAAAGTAATACTCAAAAGTATAAAAGCCTCCTGTCACCACTGGCTGCACTATCTCTGGATGTGACCTTGAAAAAGTGACTTGCAGTCTCAGCTTAGGTCTCTTCAGCTGCACCTGACTCAGCAAACCTTTTCCCTGGCCCCAAGCTAATTACCTGGCGATTTAAGGGTCACAGCTCAGCCTTAATAGATGGTGTGAACAGGCTGCAGACTGCTGGGGACAGCTCCAGGCCTTGCCCCCACTTATCCCCTCCTTGAGGCTTCAAGCTGGGCTTTCCATCCCCTCAGTCCCTTGGAACAGGCGGTCACAGTGGGGTGTGGATAATCCTGGCTTTTTGTGACCCATCAGCTGGCTCTTCACATTGGCCCACCAAGAGTACAGAGAAGAGGTCACCTAACTCAGTACTTCACACCAGCTCTCCAAGCAATCTCTATTCATTCAGTGCTAAGTGGCACCTGCTATGCCCATGGTGTGCTTGTGGAAGCCAAAGGACCGACCTGTAGGAGTTGGTTTTCTCCTTCTTCCATGTATGTTTCCTCACCCCACTCCCACCCCATCAAACATCAGCCTGGCAGGTTTAGACACTGAGCCATCTTTGCCAGCACTCATTTTTTAAATTGTAAAGGGAATTGCCAAGCACTTAGGAGACAAAGGAAGGAAAACTGTGAGTTACAGGCTAGCCTGGGCTACGTAGCAAAAACAATTCACAACAAAGAAAAACAAAATCAACAAAAGCAAACAAACAACAAGAATTAAAAACAGCAAGGCTGGAGAGATGGCTCAACAGTTAAGAGCACTGACTGCTCTTCCAAAGGTCCTGAGTTCAATTCCCATCAACCACATGGGAACAACCAGATGGCTCACATCCATCTGTAATGAGATTTGGTACCCTTTTCTGGTGTATCTGAAGACAGCTACATTGTACCCATATAAATAAAATAAATACATCTTTAAAACAACAACAACAACAACAACAACAAAACAGGGCTGGAGAGATGACTCAATGGTTAAGAGCACTGACTGCTCTTCCAGAAGTCCTGAGTTCAATTTTCAGTAACCACTCATTGGCTTACAACCATCTGTAATGGGATCTGATGTCCTCTTCTGGTGTGTCTGAAGACAACTACAGTGTACTCATATACATAAAATAAATACATCTTTAAAAAAAAAAAAGAAAGAAAAAAACCCAACAAAGCAAGAAATTCCTAGAGGAACCACCAAGTTCATTCCAGCCCAGTTCTAATCACTTGCCTCCTCCAGAGCCTGTGAATGATTTTATTTATCCACGTTCTCATCATCCTTTGCCATTATTGTAACTCTCCTACAGCGATTCTAATATGTGCTCATCTGTAATAAGCAGAGGTATTGTCTGTATGTATCTGTACTTCAGGTAGCACAGCCTGGACACAGTGAGCACCTGTATCCCTTCTCCACTTTCAGAGCCTGCCCACCAGGGACTGGAGACTTCCTTTCGAGAAATTGACTTAAAGTGTTTTCTTTCTTGGGGACACACATATAGGAGAAATGGAAAGAGGAGCTCTCAGAATGCAGGCAGCCATGAACTGTGTTGCCCTTCACCAGCATTTGGGAAGGAGGTGGAGGTGTCTGGGTATCTTTGTCACCTGGACACACAGAGGGTGGCTGAAACTGAAGGTGCCACCATGCACAAATTGCTAGTGCTATGTTACAGGTCCCTTCAAAGTGAACTGATACAAAACCAAAGGTTGAGCTCCCTTCTTCACACTGTCATAGTGGTTTGCACGGACCTGCAAGATCAGCTTCTATAGCACCTCATCTGCAGGGCTATTGGCTGGGAACAACTCCTCACCTCATGGGCCTGTCAGTCAGCTTGCTTGGCCTTCCTTACAGCACAATGCTGAAACTGCTGGTGGCAGGAGCTCCAGAGGGTAGACGCTAGCAAAAAAAAGCAACTTAAGGGAGCAAGGGCCTGTTTTGCTTTGCAGTGTGAGGATGGCGGTGGGAACAGCTCTCAGCTCTGGTGGTATGACTGAGCGTGAGGCTGCTTGCTCAAACCAGACAACTCAGAAAGCAAAGCAGCTAAATACTGGTTCCTAAGGGTTAAGGAAACTCTTTGTGCTGAGAACTCTGCTCCTTCACAGATTCTGCAGACCATGGCGGTGGGAAGTTTGCTGAGACTTAGTGGGGGGGACTCAGAACTTACAAACAACCGAAGTGCTTCCATTGTCCCCTAGGAGAGTTTCTGCTTCCCATCCTTATGTATGTTTGCAGGGGTGCACATATGCATTTAAGTGTGTGTGTACATGTGGAAGCCAGAAACAAACTCAGGTATCCTCAGGTACTGTTGTTCACCTTTTCCTTGGGGGTGGAGGATAGGGTCTCTCACTGACCTGGAACTGGCCAAGTAAGTTAGCTGGCTGACTGGCCAATGAGTCTCAGGGATCTGCCTATCTGCCTCCCTAGCATTAGGATACTGTGTGGTATACAGTCATGCCAGGCTTTAAAGCAAGCAGACAGGCAAGCAAACAACAACAAAAACCTAAACCAAACTGGGTTCTGGGGATTGAGCTCATGTCCTTGTGCTTGCAAAGCCGAACACTCTAGCAAGCCAACTATCTTCCCAAACTCCACCCTCATTCCCAGGTATTTTGATCCTAAATCAATAGCACCAAATTACTCCCCAGTCCCACATCTTCGCCCACATGTGAGCATTCTACAGCCAGCCAGCCGTGTCGTTTACAGAAGTCACAGAGGTAAAGTCCAGAGTAACCGCCTATTTCAAGGACCCCAAACAGGACTGAAACTATGTGAGACCCTTGAGGTGGAAATCAGTGCTGACGCCAGACGCCAAGTCAAACACGAAGCATTACTGGATCTTGACCCAGAAACCTGGGAGGTGATGTTCTGAAGTGTCCAGTGTTTGAAGCTGGAAACTGGGACAGGCTCATTTGTGTGTAGGACACTGGTTGCCAACAGTAATCACCAAGGGCAAGTGAAAGAAATCATTCCTGTTCATTTGCAAATGGAAATCAAATGAGGACGGTGGCAGGACTGGCACTTTCATTTCAAAATGCAGCTTTGCTGACCTTGAATTGCCTGGCAGGCGAAACTGAGTCCAAACTTCTACTTTGGGCACATCTGGGAAAGCTCAGGATGTTCTCAACATTACTGCTCATTTTTAGGGGTGTGTGTGCCTGTGTGTGTGTGTGTGTGTGCACACATACACACACACACACACACACACACACACACACACACACACACACACA
>JANHMN010000016.1:57872616-57898434 GCA_030674055.1 Rhabdomys pumilio | reverse complement strand
ACACACACACACACACACACACACACACACACACACACACACACACAAGGGGTGGAGGGGCTGTCTATTTAGTCCAGAAAGTCTGAACCAATTTCAGATGCAATGAGTTCGTGTGAGCACACAAATAGCCACGTCTCCCTTCTTTATTGCTCTGTGGAGACACACTTCACCTTGCTTGAAGGGACCCAGCAAATTACGCTGAAATCCTTCCAAGAGCCAAGCAATGCACTTATACCCTCCCCCTTGTCGAAATCCAAGTCCTGAGAAAGTTTGCATTGCTAAAATGCTCATATACTGGGAGTTGGGGGGCTTTCCCCCACTCCATCCCCAATTGTGAGATGTTTTCCATTTACAGGGCAGTTTGTTAATACTGCGTTTTATGCCCTCAAAGACGTGAGCACTGAGTCCTGGAGTAATAGCCCTATGTATGCAATGTGTAATGGATTCCTCTCCTCGCTGTGGGATTCATTAGCATGATTTATGGCTGTTTTAATGTATACAGCCTTCTCAAACAACTTAGAGTTGATTGTTCTGGTGCTAGACTTGGGTCCAAGATCGCTCTGGAGCAGGGCCATTGTGCAAAAAAGTTGTCCCTGAGGTAAACAACCTTGGACCACTGGCTTCAGGTTGGCCATGAATGATGGCCAGTCACCCATTCATACCCAGAGCCATCAAGAAGTTGTTTCAGGCTTGAGTTTCCTCTGCTAGGCTCAGTACCACCCAGCTGGTGAGCTGTGCACCCTGACTAGCTCCTCTGAACTCACTAGCCGCTGTCACCGCAGAGCTACAAGCAGACCATCCCCCACCACCACTGGAGACAGTCATAGGGTTACTCAGGGCATAGAAACAGTCTTTGTGATATTAAAACCCTACCAACTGAGCTATAGCCATAGACCCTGTAGCACTGATTTTAAGACTCCTAACTTAATTAAGAATGGTTTAGTATGCCAGGCAGTGGTGGCCCATGCCTTTAATCCCAGCACTTGGGAGGCAGAGGCAGGTAGATTTCTGAGTTTGAGGCCAGTCTAGTCTACAGAGTGAGTTCCAGGACAGCCAGGGCTACACAGAGAAACCCTGTCTCGGGGGAAAAAAAAAGAATGGTTTAGTATATTGTCACAATGCATGGCCATAATGTCTCCCTAAGTCAAATTTACCTTCAAGGAAGGTCTTTCTCAGAAGGCAGGAAGTTCGAATGAGGAAACAGAGAAAGGCTGAGAGGTCCCTTGCTTTATGTAAATAGGACCAGCACTGTCTGTGTGGGCTTTGTCAGGACAGGACTAACCTCCAGCCCAGAAGGCTCCAAAAGGTGCAGAGGGGCTTTAGAGCTCAGTGAAGAGAAAGAAACTGTGAGACTGACAGATGTGAGGACCAGAGTGACTTGTGTGTAAAGATGACCCAACTGTGCCCAGTTATGAAACCTTCCCCGAAACAAGTGGCCACTGGATTCTAGAGGGCGGGGTCTGGTACTGGGAACTTCTCCTTTCTTAGAAAACTGCACTCAGAGCTGGATGTCATGGAGCAAGTCTCTAATTCCAGCACTCAAGAGACCAAAGCAGAATAATTTCCTGAGAGTTAAGGTCAGCCTGGTCTCTGTAGTGAGTTCCAGACTAACCAGATTAACATCGAAAATTTGTTTCAAAAATAGCAAACAGGAGGTTGGTGAGATGCCTCAGTGGTTAAAGACACTTGCTGTGCAACCCGACAACCTGGGTTCAATTCCCACATAAAGATTAAAGGAAAGAACTGACTTTACACAGTGGTTCTCTAATCTCTACCTGCATGCACACATCATGACACACACCTCAATCACACACACACACACACACACACACACACACACACACACACACACGTCTTTAAAAATGTAAGGAGAACTGTCAGTTAATAAACAAATCCCAGCATCCAAGGGCTTGGTCTGTCTAGAGCCTTTCGTGCCGGTGTCTGGATTTCTTTAAGGGATGTCAATTTTCAGTGCAATGTGGGATGAAGAACACAAAGCAAAGCTCCAGGTTCTTTTGTGTGCCCCGCAGACGGCGCCTCCAGCTAGCTGACCATGGAACTGACCTTGGTTGGTCTCTGTCACGTTCCACTCTGTCATGTTCCACTCTGTCATGTTCCACTCTGGTTTCTCATGATAGCCAGGAGACATAAATGTTGCCATTCCTTTCATGAAGAACAGCCTGTTTTGGACTTGTGCAGCTTGTCTAAGGTTCCCTGCTAGTGATTATCAGTCCACTGTGTTCAGTAGCATCCATCTGTCCCTTTAGGACAAACACAGGATCTTCCACAGAGGGCATGTGGAGCAAATATTGCCAAACTCCTCATTTTAGAGAGCTGGTACAAAGGTCCTGTGGCAGAATAGCTGGGTCTAATCAGTCTGTCTTGATGGGTGGCTTGGTCTAAGTTGTCTGTGTCACAAGTCTTCTTCTTCTTCTTCTTCTTCTTCTTCTTCTTCTTCTTCTTCTTCTTCTTCTCCTTCTTCTTCTTTTTTATTTCTTTTTTAAAATTTTTTTTTTATTTTTTGAGACATGGTTTCTCTGTGTAGCTCTGGTTGTCCTGGAACTCACTCTGTAGACCAGGCTGGCCTCAAACTCAGAAATCGCCTGCCTCTGCCTCCCAAGTGCTGGGGTTAAAGGCGTGTGCCACCACCGCCCGGAGTCACAAGCCATCTTCAATCTTTACTTTTACATGAGCAGGGCTCTGCTCTGAAAAATTGAGGTTAGGTAGAGATGCACCCACCCCTAAGAGCAGTCAGTACTCAAGAAGAACTTAGCACAGAACCAGGGTCACAGATTCAGTGCCGATATCCCCTGTGGATTGCTGGGTATTTGGAGTACAATTGCAAGAGTAATCAATCATCTGAATCAACTGCAGGATCACTTCTTCGAGTTAGATGTGGAGATGTTTACATACATTCTTGTCCCCTAGAGAGAGAACATGCACCTCTCCGGAGTCCTTGTAGCAGGAAATTCTGTGATGTGCAGAAGCCCGTGGGAGTTGCTGGTCTTTGTAGCTACAGAAATGGGTCTAAGTGGAAGAGGCTGAAGGAACTCCACAGAGATGGAAAGAGCTGTTTTTCCAGACCACATAGTCCTGTGGATCCTGGCTCAGGAGTCTCCCTACTGACCCTGAGTCCCAGTACTAATCCTGGTTCCTAAATATCCCCACAGTCTCCTCTGGCAGAGATCAGTCCTCTTCAGGCATTTCTGGTCTCAGGGAAAAAAAAGAGAGAGATGGAGGAGGTGACCGTGGAGAAGCTGGCACCACAGAGGACTGAGCAAAAACCAACTGCTTTTCATAACTGTCCTCTGAGAGGCTCCTCCCAGCAGCTGACTCAGAAGGATGTAGAGACCCACAGCCAAATGTTGGAAGGAGCTCACAGAGCCTTATACAAGAGTTGGGAGAAGAATTGAGGGCCCCAAAAGGGATAGGAACTCCACAGAAAGACCAACAGAGTCAACTAACCAGGACCATTGGGGTTCTTAGAGACTGAAACATCAACCAAAGAGCATACACAGGCTGGACCTAGGCCTCCCCATACATATATAGCAGATGTGTAGCTCGGTCTTCATGTGGATTCCCCAAAACTGGAATGGGGGCTACCCCTAAAACTGTTTCCTGTCTGTGGAATACCCTCCCCTAACAGGGCTGTCTTGTCTGGCCTCACTAGGAGAGAATGCACCTAGTCCTGCGGAGACTTGATCTGCCAAGGTAGGGGAATATCCAGGGAGGGGGCACTATCCTCTCAGAGGAGAAGGGGAGGTAGGATGGGGGGAAAGGACTATGTGACTGGGGGTTCAGGAGTGGGGGCGGCATTGGGATATAAAGTAAATTAATTCTTTAAAAATCAGATGCTTTTAACAGGGCATGTGGACTCAAAAGAACCAGAAGAAAACAACAACAAAAACAAAGCAAGATCCTTGGAGAACAGAAAACAAGAGCAGAAATGAAGAGCACGCCCGCAGAAACTAAAGCTTTAGTTCATACACCAAGAAGGAGCTGAAGAGCATCTGAGGCGCTTCCCCAGACGGGGCAGAGCAACAAGAATAAAATAAGGCTTAAAACCCACGAGGCCTCTGGCTACATAACAGGAGTTCTGCACACAAGACATCAGAGAAACCATATAAGACATTCTCCCTCAGCGTGGAGCAAGGTGTTCTTCTAGATGGCAACTGCTTCAAGCAGCACCAGAATGGATGAGGAATACATCTCAAGGCTCTCTGGCGAAGCCTCAGAATTCCCCCATCAGTGAAAACCCCAAGAGTGTTTCTTTAGAATATTTCCTACAAAGTAATGAAACTTCTTACATCTCTTTTATGAAAAAAATATTTATTCATGTTTAATGTATGTGTATGTCCGTGCCTGTGAGAGTTTGTGAACACCATGCGCATGCAGAAATCTGAGAGTCTAGAGGAAGGTGTCAGATCACCTGCAACTGGAGTTACAGACCCTTGTGAACCACCATGTGGGTCCCGGGAGGCAAACCTGGGTTCTTTGCAAGAGCAGTAAGAGCTCTCAACCACTGAGCACTTTCCAGGTCTATTAAACTTCTTACTAGAAATAATATACAATCATGCAAGAAAATTAAAGCTCTCAAAATGGAGAGACTGTTTTTTTTTATATTAGGTTTTTTTTTTTTATTTTATTGGATATTTTATTTACATTTCAGATGCCAATCCCTTTCCCCATTTCCCTTCCCCAGAAAACCCCTATCCCGTGCCCCCCCTTTTCCATTTGGCTTTTATACAATTTTTTAAATGTTAATCAAGGGCTTTGTAAGTATGGTAATGCTCAATCAGAAGTGTAACCTAACACCCAATCTAGCTACATAAACTATCTTTGACTGGTGGAGACATGTGAACTTCTGCCTCCATGCCCCCTCGCTCTTTCTCTCTCTTTTTCTCTCTCATTACCGAGCTTCTCATCTACTTCCTCTTCTCCTCTCCTTACTCCATCTTTTCCTCTCGGTGCTCCTTTCCCCTTAGCTCTTCCTACATATTACCCTTCCTGTTAAAATAAAGCTTTTCTCTCAGAATACAATTAGAGCACAATTATTCCTATTTGTACCAGTGAGGTACAAGATAGTCTTAATATCCAGTCCATCCTTGTTGACTAGCCAGAACCTCTGCCGTCTCTCTTGACTAGAACACTTAGTTTTGAACCTGGCTTTTTCTTGGCTTTAGAATGAATGTCAGCTGAGAACCCTCCACTCAGATCTTTTCTCTCAAGGTAAATAGCCTGGATTGGCTATGAGTCTATAGGTCTTCAATGCCGTCAGAAATCCAGAATGACTAAATTAACTGAATTTATGGGAAGCAATAAGCATAGCTTCTAAAACTTAGCCAATTTATAGAGACCGCTGAACACCTGGACAACCCCTATACTACCAAACGTTGGAGCATCAAATCTTCAGCCTTCTGGCCCAAACGAGAGACTGTTTTTAATTCTAGAATTCTCCAAAATATGAGCAGATAGATACAGGTGAGGGTTAAAAACACTGGACAGTTAAGCTAAACACGGCTCAACTGCGACAGGAGGTTCTTGAGCCTGAGCTACATGGCACGTTTGAGGCCAGCCTTGGATATTAGTAAGATCTTAATCTCAAACAGCAATCCTCCTGCCTCAGCTTTATGTATTTACATTATCTCATATTACTTATAGCTTCACTGGTAAAACTAACGCCAGAGGCTGTTAAGAGTAGAATGGATCAGGAAGGGAAATTTTCATTTCACTAAAGATGTATACAATTCAATACTGTGAATTGAGCTGCCATCTTCATATGCCAACATGTACCATACAAGTGGAGCTCTCTGTCTGTCTCTCTTTGTCTGTCTCCCTGTCTGTCTGTCTCCCTGTCTGTCTGTCTCTCTGTCTGTCTGTCTGTCTGTCTGTCTGTGTCTGTCTCTGTCTGTGCATCTCTCTCTCTCTCTCTCTCTCTCTCTCTCTCTCTCTGTGTGTGTGTGTGTGTGTGTGTGTAAGAATGTGTAAGGGTGAGATAAGAGTGCAGGGAAATCTTGGTTTGTTAACAGATCACAAAATTACTTAGTGATTGGCTCATAGTTCGGGTTTCCTCTCTGTTTGCTCATTTCTGTTGTGTTTAGATAGAACATTTCTCTACACCCCAGCCTGACTTGAAGCTTGTGATCTTCCTGCCTCAGCCTCCCAAGTGCTGTAACCATTCCTGTTCTCCAACACCCTGCTTGTTCCCTTTTGTATGTACTACATGTGTGAGGGTATGCACGCATGTAGAGAACAGAGGTCGACACTGAGTTTCTTTCTCAATCCTCCACACTTTATGTTTGGAGACAGGGTCTCTTACTGAACCTGGAACTTGTCTACTGTCTAAGACTAGCTGGCCAGGGAGCCAGGGATCTTCCTGTCAGTCTTAGATTACAAGCATACAGCTCACACTTGGCTTTTACATGGGCTCAGGGGATTAAACTCAGGTCCTTCGACTTGTGTGACAAGCTCTTTTAAATGAAAAATCAGTTCTACATTAAAAAAAAAAATGTTCCCCCACACACAAAGGAGGAAATTTCTCCTATTTTTAAAATTGGTTACCATGGCTTCTTTCTGAATATTCTCACTGTCTCTTGGCAGATGATTACAGTGTCTTCTAAAGTGTCTTCCTACTGTGCAGTGATAGGACTCTGTCCATGTCCCCTGGCCTTTTTAGTACCCTCATTGTCTTTAAAGCAGCTTGACAGATATTGCTCAGAGTATGTCAGCATGAGTGGCCTGGGCTGAGGGTGAGGGGAGAGCCACACAGAGCCTGAAGCTGCCTGATTGTTCAACTATGAGTGGGTGAGCCAAGCAAATTGTGTGAATGTTTAACGGTCGCATAGTGTCAAAAGCATTCTTACCACAGTGGAAAGTGCAGGAGTGACAAAAGAAAAAAAATTGATTCATTTTGATTAAATAAAAGCGTAACATTTTGCAAAGAAAATGCTCAAATCAAGCCAACAGACCAGAAACAAATTGAAAATGGATATCCATAACATATACAGAATGCTGAAAGCTAATCTTCTCAATCTGCAAAGAGCTCCTAAAAATCAATAGGGAAATACCCAAGAATCCAAGAGAAAAATCGAGCCAAGGACATAAATAGATGGCTCTGAGGAAAAGAAATACCAATGAGATTTTGCTTCTGTTTTGCTTTCTTTTCAGGCAGAGTGTTGCTACATAGCCCTGGCCAGCCTGGAACTTTCGATGTAGACTGGCCTCTAACTTGCAGCAATCCTCCTGTCTCTGCCACCCAAGTACTCTGATTAGGTTTCCAAGTGTGTGTCAGCATGCCCAGCTTCAAATGGTGTGTATGTAAGAAAAGAACCCTCTTGTTCCCAACTCCACCCTCTCCCCAGTCCCCCTGGGAAATCCAGTTTATTTCCCTTTCCCAGGGAGATCCTTGCAGGTCCTGTTAAGCCCTCCTTGTTACTTAGCCTCTCTGGGTCTGTGGGTTGTAGCCTGATTATCTTTTACTTTACAGCTAATATGTACTTAAGAGTGAGTACATACCAAGCACATCTTTCTGGGTCTGCATTACCTCAGTCAGGATGATTTTCTTTTCTAGTTGCATCCATTTGCCTGCAAATTTCATGTCATTATTTTTAACAGCTGAGTAATACTCCATTGTATAAATGAAGTACCACACTTTCTTTATCCATTCTTTGGTTGAGGGACTTGTAGTTTCCAGTTTTGAACTATTACAGATAAAGCTGATATGAACATAGTTGAGCAAGTGTCCTGGTGGTAGGATGGAGCATTCTGTGGGCATATGCTCTGGAATGGTATAACGGAGCCTTGAGGTAGATCAGGTCTCACATTTCTGAGAAACCACCATATTGATTTCTACCGTGACTGTACAAGTATGCACTCCAACCAAACCAGCAGTCGAGGAGTGCAGACTTGCTCCGTCCTCGCCAGCCTGAGCTGTCACTTGTGTTTTTAGTCTTAGCCATTCTGGCAGGTGTAAGATTTAATATCAAAGTCATTTTGATGGCTAAGGATGTTGAACATTTCTCTAAGCATTTTCCCACCATTTGAGATTCCTCTGTTAAGAATTCTTTGTTTAGATCTGTACTCCATTTTTAAATTGAATTATTTGGTTTGTTGATGTCCAGTTTTTTATTGTTTATATATTTTTGATTCTAGCTTTCTGTCAGATGTGGAGTTGGTAACAATCTTTTCCCATTCCGTGGACTGCTGCTTTGCCCTATTGATGGTGTCCTTCGCCTTACAGAAGCTTGTCAGTTTTATGAGATCCCATGTATTAATTGTTCATCTGAGTTCCTGAGCTATTCGTGTTCTGTTCAGAAAGTTCTGTGCCAGTGTGTTCAAGGCTATTCCCCACTTTCTTGTCTACCAGATTCAGTGTATCATGTTTTCTGCTGAAGTCTCTGATCCACTTGGACTAGAATTATGCTGGGTGATAGTTTGGGGGGAGGGAGAAATGAATGGAATTGGGGAACATGTTGAGGGTGAGGTAGAAACCTAGTACAGTGGAAACTCCATGGAAGCTATAAGAATAACCCCAGTAAGGGGGACACAAAGCCTGAACCAGTCATCTTCTGTAGCCAAAGAAGGTCTCAAGTGGAGGAACTGGGACACCAACCCAGCCACAAAACCTTTAACCTACAGTTCATCCTGTCTGCAGAGAGAGTCCTGGGACTGGAGCCTATCATCATCATCATCATCATCATCATCATCATCATCACCACCACCACCACCATCACCATCATCATCATCATGATGAGAGACCAGAGAGACTTCATCCAGGAACTGACAGGAGCAGATGCAGTGTCCCATAGCCAAACATTAAAACAAAGCTCCGGGAATCCTTTGGAGTAGGGGAAACAGGAAGAAGGATCAGAGAAACTGGAGGGGTCAGGGAGAAACCATGAGCCTATACCCACAGAATCAACTGACTGGGACTCATGGGGGCTTACAATGATCAGGGAACCTGTATGTGTCTGACCTAGGCCCTCTGCTTATATGCTATGGCTGAGTAGCTTGGTGTTCTCCTGGGATTCCTAACAGTGGGAGTGGGGCTGTCTTTGACTCTTTTGCCTGCTTGTGGAACCCATTTCCTCCTAGTGGGTTGCCTCTTCCAACAATAGTGTAATGGTACGTGCCTGGTCTGTAGCTTGTTATGCCATGTTTGGTTATGTCCCTGGGAGGCCTGCTTTTGTTTGAGGGGAGGTGTGTGTGTGTGTGTGTGTGTGTGTGTGTGTGTGTGTGTGTGTGTTGGATCTGAGTGAGAGAGAATGTGGAGAGGAGAGGCTTGGGGAGAAGGAAGGAAGGGGAACTACAGTGGAGATGTAAAATATGAGAGAAGAATGAAAGTAAAAGATCCCCGTCTTCACAAGAGACAAATGTAAATTAAGAGCAAATTAAAATACTATTTCTCACCTGCCAGACTCGCAGTGATGATCAAATGCAAGTTGAGTTGAGTAAGAAGCGATGTCTTCACGTGGACAGGAAGGGGAAGTAGCTATGAAGTGCAGTTTGATATCTATCAAATTTTCCAGTGAATATATACTATTTACTATACTTGCTGCAAGCAGCCATATAAATGTGTGCTCAGATATTGTAGATACACAGTGGGCTTTAGGAGTTGGCTCCTCCTCTTTGTGTGGCATAAGTCACACACTTATTTAGTTTCTACAGTTATCACTGCTGTATCAGACAGGTAGGAAAATGGTAAGAACAGAGCATGTCGGGGCACTGACTGTCCACCTCCCTCAGGAAGCCACTGTCATGATGAAACAGCATAACAGGGTCTCTGGACCCCACCCCTGGCCTCTGACTGGTAAGTCAAAGAGGTGTCGCCCAGGCACATCTGCCTTAAGACCCATCTCAAATTTTCTTTTATGATCCAAGACTATTGTTAGTTCAATCACTTTACTCAAAAAAACCAAACAAACAGACAAAACCCCTACTAAATGCCAAAAACTTTGTCAAAGTTCTCTGCTACAAGAAACAGAAATTTTTGTTCATAACTGTGAATATAATAGTCACCATTCTGTTGCTGTGATTAAATATCACAGTCAACATAACTTA
Source organism: Rhabdomys pumilio (assembly GCA_030674055.1). Taxonomy (NCBI): domain Eukaryota; kingdom Metazoa; phylum Chordata; class Mammalia; order Rodentia; family Muridae; genus Rhabdomys; species Rhabdomys pumilio. The sequence goes on along the minus strand of JANHMN010000016.1, from coordinate 57,888,375 downwards.
TGGAAGAAGGAGGGGTTTGGGCGGGGCCTAATGGTTCCAGAGGCATAAGAGTCCATCATAGTCAGGTGATATGGCGGCAGGCAGGCATGGTGGCTGGAACAGGAAGTGACAAGTGATATCCTCAACTACCAGCATGAAGCAGAGTGCAAAGTGGAAGTGGTTCTCAAAGCTTGCCGCCAGGAAATTCTTCCTCCAACAAGGCTGTCCCACCTAAACCTCCCCAAACAGTGCCACCAACAGTCCAAATATCCAAGCAAATAGAATGTAGTTGTCTTCCAGACCACTACACCAGGCCTGTTGGCATGCACCTATAATCTACCCCTTGGGGAAGGACATGGTAGAGGCAGGAGGATCGGTAATTCAAGGCCAACCTCAGCTATATAATGAGGTATTTCTTGTTTTGGTTTTGACTTCTTTTTGAGACAGGGTCTCTGTACATACCCTCTGTCCTGGAACTCACTCTGTAGACCAGGCTAACCTCAAACTCACAGAGATCTGCCTGCTTCTGCCTCTCAAGTGCTGGCATCATATCTGGCTACGTAGCGAGTTTGAGGTCAGTCCAAGTTACACAAGACCCTGTCTCAAAGAGGGAGAAAATGTATAAGGATGTCTCACTGGTTGTAGTGGCTTATGCCTATTCAGGATTTGCCAAATGTGGTGGAAGCAGGAGGATTACAAGTTTGAGGCCAGCTTGGGCTACACATAAAGCTGGGTATGGTGGCACAGGCCTTTAATCCCAGTACTCAGGAAGCAGAGGTAGGTGGATCTCAAGGAATTTGAGGCCAGCCTGGACTACAGAGTGAGTTCCAGCACAGCCAAGGCTATACAGAAAACCCTATCTTCAAAAACCAACCAACAAAGAAAACAACAACAACAACAACAACAAAAAATAAACAAACAAAAACAATAATAACAAAATAAAATACAAAAGATACCTTCTACATGGAAGCACAACTCCAGGGTAAGGTGTTTGTGGCTGACCTGACCCCTCTGGTCCTCCTCTTGTACATATAGGATGTAAGACCACAGAGGGCTACCAGGCCTAAAGAGCATTCCTCTAGCTTAGACTGTGAGTATAGAGGCCAGATTGGATAAAGATGCTTGTCTCAGCCAAAGACAAGACTGAGCCATGTATGCAGTTCTCCAACTGAGTATTTTCTCCCCTGACTGATGCACTGGCTGAATGCAGACTTTTCCCTCATCAGCTATTCCTGCACCCTTCCAGGAGAGCTAGTCAGCCAGAATAACTAGAAGATTCTAAGTCTTTTGTTGCCACTTCCCCTGTGTGAGTAGACACTTCTTTTATCACAGGGTAACACTGTTATACATCTGAACCCCAGCTGACATGTATTAATCAAATGCACACCTCGATAAACAGCTCTGACTGACACACTCTCAGCTCAAGCTCATTCACTGCCTTGATGGAAGTAATTCCAAAGACCAGGAGAAAAGCAAGCCAATACCAACACATGCTGGAGAAGGTCCATCAGCATCTACCATTCCACACAGCAGCCTGTCTACCCAGACATGGAATTAGAGGCAAGATCAGCGGTCTGGGTGAAATGGGCTCACAACTATTTACTAAATTCTACGAAGCCTCTGAGAAAGAGAACTAAAAACATTGTTTCTATTCAGAGGAGCTTCTCATTTCGTAAGAGATGATGTGCATTTCAGGTTATGACTCTGTAGCCTTAGATTTTTCCAAACCTACTGAAATAACAGTTCTTAAACACTTCAACCTCCCTTTTAGCCTACCTACCACAGGTAGTGGAAAAGAAAGGTTACTAGGAAATGGGGGTTGTGGACCTGTTTAGGGGTAGTTCTTTGGGGCAATTCTAATCTTCGTTGTCAGGATACCAGCAGTCCAGTCAAAAACATGAAACATGAATCAGTAACCGCAGTCCAGTCCAATCAGCAAATACCAAGTAGGTTGATCCAGAAGAAAGCACGAGTTTCCACCAAATTGACACTAGTCTGATGAAGTGGCAGGAAGTGGCCAGCATAACACAAGGTACATTTCTCTCTGTGAAGTCATGAGAGGGAATCATCGGAGACCAGCAAGGAGTCGCAAGGTATACCAATGCCAGAGTGTTGTCAGCGAAGACCAGTGAAAGTGCTGCAAGGCAAATCAATGCAAAAGTGTCACCTCACACACACCCTCCCAAGTGTCTGCTCCGGCAAAACATCATACGGTCTCTCACAACACCACTTCCAGAAAACACCATGTCTGTTCTCAGCAAAACATCGTCTCATGTGTGTGCAGGAGCAAAACATCCTCTCATGAGACAGTCATGAGTTTTTCATGAGTTTTTTCATGAGAAAAAAACATCACATGACACAACTGAGTCTCCAAAGAAACCGGAAATTTACATTCCATATCCCCTAGATGTCACAGGCCAGAGTCTTAATGATCTCAGGAGCCTATATGTTTAAAAAAAATAATAAGATTTTCAAAGGGTTAATCAAATGAAGATGAAGCCATTAGGGTCCACCCCAATCCAATGTAAAGGTGACCTTAATTAAAATTAAACACACAGACACACAAGCACAGGGATGCCATGTGAATAGGCAAGTAGAGATTGGGTGATGTATCTACAAAACAAGGACAACAAGAATTGCCAGCAACCAGAAGACAGCAAGAGGGGCTGATACTAAACCTTGCTTACAGCCCTCACAGGAACTAGTCCTGAGGACACCGTGACCTTGACAGACTCCCAGCCTCTAGAACCCAGACCATACATTGCAGCTGTGGAAGCTGACCAATGGTAAGCTTCTTTACAGAATTCCTAGGAGGCTAATAATACAATGGACATCATAAATCACCATGGAAGGCTGACTCCTTGACCTAATGAGTAATATAGCCAACACCAGATCCATAGACACAAGTCACAGGGATAAATGTGCCCCTTACCAGTTAACTTAATCACAGTGTAAAATAAGAAAAGTTTATTGAACAATTGGTATAACTGAGTCTTCACTCCTCTCTCAGCAATTTGCTAGAATGGACTTTTCTTTTTTTTTCTTTTTTTCTGAAACCAGGTCTTATATAATCCATGCTCTCCCCAAACTCACTTTGTATTATAGAGTGGCCTTGAACTTCTGACTGTCCTGCCTTCACCTTCCCAGTACTGGGATTACAGGTGTGTACCACCATCCCTGGTTTATGTAGTGCCTGGGAGGGAATCAGGACACTGTGCATGTTACACAAGCCACATTCCTTAGCACCCTGACTTGAGGTTCTAATTCAGAAATATTTTCGTTCCATGTTCCTGGGATCAGGGTGAAGAGTTCTTTCCAGAAAGGTACAGCCTGGATGGCTGCTCTGTGCTGCATCTATCTGAGGATAGTGACTCTGTGACCCAGTTAAGGACTATGGCAGGGCCAAAGATGGAAACACATGACTGCCTCAGTGAAGGGGACAGCCCACACCACTACTGACTAATGGTTTTCTTGGGGCCAGGAAACTGTCTCCCACGAGAAAATATATTATTCTATAATTTCCTTAAAATATTGAAAGTGGAATTCTGCTGTGAGAGCCCAACCTGTGTGCATTGGCCCTGTCTGTGGGAGGACATGGCTGAAGGGCTTTGGAAACTAGGGCCTGGTCTGGCTTTTGACTTTGGAAGGCTGTCTGGGGAGAGGAGGTTTTCTGTTTCTCCACCCAGCAGGGCCTTGAACATATTTAGCCTCAACTACTAAAGGACTTTGAAGGAATTATGCTCTGGAATTCAGCCTCTTAAAACCATGGGTCCCACAGAGTAGTGGTGTACTGGGGAGAGCTGGATGAAGACCTTGGCATAGCAATACACAGGACACCTTGGTATTCTTTAGCAAATTTTTTAGTCTGGATATTAGAGGTCATCAAGAAGTCTATGGATAAAATTCAGGAGTTCAGGGCTGGAGAGATGGCTCAGCACCAGCTACCCTTCCAGAGGACCCAGGATCAATTCCCAGCACCCACATAACAATTCATAGCCATCTGTACCTCCAGTTCTAGGAGATCTGGATAGAAATATTGTACTTCCTTGAAGTACCCAGCAGGGGATAGAGAGAGCAGGGAATTGTGATCAGGATCTTAAAAGTCACTGTTTCCATAAAATCAGCCTGTGAGTCATTCTGCCTTTTGTTTAAAATGAAAGGAAAACTGTATACTTTCAGTATTCTCAGTCTCTCTCAATAAGTAGTTATTACAGAGGAAGGATCTTGCTTCTCACACCCACAAAGAGTCAAAGTTATCTGTGACACTAATCTCAGTCTCTAATCTTGGGACTCATCATCAGAATATGTAAACAGGACAAAGGATACAGGTGAAGGAATTAAAGTGGGGTGGGGGGTAGGTGTTTTTGTCAGTGTTCTATTGCTGTGGGGAGACACCAATGACTACAGCAACACTTACAAAGGAAAGCACTTAACTGAGGTTGGCTTACAGTTCAGAGTTTCAGTCCACTGTCATTATGGAGGGGAGCATGGTGGCACACAGGCAGACATGGTGCTGGAGATGTTGAAGGCTCTACATCTGGATCCTCAAGCAGCAGGGAGAAGAGGGACACACTGGGCCTGATTTGAGCATTTGAAACTTCAAAGCCCAGCCCCAGTGACACACTTCCTCCAACAAGTTTACTCCTCCTAATCCCTCTCAGTCAGTGCCATTCCTTAATGTCCAAGCATTCATATCTATGAGACCATGGGGCTCTTCTTATTCCAGCTACCACAGGGATGTGGCAGTAGAGACCAGCTTCATGTACAAGGCTCTGGGTCCAATCTCCAGTCCTTCCCTCTCCAAAAATGGGGATTCTGGGTGGTGGCTACTCAGATGACAGTAGAACTGGAAAGTGACAGAACTGTGTCAAAGCCTTACCACTGTCCTCAAAGCAGATAGGACTGCAGGGAGGTAAATCTGCCAGATGTCAGAGGTAACTGGGGCCACAGAGATTCCCAGACCCCTACTGGGGGTACAGCAACACCCACCAAGTTCTGGCTTCTCCTTTCATCCCGTGATCTTCTCCCTGATGCCTGGTCAGAAAGTAATTCCTGAGGAGCCTGTAGAACTCAGCTTACTCGGGACCAGAATGGAAAGGGTATGTATGGCTAGGACCCAGGGTAGCAAGCCCACTTGAGAGTTTTAGTCCTTCCTCTATGGCCTTGGACTCCATAGTGCTCTCTTGATCCACACACTCCCAACTGAACCACCGCAATAGTTGGAAACTAAATTTAATAGTCAACTAAATTTAATGTCAATACAAGGCCCACCTAACCCAGGACTGCTGAACACTCAAGGGGGCTAGCCTCACACTCTAGGGGGCTAACCTCACTTTGCCCAGGAGCCTCTGTTGCAGCTCCACTGATAAGGCTTTGCAAGGCACTGTTAGAGCAACAGGCACAGTGCCCACAAGAGCAACACTGGGACCTCAGAATTCCAGCTCTTCTGTTTATACATCTGGAGTGATTAGCTGTCCACCTCCTTCCTGCTTATCGCATCCTTAATAGGAGGTCATACTGGGCTACAGACACTACTGAGAGACACAAAATAGAATAATGGAACCCTCATATTGATCATATTCATCAGCAGCCAAGCCGGTCTAGAAAATACAGTAAATATGGGTGGCGTCTGCGTGAACTAAAACAATCACTGGCTTATTAGCTCTTGGCACTGGGAGCAAGGCTGGGATTGATGTCTGGGATGCCTCTGATCTTATCTATTTTACAATTGAGCCGGTCTTCCCACTTCTTTGTAAGAATTGCAGTTTTACATCAATTACATTTCAATTAGCATTGCAGATCTGCCTTTCCCTACCACTTGCCGGCTGCACACATACTGAATGTCAATATTTTCTCTCATTTTATTATGCTAATCACACAAGGAGCCCAGAGGTGCTGGGTTCTTGCTGGAGTCTGAGCTGTCCACTCTACTCAGATGCACATTTACAAGCAGTCTGTTTTCTCGGGGCTGGCGCTTCCCACATCCACAAACACGCAAGGCTAATGGCTCAAGTAAAGAATGTGTCTGCCTAATTGACCTCCACATCAGGCGTCTGAATATCGAGAAGTCATGCAACTCCTCGTCGGTGCATCTATCAGCTGCCCTGCAGCTAGTAGTTACAGAAGTGACCAAAGCTGAAAGAAGTGAAGGTCAGAACCAGGTCCCGGAACTGAGCACTGCTTGTGTCCTGTGCTTGGTCTGCTCCTGTGGCTCTGTCCTGTGTGAATGCCAAGGCTGACATCCAACAACCGTGATAATGACCATTCCACAAAAGAGAAAATGACAGTATTTGGTATCTCTGTCCTCTTTCAGCAAGAGGAGGCAGACAGTCCCCACAGAAAGAGGAATGTACAGGCAGTTTGTGACACAAAAATGGGCAGGTTTTTAAGCAATCGCCCTGGAGCAAAGTCCCTGCAGCAGGGTAGAGGGTGTGAGGTCCAGCAGGATGAGTCTGCACAAAGACCAGCCTTGCCAGGACCCCTGGGATGGCTCTTCAGAGGGCATCATTACCCTGATGCTCTGGTGGAAGAAACAGGCCTTTAGTCCCCTGCTTCAGAGCTTCTACCAGCCAATGCTCCCAACTGTGGGATAAGCACAGGACAGGCCCTGGGTACCCTCCTGGCCCAATGATCTACTGATTATTTTCTCTTCTGAGACACTGCCACCCTGTCCTCCCTGCTTGATGCTGCCCAGTTCTTCAAAGGTGCCTAAACCTTTTCCTGTTCCATTTCTGTCCATTTCCTCCCCTCCCTTCCTAACTCTCTTCCAGTCACCTGGACATTTCCCTTCACTTCCTGTTTCTCCTCCAGTTTTCTGTCTTTCCCCTTCACTTAGCCACACAGGTCTTCATGTCTCTGAGGTCTACTCAGACAAGAACCCCAGTTCAGCCTTGTCCCACCCTTCTTGTGTGGTTCTCCACACAGTGCATATTACATTCACTTCATCCCCACGGAAACTCTGCAGATGTGTTTACCATGGTAACTCTGTATGTGAACTCATTTGAAACTAGGATTGCTACACACACACAATTACAGAGCATCAGGTCACACTGGAACCTGGACCACAAAGAGAGACCTGTCCCGGGGGTAGGAGAGGAGGAGAAGGAATTCATGTGCTTGAGCATGAAGCTGCAGTTCAATGGAAGAGCAGTTGATGGGCCAACCTAAAATCCTGGGGGTCCAGAACCAACACAAAGAAAGAAAAGAAGGGAGGGAAGGACGGAAAGAAAGAAGAGAATCAAAAAGAGAAGGGAAAGAAGAAGGAGGGAGGGAGGGAGGGAGGGAGGGAGGGAGGGAGGGAGGGAGGAAGAGAGGGAGGGAGGGAGACAGAGAGAGTCCTTATGTTTTCTAGGGGTCCACTCTGGGAACCTGTCTGCTTAGTGTTCAGTGCTGTTGTTTGTTTTAGGCTAGTTTATTGGCCCTCTGGCAAATGACTAGAGATTAGGGTCTGGACATCTTTGGGATTTTAGAGCTTTATTGTGCTTCCCACATTCATCCATTCTAATGAAAACACGGACTCCTTTCCTTAACCTGTGATGTTTCCAGGGCACAGGCAAGGCCAGAGCCTTGGCTCTCCAGAGAGGATGTTAGCCTGAGCAGGGTAGATCACTGCAAAGGAAACTCTCATAGACTTGAGAGAATCATCTGACAGACCAGATAGATAAACAAAGAGACACCAAAAGTGAGTCTGGGGTTTCAGCAGGACCGGTGGAAGGCTGGAGTCACTATTTCCTAAGGCAGAAGAAAGGCATGTTTGGAGAAAGAGGAGGCCAGCCTCTGGGCCTGAACCTGTTTAGGTGCAAACCAGTTGCTAGGACAAAACATCGGCAATAGTAGGAGGCAGGAGTCTAAAAGCCAGGGAAAGATGCAAATGCTGGAGTTGTCTGGATGTAGGTAACATTTAGATACAGGAGACCTGAGGAAAACCTCTTAACACTGGAAAGAGATTTGAGGATGGAGATGTCTGGGTTCAGAGACAGGAAATGAGAGGTTGGCAAAGAGGCCTGAGAAGGAGAAACAAGGAAAGTCAGAGAAAACTGGAGAAAATCTGGAATCCAAGATATAAGTAACCCACAGAATCCATTGCTAGATGCAAACTAAGAATTAATTGGCTGCTGGCAACACCACAGGCTATGAGCATAGAGGGAGGAATTTCAGGGTCATGGAAGGGCAGGGCTGAAGCATAATGGATCCACAGACTATGGAAGATGGCCAGTGGCCAGAGGAGAAACAAGAAGGAAAATTTAGCTTCTGAATTCCAAAATACACTCCAAAGCTACAAAGTTCAAAACAGAGTTGAGGTTGGTGTGGTGATCTGAATATGTTGGACTAGGGAATGACATGTATGGCCTTGTTGGAAGAAGTGTGTCACTGTGGGGGATGGACTTGGAGGCCCCTGTGCTGAGGCTCTGCCCTGTGTAGAGTGAGACCCTCCTCCTGGCTCCTTTATGATTAAGATGTAGAACTCTTAGCAACTCCTCCAGCACCATATCTGTCTGTATGCCACCATGCTTCCTGCCATGATGATAATAAACTGAACCTTTGAAACTGTAAGCCAGCCCCCAATTAAATGTTTGCCTTTATAAGAGTTGCCTTGGTCATGGTGTCTCTTTACAGCAGTAAAACCCTAAAACAGCTGGCATGGGATAAACATGTGTCAATGGGACAAGCCTCACTTGCATAGTCAATGTGTTTTAACAGAGTTACTAAGACATACCAACACTGAAGAGATGGTCTGCTCTAAACAGACGCAAGAACAAGTGAATATCCATGGGAAAAAGAAAGGTACCTCTTGTGTTATTTAAAAAAAAAATGCAGGCTATGGAGACCCAGAATCTCCTAGTTCCTAGAATCTCCATGGCAACATACAATCATCAGCAACTCTGCTCCTAGCCTTCACAGACAGGCACCAGGAATGCACGTGGTACATAGACATACATGCAGACAAAACACATAAAATAAAAAAAAATACCTATAAAAAAAAGATAAGAGCTGGAGAGATGGCTCAGCAGTTAAGAGCACTGACTGCTCTTCCAGAGGTCCTGAGTTCAATTCCCAGCAACCACATGGTGGCTCATAACCATCTATAATGAGATCTGATGCCCTCTTCTGGTGTGTCTGAAGACAACTACAGTGTGCTCATATACATATAATAAATTGTGGGCCTGTGGCCTGCTTGTGGGCGTGAGTCTGGTGGGTTGAGTTGAGGGTCCCATGTATCTGCCTCCCCAGGTGGCTGGAACCTCGGCTCAGGGGGCAGAAGCGTGAGAATTTGACTTTGCTCACTCCACGCAGTGCCAGGCAGATGCCAGGCTGTGAGAAGCCACAGGGCTTCAGTCCGGGTGGGCATGGGGAGATCACAATCTGAGACCCTGCATGGGCCAGAGGTCTTCGGTTGGGCACACCCAGGCAAGGAGGTGGACGGGGATTGGCTGGTATCAGACCCTTGAACTCTCAGACACTGCTGAGAGGCCACTGAAGGCCTGCTCTTGGTCACGATTGGCTGGGTCATTGCTGGTTTTCTGTGGCTGGAATGCAGAGAGTTCCTTGGCAGAAGGTTAGGCGGAGGCTTGGTAGTTGAAGACCTTCTCCACAGTTCCCCATGGTGGGCCCCAAAGACAAGAGGTAGTCCATGGTTTTAAAATGTTTATTGTCAAGGCAGAAAATGGATGAAGCTGTACCCCATGTTCTCAGGGCGGGCCTGAGGTTAAATACCTTTTGCAAGTAGGAGGAGGGTCTGGGAAGGAATGCTTAATTGGCTACACCCTCTGGCCTTTAGGTATCTCATGAATATGGAGATGTCTTGAGGCTCTGCTGCCTGTGGAGGGGCTAGTAGGGGCTTTGTCCTACTGCCTGAAAGGTGTGGATCTATTGAGATCTTAGGCCTCATGTCAGGAGCCTGGAGTCTGGAAGCATGGGGAAATGCATGCCATCTCTTGCAGGGAAAACTGTTGGGTCTCTGGCCATCTCTAGCCATGCTGTCCTTTCACAGTCCTACAATGGATAAATCTTAATATAGAAAGATAGATAAATAGATAGATAGATAGATAGATAGATAGATAGATAGATAGATACCCAGATGGCAAGAGACTCAGGGGCCTCTAAAATGAGCAAATTAATGATGGAGAAATGGGAGCTCAAGAGAAGCATTTGTGCACTATGAAGAGAGGCAGAACTGGAGATACAGGTTAGGGATGTGAGTAGCCTTTGCTGCCACCTGAGACCATGGTGAGGTCTTGGCCCATGCTGTAGCCAAGGATCATGTCTGGATTGGTGACCCTGAAGCAGTGGAGATTTGTGTCTCTGAGCCAGGAGAAAGCAGGCCCAAGACCTCCAGAGGGACAAAGTGCAGAGCTTTGCAGAAAAGCCATGGCAGGACACTTCCAGGACCACCATTGCAGGCTGGCCACAAAAATTAACTGAAATTAGAACACCCTACAGAGACACTGTCCATGTTACAGGGTGCTCAGCTTGATCTACCAAACTTCATGGCGAAAACAGGACAGATTTATATCACCGTTGCTTTGACGGGTTCACTATCAGAATGGAGGCAATCGGTGAGATAAACAGCACCAAGAGAGCTCAGTATTAAACTGTCATTTTGTCAATAAAACGTCATTTCATCAATATAATGTCTGTGTGCCTGAATGCTTCTGCATAGTTAATTCTGCTGATGCATTAGGGAATGTTTTACACAGTATTAATCAAAAAGTAGTGTCAATAAGAGGGCAATATATAAACCCAGATATAAAGATTACAAACCTCTCTGAAAGCAGTATTCCCACCAAGACACTTTTCATCTAAGAATACTTGTATTTTTTCATAAAACCGCAATTTAAAAAATTAGTCAGTCAATGGAAGCAATTAAAGTAATCTAGAGAAATCCCCTGGGAAATTAAATTTCTACAAAATGTTGTTTGATAAATTGCACTTGATGTTTGGAAAGTCCTCTGAAGATAAAAATGGCTACATCTTTGTTGCCTCTGGATGGTTCTACTACCTGGAACCTGACAGAGGTACAAGTCCTTGGACACACCCTGAAGCTGCAAGTCTCCAGACATCTCTGTGAAATTTGAATTGTTTTAAAATATCCCAACTTCCCACCTGCTAGCAGGAAAGCATCTCTTTGCAACTGGCCAAAGCCTCTGATATTTCACTGTGGACCAAGGTACTGCTTCCTACTCTTGTTCCAGCCTGGGACTGTTGGCACTTCCCCTTTTCTTATCTGGCCTTACCCATGTCCTCTCCTAGCCCTCATCTCCTGTCCTGAGCCTGCATCCCTCTGAGAGACCTCTGAGACCCAGATTCCCATTCTCAAAGGCTCCCATCCTGGGACCACAGTACACAGGGAACTTGTCGTCCTCATTTGGTATCAACAGAAATAAGGAACCTCAGAAAGAACTTCTACACTGCCAACTGCCAGACCTTGAGCCTAGCACAACTGGCTCAGAAATCACATCTGCCAAACTGGAGCTACCTGGAGCAGTGACCTCACCCTCCCCATTCACTGTTGTTGCCCTAGGGAAGCAGTCATGGTTCCAGATCCAGTGACAATGACAGAGATTGTCAATGACAGTCAGGAAGATTCATCAAAAACATAAAAATAAAATTGCCATGTGATCCAGCGGTATTACTTATGAGCATTTTCCAAGTCAACATCTTGGAGCAGTATCTGCATTTGGATTCCCGAGGCTAATATAGGCTTTACCACTGGATACTCTACTCCTCCAGCAATGGCTTTTCCCATTGTGTGCATCTAAGAAGGTTTAATACCAATACCAACTGTTCACTGAAGCAGTAAGGCTTTATGATATTTGGGAATGTGTTCAGCAGTACAGCATTTGCCTAGCATACAAGCCTGGATTCAACCCCAAGTAACCTAGTGATTGGCTTACAGAAGCTGCCAGACTGATAAGGATTCAGAGCCTCTGATCTAGCTTCAGCTACTGCTCTTCTCTGGAGCTGAACTCATCCCTGTCAGGACACAGGACCATGTTGTGATGGGATAGATAAAAATGACTCCCATAGGTTCATATATTTAAATATTTAGTCATCAGGGAGTGGCACTATTTGAGAAGGATTAGGAGGTGTGTCCTTGTTGGAGATACTGTGTTACTGGGGGTGGGATTTGAGGTTTCAAAAGTCTCTCTCTCTCTCTCTCTCTCTCTCTCTCTCTCTCTCTCTCTCCTCTCTCACCTCGTCATTTCTCTGCCTGTCTGCAGTTTATGATGTAACTCTCAACTACTTCTTCAGTGCCATGAAGATAATGGACTAGGGCTCTGAAACCACAAGCAAGCAAACCCCCAATTAAACGCTTTTTTTCCCTTATGACCTATATGTAGGTGCTGACTTTAGTATCAGAGACACATGGCTTTCATCCTTGCTCTGCTTCACACCATCTCTGTAGTTCCAGACAACGAGCCTTTCTAAGCCACCTCACTCTGCAGGCCTGACATGTGGTGCTTGCCCTGCTTCTGGACCCTACATGGGTTCTGTGATTAGATAATTCTTTAGCTTGGACAGTATGAAAAAAAAAAAAAGAGACCAAGAGAACATCATTAGAAGATCCCAGTCCTTTAGGGTATGGCAAACCAGTCCTCAGAATTGCTCAACCACTCGCTCACTCACTCAAAACCTAGCAAGGATCCAATCTGGAAGAGCCATCAGGACACCCTGGTCACAGACAGAGAGACTGAGGTGGGAAACTCCCAAAATCAATGTGAGCAGAATCCAACAGCCCTGGTTCCCCATTTGGGACACCTACAGGGACCAGGCATGTAAATGGTACCTGTACATGAAGCCATCTCTTTCAGCTCCTTTGTTAAATATTTTATTTTTAATACTAAAATAAGAGAATTAGTGGACCATTTTGTTTTCTCACGAAAATTTTCAAAAATGACACTTGACACACTTAACTCCAAAGGGCAAAGAGACACCAGTGGAGATCACCTGACAGTCTTTTAAAACCTCCTTAGCTAGAAAGACAGATATTATTAGCTCTGTATATCACTAAGAGGCCCACGCTGGAATCTCTCAGTCCTTATTAATTTAATTATCAAACCAAATTTGCAATCGTTACAATCTCTTTGAAAAGAAAAATTGTATTATCAATATATTTCCCATCAAGTATTCCTAGGAGCTTAGAATTATCTGTAGATATATTCACACTCAGGAAGAGGTCCTGTGTGTTAAATATTTTATTTCCATCTGATAGCATTTATCATCTAAAAACGTTTTATAACAGTTTGGGAAAGAATATTTTTTAAGTTCTAGGCTATCAGTTAAAAGGAAGGTAATTTTGATATATTTAAGTTGTTGGGTAGTTTTTATGCGTAGTTTTGACTGGGTTGCAGCCGAGCAAGTGTTTTCCCCTGGTGGCGATAGAATTATGAAAGATTCACTGACTGAAAATCAGTGGAGTTCGGACATCGTTGAGAATGACAAAAGGCGACAGTGACGCCGATGTCGAGAATATTAATAAAATGTGTCCTGAATTGCTCTTTAACTAAATCAATAACCCCAGTAGGGGCTTGGATCTCTGATGTACAGAGGGCAGCTCAGGGGAGGGGACAGCAGTGCCCTGCAGGCCATCTCATGATAAGAGCTAATTGAGACTTTCATCTCTTCCCTTTGATGCAGTCCTAAGCTAAGTCCTCAGAGTCTGGTCAGAACCAGATGGTCTCTGCTCAGCTCAGAGGATCCCTGTCCCATGGACCAGAAAGAATCCCCAGATTTGCTTGGTAGGTTGTCAAATATAGTGCCTTATTTTAAATAGATTAATATGCAACTTTTATATTTATAAGTCACTGCTTCTCAGTGCAAAACATAGGGCTCAGCAGCACACGCCTTTAATTCTAGTCCTCAGGAGGCAGAGACAAGTGGATCTCTATGAGTGTGAGGCCAGCCTGGTCTACATAGTGAGTTCTAGGACAGCAGGGTTATATAGTGAGACCCTGACTCAAAAGAAGTAGAAGAGGAAGATGAGGATGAAGAGGAGAACAAGAAGAGAAGGAGGAGAGGGAGAAGAGGAAGAAGAAGCTGCCAGGTTAATAAACTACAGAAAGATAATGACAGATAAAACTATTGCAATTTATTTTGTTTTGTTTTACTTTATATGTATGAGTATTTTGTCTGCAAAATGCCCACAAAGCCTAGAAGAGGGCATTGAATTCCCTGGAATTGGAGTTACAGATGGTTTCAAGCCAACACATAGATGCTGGGAACCAGACCAGTGTCCTCAGGAAGAGCAGGCAGTGCTGTAAAATACTGAGCCATATCTCAGGTCCTACAGTGCATTTATAATGAGCACAAAAATAGAAAGATCACAAAATCTCATAGTAAATTCTCACACACACACACACACAAAAAAACAAAAACAAAAAAAACCAAAAAACAAAAAAAAAACCAAAAAATAAAACAAAACAAAAACAAAAACAAAACAAAACAAAACAAAACAAAAAAACAGAAAAATCACAGGCTAAAAGAATTCACAAACCCAAAAGGCAAAATAAAGGTGACACTGGGGTAACCTTTAGATACTAGAAATGCTGGTCTACACTTCTTGACTCCTCAGAACACGAATGATGTCCTGGGCTGGCAAGATGGCTCAGCAGGTAAAGGCGCTTGCTGCCAAGCCTGATGACCTGAGTTTAGTCCCTGGGATCAAAGGGAGGAGGAGGATACTTGACTCCTACAAGTCGTCCTCTGACCTCCTCACGTGAACTTCACCCCACACTCCACACACACTAAGTATGTACATAAATGCATTACATAGATAAGGTGTTTAGGAAAATGCCCCAGTGTGGGGGAATTTGAGGGTGGGGAGGTGGAAGTAGGTGGGTGGGGGCACATCCTCATAGAAGCAAGAGGAAGGGGGATGAGATAAGGGGTTGCTGGGTGGGGGGAATGGGATAACATCTGAAATGAAAATAAAATATCCAATAAAAAATTAATTTAAAAAGCCAAAACCAAACAAAAAGATGTTTAGGGAAAGCATGCAGTTCCATTCTACTCTGTGGAAGATTAGGTACTATTTGTTAGAAGCTCTTACCCGAGCCCCCAGTGACATACACTCTCACTGCCCAGTCCCTGGTACATACTGTCCTGGGCTCAGGCTGTGAATCTTAAAATTATCAAAGCTTATGTTCTCTCCAAAATGCTAAAACAAAGCAAGACATTCTTATGATAGAAATAAACTTGACTTTTACAAATTCCTTGGGAAGTGGTAGCTCAGGCCTATAGTCTCAGTACTTGGGAAGCTCAAACTTCAAGGATTCCTGCAAGTTCAGTGGCAGCCTGAGCTATATAATGAGTTTCGGGTCAGCCTGAACCACATAGTGAAATCCTGTCTCAAAAACAAAATGACCCACCTAGGGACACCCTAATTGCTGGATGGTGGTGGCACTCACCTTCAATCTCAGCACTTGGGAGGCAGAGGCAAGCAGATTCAAGGTTAGCTTGTTCTACAGAGGGAGTTTCAGAACAGCCAGAGTTATTACACAGAGGTCCTATCTCGAAAAACCAAACCAAACCAAACAAACCAACCAAACAAACAAAATAACAAAATAAAACGAACGAACAAACAAACAAAAACCAACAAGGAAAAGTAATGCCTTGTAAAATTTTGCCAAGAGTTCAGAGGTCATAAAAGGTAGGGTCTCAATAGGAACCAGAATGAACTGGTTTATTCTGTGGCCAAAGGGATGCTGAACACATAAAGTTCACCCCTGAGAACCTTGTCAAGCATGTGCGCACGCACACACGCACACACACACACACACA
>JANHMN010000016.1:57853708-57872606 GCA_030674055.1 Rhabdomys pumilio | reverse complement strand
AAAAAAAAAAAAAAATCAAAGCCAGGCTGGGAATATAGCTCAGCAGCAGAGTGTTCACCTAGCATGTGTGAGGCCCCAGGTTCAATTCCCAGTGCCACCAAACAACAAAATTAAACCAAACTAATGTGTGAGTCAGAAGTCCTAGTTCTGAATATGAATCTAAAACACTGATAGCATGCTCCGAAGGAGAAACAAACACACACACCTTTTTACAAGATTATTGTTCAAAAGAGACAAGAAGTGAGAGCAACCTAGATGTTCCACCGCAGGTCAAGCTATGAACAAAATGTTCATGCCATGGAAGACAGAAGGAAGGCTCTGCCACATGCCTCAGCATGGAGGAGTCCAGGTATGTACTGCTTAAGGAAACAAAGCACTGCAGGGAAACAAATGCTGTATGACTGCACCATTTAATTAACTGTTACACATATGTTTCTGTGTATGTTCAGGTGCCCTTGGAGGGAGAGGCAACCGAACCAGATCCCCTGGAACTGGGGTTACAGTTATGTGAGGTCTTAGGTGGGTGTGAGCACCAAACTCTGTAAGAGCAAAAAGTACTCTTAACAGGTGAGCCATTTCCCCACTCCAATGGCATCATTTTCGGCTTCTCAAAGCAAACTCCATCCAAGGGGTGGAATGAGAGGATCTAAGACCCTGGTTCTCAACCTGTGGGTCTCAACCCCTTTGCTGGGGGAGTTGAACGACCCTTTTACAGAAGTGTCTATCAGATATTCTGCCTATAAGAATTCACAACAGTAGCAAAATTACAGTTACAAAGTAGCAACACAAATGATTTTATGGTTGGGGGACCACCACAACATAAGGAACTGTGTTAAAGGTTCACAGGTTAGGAAAAGTTGAGAACCACTGACTCAGGGAGCTGTTTACAGGGACAGAGCTACAGTTTGGGAGAATAAAAAAGTCCTAGAGATCTCTCACCTACAAGAAGCATTTAGTTAACATTATTGTACTGTATGTACACTTAGAAGTAGTGCCACGGGGCGTATGCCTGTCATCCCAGCACTGCAGAGGATGGACGATCTGACCCAGTCTGGTCTACATAGGAGAACTATATCTAAATAATGAAACCGGTGATGATGGCGGTGTCAGGAGTCTGTAAGCCCACCATTCTGAAGGCTCAGGCAGGAAGATTGCCAGGGGCCAGTGTGAGCTGCATTGCAAGACCCAATCTAAAAACGTGGTGAAGATGTGTTTTCCGTTTTCACTCCAAGCTTCTGCATTTTACTCTCCACGTCCCTGTATTCCCGCGCCCCCTCTCTCTTTTCTCTTAAACATTAAGGCCAGAACTCTGTAGAAGCAGCAAGTTAAGCCCATTGCTTTGTCCTTTAGCCTCAGAGCTGAGTGTGGCTTGGTGCTGGGCCTTGTGCTTCTGGGTGGTTCCAGTGCACACCTCTCGGGATTATCAGTTAAAGAAGCCCAGGAGTCCTCCCTATTGTCCGGGGTACAGGGCCAATCTGAGAGCATGATCGATCCTTAGAATCAGTCCCAGGGCTGGAGTGGGAACCCCCAGAGGAGAGAGTGGCCCTGGAAGACGGCCTGGAGATGTTGGAGACCTCTCGGAAGGGGCTGGGAGCATTCTTGAAAGCTTTGCAAGGTGTGGGTGCCATGAAGAACGCTCCATGCCCCCCCCCCCATCAAAGTTCCGCGGTACTCTGTGTCTCCCTCAATAAAATTAATCAGTCGGAGGTGTGACCTGCGCCAAGAATGCTGCAGTGTTCAGACTACAAGGGCGAATATGTTTTTCAGATTTGGATTTTTTATGGTTGGATTAAAGTTTATTTTCCATAATAGGACACCTAATAAAACGCATAAAGCCGCCCCGGGCTCCAGCTGGTGGCCTCGTTTAACTCTTTCACTTCGTAAATCACTTTAGGGCTCGCCAGGTGTGCGGCAAGGGCGCGCGGGGCCGGCGGTAGCAGCTCGGGTCCGCGCAAGGCATCACCTCGCTTTCGCTCGCCACTCCATCCTCCCAGAATCTGCATCCCACGGGAGACAGCGCGGCGCGGGGTTGCCAACTCGCGAGGTTTCTAGCTGCACGGCCCCGCGACGACCCCGCATTCCGCCGCCCGCGTACCTGCCGCCCCGCCCCGGGTACACACTGTGTCTGACAAAGCCGGTCTCGGATCCATTGTGCCCGGCGGCGCAGGGGCGGTACGCAGGGTGACACCCCCCTGCGGGCGCGGCCAGGGCCAGAGCACCGTTTACCCAGCTGGGGAGGAACAAAGGCGCGCGCCTTATCTCCCCGGCCCGCGCAACCGATTCTGGGCAACGCCGCGCGGGGTCAGGCTCGGGGCGCGGGGCGGGATCCTAGGCTGGGACTGCGAAAGGGAATTACCTGCCCAGGGGCTCCACGAAGCGGCTACTCCGGGGAGTCCCGGGCTGCTTAGGCCAAGTCCTCAGGACTTGGTCCTGAAATAGGCCCCAGGAGCTGTGACTGCAGCAGGAGGGCTCGCTCTGGCACTGGATTCGCCCCTAGCGTGTCCCCCGCCCCTCATAGGTTTCTGTGAGAGTTCTGGGTTCCCTCAAGAGAAATGAGGAGGTGGACGGTGAAAGTGGATAAATGGGACCCGTATTGGCGGCCCTGGTTAGTGTTGAAAGCCTACCTAATTTCACCAAGATAGGCAGGTTTTATATTTGTTACGGCTTAATTTTCCTGATTAAAATAGTTCTTTCAACCAAATTTTTTTATGCTGGAATTAAGAAAGAAAGAAAGAAAGAAAGAAAGAAAGAAAGAAAGAAAGAAAGGGAAGAAAACCAAATAAACAAAAAACCCAGAGAAGGGGCAGGGAGTGTCTGGGGCAGTTGTGAACTTAGGTTTGTTCTGCTCTCAGCTTGGAGCTCCCAGGTGGCCACGGCCTGCCTGGGTTAAGCCCTGGCTTAGCTGCCTCTTGCAAACTATGCCTCAGCCAGTTTCAGGGGCCCTTTCCTGCAACCAGGTGAACAACTCTCAGATCTGGCTGGCTCTAGCTCTTCAAGTCAGAGGCCAACAGAGACAGGAAACTTGCAGTGTATTAAAACAACAACAACAACAACAACAACAATCTACAAAGGGAACGTAAATTGTATCTTCCTCGCAGTGCAGCCTGTACATACCATCTCTCAACTCCCAGGCCTCGACAGTCCCTTTATGTTGTGACCATCCTCCTGCCCTCTGCCTGCAGAAGAGCTCTAGTTGAAGTTACTCAGTCCCTGCTAGCTTCCTCCTTATTGACTCCTCCTCTGCACTTTAGATGAAGCTGTGACTGGCCAGTGAGACACTTGCACACACAATACAGCAAAGCCTTAAAACACCACTGCCATTCTGTCTACTGCTCTGGGTAGCCAGGAGGCATTTGGAGAGGCTGATCAGAGACAACCTTCCCACGATGTCAGAAACGATAGCTGTCATACCCATTAGTCTGACCAACTCCCATATAAGTTAACAATTATCATGGGAAGGTTTTAAGCTTCTCCTTGGGCTGCATATTACCCAGAAGCTCTTTTATACAGCGAGGCCTTGTTGGCACAGCTCATATTTTCTAGCCAAGCCTTCATGATGTGTCCCAGAGCTCTGGCCTGTTCATAGTTCCCTAGACTGCTGCCTTATTACCAAGAAGTTTTTATCCAGTAACAATATTATCCAGGTCCATGATACTGCCAGACAGAACACATCCACTCTATGTCCAGCAGGCTGAGATCGCCTAAGAAGGGTGAGCCTTGGCGCCTAAGAGAGAGGTCTGCAAAGCCATCCTTCGTGTGTGTCAAGGCACTGTCCTGCAGTCTTACCTGGCTGCTGGAGCTCAAGAACCATGTCTGAGAATATGTCAGGATTAAGATGGCGCACAAGACAAGGATTCCAGGTAACAGATAGAAATTTATTTCTATCTCATATGAACATGATGTCCAGGGCTGGGCTGGTGACTTTTCTTCCATGCCTCTGTACCCAGCCAGTACTGGGGTGTAGTTATATTGAGTTATTTTTCCCTGGCTGGAACCAAATGCCTGACAAAAAGTAACTTACAGGAAGAAGGCTTTATTTGGGTTTATGGTTTGAGAGGGTATGATCCAGTTGGGTTTCTCTGTGTAGCCCTGGCTGTCCCAGAGCTCGGTCTGTAGACCAGGCTGGCCTGAACTCAGAGATCCACCTGCCTCTGCCTCCCAAGTGCTGGAATTAAAGGTGTACCGCACCAGGGCAGGCTTGCCTTGTACATGGCTTCTTTTTCCTTTTTGTTCAATCTGGAACCGTGAGATGTTGTCTCCACAGTCAAGAGTGTGTCTTTCCTCCTTAGTTACACCTCTTTGGAATAACTATAGACATACCAAGAGGTGTCTCCTAGGTGATACTAAATTTAGTCTAGGTGAGAGTGACAATTAATCATGACAGGAGATGGACTGATGTGTGACTCCTCAGGACTTCAGGAATGGATCCTCTCCATCCCACTGGCTGGAACTCAACACACAACCACACAGAACCTCTAAGGACAAGAAGGGAGCTTCCACTTTTGGTTCACAATGGACCTGGCTGAACTGTTCAGCCTATATGGTGGGATAAAAGAATACTGAGAAACAACATATTCTGTTACCAGTAACTGGTATGGGTCTTTTGTTATTGTGGTGAATTTTATAAATACTTGTCTTTTACTGTGAGTGGTACCACATAGCACCCCTTCTCTCTGCACTTTCACTTTCTAAGCATCAATTCTCTGAGACCTGCGATTCATGCTCTGAGTGGCCCCGTACCCTCTGCCTTACTGCAGTCTCCGGAGTTTGGCTCCTTTAAAAAATGTTTTGGCTTTTAATTTTTTTTTATGGTTTTTTGATACAAGGTTTCCTGGCTGTTCTAGAACCTGCTGTGTAGACCACCCTGGCCTTGAAGTTCAAAACTGCCTGCCTCTGCTTCCCAAGTGCCAAGATTAAAAGTGTGCACCACAACCCCTGGAAGAATTTGGGTTTTTGTTGGTTCGGTTTTTGGAAACAAAGTAGCCTTAGCGGTTTTGGAACTGGTTCTCGCCTCTGCCTTCTGAGTGCTAGGATTAAAGGCATACACGCCTCGCCACCATCGGCTTTTGTTTGTAATGTTTCATTATTTGTGGCTCTGTAAGTATTCATGTCATAGCACATGCATGAAAATCAGACGGCAAATTTGTGGAGTCAGTTTTCTCTTTCCACTTTTGTTTTGAGACAGGGTCTTACTACTGTGTGCTCCTGGTTTTCCTGAAACTCCTTCTATAGACCAGACTGACTTCAAACTCACAAACATCTACCTGCCTCTCTTTCCTGAGTGCTGAGATTAAAGGTGTGTGCCACCACACTCTCCTTCAAGTTTTATGTGGATTCTGGGGATTGAACTGTTTCAGAGGATCTGACCTCCTCACACAGGCAGGCAAAACACCAATGTATATAAAATGCGTAATAAATTATATACGTGAGAAAATATCTCATCCTTACACAGCAAGCGTTTGATGTCTTTAAACTTTCAGAAATACCTTGAGACAAGGGGTCCCAGAAACCCTAAGTGAAACTCTCTTGCCCTCCAGTTGCAGGTGGCTGAGTCATTACGAAATTCTAGCTTAGCACAGTACCCCAACTGCCTCCCTTCAGGGGTACCCTCACAGTCCACATCTAGAGTTTCGAAGGCCTTCTCCTCTCTATCTTCATAAAGCAAAGTAATTTGCTTTTAATGACTGCTAGTGTTTTCTTTCCCAGTTCTATTGGAGCAGATAATGTCTGCAGCCTTCACTACAGGTTAAACCACTGTGACCTTCATAATCAGAGAACAGAAATAAATTATATTTGCTCATATATGTTACTCTGTCTCAGGGCCTGGCTGCCTCTAATCGCAGACGGTGTGATAATGTTTTGCTTTTATCAGGCCTCTCCTTCAAAGGTTACAAAGCATTTTATTATGCCATTAAGAGGGGGGAGTGCCCCAGCCATCGGTTCCCACTGTGGCTACAGTGACACTTGGACTTCCGACCCTGGGACTCTCCCACGATGGTGCCAGGAGAGGGTGAGCAGAGCTCTGTACCAACTGTCCAGTCCATGAGAGACATAAAACCTTCAGAACTGGGTGACATGGATTTGGACTTGAAAGAAACAGGAGCTAGCAGGGAAGTCTACTTCCTGTGCTCTAAGCTGAACACTGGTGCTGGGTCCCAGACCCCTTTTGGCTGAGCTGAGTCTCTGCTTGGTGGCAGGAAGCTGTTCACGATTCTGTTCTTGTAAGTTCTGTTCCTTATCTGTCTCAGGGGAGATAGGGCAGGAAGGGTGTGGAATTCTGGAGGGCAGGGTCCATGGAGACCATTGGGCCCCTTGTTTCTGGGTAAAACAGCTCCTAGCATTTTTATTAAGGTAGTATGTGGCTCTGTTGAGAAGTTCCAAATGGTAACTGAGGCCACCGTAACACCAGGACTCTCTACAGATGTGTCAGGTTCTAAGGCAGCCCAGACCTGGACAGAACCTTCTGGAGGAACATGCTTGCCATCCTGGTGGACTACTTTAGCAGTACCTCTTTGAGGGAGCAGAAAGGTCCTCAGATGTTCATACACAAGTGACACCTGTGGTGTAGCATGTCCGATTTGTGGTATGTGAACCATGGTGCCCATTCCCCAGGTAAGGCATAGGGTGGCAGACCTCTGCCTCCTGCTTTAACGAGAGGCCAGCACCTATCCACAGCCTAGTTTACTGGTAAGTCCTGCTACTGCCCAAGTGGAAATGCAGGCCTGCCACTTGCTAGGCTTAACCAGAAGAGTGGGGTTCTAGTCCACCCTCACCATCCAGAGGGCTGATGACCACCGACCACAGTAGGGCATCATCCACTGGGGGCCGGATCTATTAATCAAATGGTGGAGGGCAAGGACAAATAAATCACAAATGATCGCATTGGGTTTTTGATGAGTTAATTGAGTATTTTATGCCCCAAGGGTAAGCCACCTGCTTTTTCTGCAGCCACAAGTTCTGGATAAGTACTTACAGGAAGTCTGGTTTGCTTTTGTGGCTTCTATATCCTGTCTGATAATTTATACCTTTGGACATTTGGGGTTGTTTCTTTCTAGGAAATCGGAGTTTTGTCCATGGCTATGCAAAACTAAACAATAATAGTATTAATGGGTTTGGTCCCATATCAGATCCTGTTCACTGAAATGCTGGAGGCCAGGCTTGCCTGGGTGCCTTGGGTCTTGTCATAAATGTTTGAGAGTGTCCTGGGCTTTGACTTACTTTTTTTTTTTTGAGACAGGATTTTTCTGTGTAGCTCTGGCTGTCCTGGAACTCACTCTTGTAGACCAGGCTGGCCTTGAACTTAGAAATTCACCTGCCTCTGCCTCCCAAGTGCTGGGATTAAAGGCGTGCACCACCACCGCCCAGCTGACTTACTCTTAGTAATTATTTTCCTGGAATGAGAAAATGTGTCCTGGGTTACCCATCAGCTTTTAAGGATTATAACATAGACACTAGTTCTATGGCTGTAGCTTGTTTAGAGTGCTTATGTGTGATACTGGGTTTAATCCTCAGCACTGTGTAAACATGGCATGGTAGTATATGTCTAGAATCCAGCTCTTGGGAGGTAAAGACAGGAGGGTCAGAAGTTCAAGATCATCCTCCTCATTTACCCATCTAAAGAAAACGTAAAACAGATACTAAATACAGACTCTTACAATGACATTCACAATAATTGAGGTGGCCTAGCAGATAACATGCTTGCATGAGGTCCTGAGTTCAATCCCCAGCACTCACATAAAAAGTCGGGTGTGATGGTGTATATTCATATATAATAAATCCCAGGATTAGGGAGGTAGGAACAGAAGGATCTAGGGCCCGCTGGCCAGCCAGCATAGATCCCGTCTTAAAAACGAAGTAGACAGCTCTTGGCACCCAAGGTTGAGCTCTGCTCCCCCTCCCCAACATACCCCAGGGAAGAGATATGTAGAGACTCCCCTAGTAGCTCTTCAGGAAGAGAACCAGGCTCTGTTCTCAAACCATAGTAGACAACTCCTTTCTGTGGATCAGCACCTATTTGGTGACCAATAAAGACAGAGCAACAAGGGGCATTAAAGCACCAAGTATAGCCTGGGACCCACTGGCTGCCAGGTGCTAGTGACAGAAGAATCACTGAGGACAGAGCACATGCAGTCTCAGGAGCCACGTGCAGCACGGCTTATTCCGGGGTAGTTCCCCAGACATTTCACTAGCTCTCCCTTAGTGCCAAGTGTGTCTCCTATGGCAGACTCCCCTAGTGGCTCGTTAGGATGGCAGGATGATCGACGCACTTGGTTGGTGGAACTTTCTCTTATTCTGAGACAACCCCACCTAACCATAGACGAACCAGGGTTGGTGGTCACGTTACCAGCACCTCTGTCAACAGGAACTGTGACAATAAAGATCAGTACAGACAACTAAGAACAGCACCTTGACTGGTCTTACAGTGGAGGGCAGTATCCCTGGGGACCTCAGTCCCATTGAGCAGTAGGGAACACAAGGGATGACTGATCTCATAGGAAAATGTAGTTCGAGGATTCTGTGGCCTTGAGTCATTGGGCCTCTGCTCAGTATAGCCTAGGTCTGATATGCTTAGTCCTCTCCCCCCACTGCCTTGCCACTGTCCTGTGGCCCATCGTCTGTCCTCTCTTAGCTGCAGTGGCACCATGCAGGCTTCAGGCTTTCCTTTCTAGTTACTTAGTAGCCCATGGACAATAAAAGGCCTTTTTACTAATAGTGTGCAAGACCACACCCCAAATATAGGCCTTGAGTTGCAGAAGGTAACATGGGGACCTCAAGGTGGCGCTGGTGGTTGTTAGAGGTGGGCAAACCACATGTACCTTTCCTCCCACCTGGCTTCACCACTGCAGGCCAGGGACTAAGCCTCTGGGGAAGGCAATAGCCAGTCCTTTGTGTGACTGCTTCAGTGGCCTGAGATCAGTTGGGTTTAGTCTTTGCTGGGAGACAGTGAGAATGTAGGGAGACATGCACTCTGTGTGTGTGTGTGTACGTGTATTTGTGTATATGAGTGTGGGCATACATGTGGAGGTCTGAGGACAACCTTGGATGTTAGTCTTCACTACTTACCTTGTTTAAAACAGGCTCTTCTGTTGTTTAGCTTATATCTGATTATACCAGGCTAGCTAGTCTCTGAGCATCCAAGGATTCTGTGTCTGTCTCTCATCTTAATATCAAAAACTAGGACTTCAGATGTGAGCCATCACACCCAGCTTTATTGGATTCTGGGGATTCCAACTCAGGACCTCACATTCCACTGAGTCCTCTCCCCAGCCACTGACTTACCACTAAGGCTGATAAAGTAGGAGAAATGACAGATAAAACACAGCTGTTCCAAGACCTCAAGTGACAGTAGACATGGATGAGGTATCTATAGCATCAAGCAAGTTGGAATGGAATTGGATGGTTATTATATGGTTTCCCACAGGGTTTGTCTTAACTTCTGCAAATGAATTCCTTTCAGCCACCCTCCAGATGAGAACTAAACTTAATCGCACCGTCAGCTTAAATTTACTATGAGGGAACACAGGAGCTCCGAATGTGAAGAGGTTAGAATTCCTGAGCAGCAGCCTTTTCCAACATGTTTAATTCAAAGCCATCCAGACACCTGGGAAGAGGGACATTAGCTGGTCAGGGATCTTAAAAGATTCCCAGTGTGGCTGATCACTTGCTGCCCTTGCACAGGACAGAGATTTGATTCTTAGTACCCACAACTGTAATCCCAGTTCCAGGGGGTCCAATGCCCTTTTCTGACCTCTGCAGGTGGTCATATACACATGGTGCACATACATACATATACATACATACATACATACATACATACATACATACATACATATGTTCAGGCAAAACATTCATATATATAAAATAAATATATCTTTAAAAAAAATTCCCAGGGTAGTAGGATAATTTAAAATGTGGGGCAGGGTGTTCTATTTGAAAGAGAAATGAAAAGTAAACATGGCATGCTAACCCCATCTGCTCCTTTTTAGGGAAAGTGGCTATATACACAACCCAGCCAGGAGCAGTATACCTGGTGGTCCTTATGACACGTGATGCTCCAGTGCACAGCCGTAGGGGCTGTGATGGTCCTGAGAGTAGAGAAGTCTGCAACCACGCAAGGGGAAGGCTAAAGGTCAGGAGTGAAGAGGGCGGCATCTGCTCAGGAAACAGCCTCGGAATGTATATAAACTTGCACATGTAACCTTATATGCGAACATGTCTAAAAGTGAACACGGTTAGCACTGCAGACTGTGAGCGACCAGAGAACTAAAATGGATTAGCAAATCAAAGCAATAAACTGCTCTTTTCTTGGAAACACTTCAGAGAAAGTAAAACGAAACAAACAGCCCATTATCAAGAACCATCCCTACCTTCAAAACTGCAGTTGTCTCTTTCCTCGGCTACCTTGCCAAGCTTGTGTCTTTGCCGATCTCCCTCAGGTGCTGGGATAATTGACAGCCAACAAGAAGGCTGTCAAGGAATGACTCACAGCGTGTTTACAGGGAAGGAATCAGACCATAGCCCACTCTGAGGTGGTCATTACCTTCAGAAACCATCCCTAATACTGTTGCAAATGTGAGCTGGGTACCCAGGGAAGGTTGGCAGCAGCCGTATCCTTCTCAGGACTTGACTTGTCCAAAGTCACAGTTTGCTCAGCATGGGCAAAGCTGCCTTCCAGTGGGGCACATGCTATTCTGTTGTCTTTAGCATGCATGGAAGTCACAGCCCTGAGATCACCCCTCGACCTGGATCTCATCACACTGGACCCACGTCCCCTAGGCACCATCTCATGCAAACATAATTTTTCACTACTACCCTGCTCTACTCAAGCTAAATGGACCCTTTTCATGAGCTCTGCCTCCAAACAACCAAGTCCCTACTACCATTGTGCTGTAACCCCATGACACAAGGCACAAAGGGGAGGAAAGGTCAAGTGACCCTGGCCTGTCAGGGCTACCTTCACGTGGGTCTTTAATCTCTCTGTGGCCGTATGGACTCCTAGGCCAAGCATGCCAACACACGTTTTGTTTTGTTTTCTGGATAGGGTGCTAATGAGATTCTGGAGAGCACACAGCCAAGTCCTCTCATCCCAGAGCCTGCATTCCCAGCATGTATGCCAGTCACTTGATTAGACAACTGTGGTCTACGTCTAGCTGCTGGACCTGTCCAGAGACCCACTCATAGCACTCTTTCCTCCTGACTTTACTCTCTTCCAGGGATCCTAGATGCTGGAGGTCCACAGGCTCCTCCCAGAGGTGGAGTGGTGAGGTCTGCTTGGCCCTGACCACCACAGATTTCTCAGGTCTTAGAAAATGCAGTGTGCCTCACACTTAACTAACATTTCTCCACACCCCTTCTCCTCAGCCTCTAAATTCTGAGCAGTGTCCATTACTGCAGTGTTGTGGTTTGCTTCCAAGGTTTGCAAGTTGGGAGCTGGGCCCCAGGGTGGCAGTGTGGGGCCTGTAAAGCATTTAAAAGGAGGGCCTCATTAGAAGTCATCAAGTCACAGGGTGCTGCCCTGGGAAGGTGCTGTCACTGATTTCCTGTAGTGATACTTTGTGAGTGGGATGCCAGGGGACTATGAACTCTTCCACTTTGCACATTCCTAATCCGCTGACACACTGTGATGCAGCCAGTGGAGGACAACCAGAGTAAGAACAGAGCAGAGATCATTCCAGCAACCTCTAAGGGGATGTGGCTGCTAAGCAGAGGCCACATCACCCTAAGAGTCCCAGTCTTACCATCTCATCTTTTCAGGAGCTCCTGTGGTTTCAGGGAAAGCAAATTGCTGCAGGGGAGGCTGGACGTATCTCCACATCTGGCCTCAGGGTGACCTTGGGAAGTTCTTCTGGTCAAGCTGTTATGTTGGAAAATGTGCCACCAACTTCAGAAGGGTTGCAGGGGTGTGAGAGAGCAGCAGGCAGCCCATGCTCACATGTCTGCCTCCATAGTACGTCTGAGACAGACATGGAACTCTGGGTGTCCCTGACCTTGATCTGAGGTGGGGCTGTGGTGAGTGAGTATGTCTGCCCCACCTTCCAGCTGTGCTCATGCAGGTGTCGAAGCTTGCAGCTCTCATCACACCTGGAGCCTTAGTGATCAGAACCTGGAAGGTGGAGTAGAGCTGGCACAGTCAGGCATCCATAGTTCCTAGACTGACTTACCAGCTGCCACCAGCAGATGAGTTCTGTATTCTGTCTTGTCATCCTCTGACCCACGGCTCACTACTTTGTGCACTGTTTCTTTGTAACCACATTTCTCATGATGTGTCAAGAGAACAACGGGGGTGGGTGAGGGAGACCCCGGAGCGCATGTGCCTCACTCAATCTCAGCAGCCTACTGAGATGGCAAAGAGGCAGGCCTGCATATAAGGTGAGGTAAGGGCCCCTCTGAGAGCCACGGTCAGCTAGCTTTGACCTACAATTCCTGTATCTCTATGTAATCAGAACCACAAAAAGTCACACGGCAGCTGCCACTGGCAACAAGCCATACTTTCACAGCTGTGGCACACTAGAGACACACATCTGGTTTGCTGATAAAGAGGAATATTTGGAATTTCAAAGCTTCCGTGTCTGGAATATGTCAGAAGGACACAGCACACAGTAAAACTTCATGAACATAATGGTTTGTTAAAAGTAATTTACAATCCATAAATCAGGAGACTGGAGGGAGGGTTCAAGTGGAATACAAATAGGAAGAATGGTGTTATCTACATTTCAGACCATGGAAATGAGAACCAATCCCCCAACTCAACATCAGGTGCTTTGGCTCTGCCCCCTTTGCACCAATCCCAGAGGACTCAGACACACATCTTGAACTAATCACAAAGCTCTCTACAGTCTCTCAGTCAGCCAACCGAACAGCACTCTGTGCAATGTGTGACTGAGCCAGAAGAAAAGGGACCAGAGATATAGGGTGGGAAGGGTGTGAGTGCTAGAGTGTTGGGTGGGCACCTGAGTCACCTGTGTGAAGCCAGGCTTAATGTACTCATAAATGCCATGTGTAAACATACTGATACACATGACATTCACAAAATTCTCCCCCTGTTCTGTAAAGGGGATAGGAAGAAAACCTGGTATCTCAGAAATGAGTGGCACATTGTGCCAACCTGACATAGCTAGAATCATCTGAGAGGAAGGAATCTCCAAAAGATGGTGTTGTAGCTGGGCACAGCAGAGACTCAGTAGGCAAAGGCAGGTAGATTTCTGAGTTCAAAGTCAGCCTGGTCTACAGAGCTAGTTCCAGGATACACAGGGCTACACTAAGAAACCCTATCTCAAAAAGCCCTGGAGGTGGAGGTGGCAGCGGGGGTAAGATGGCAAACAAGCAGGGCATTGCAAGCCAGTAAGCAGCACTCCTTTATGGCCTCTACCTCTAGGTTCCCATCCTGTTTGAGCTCCTGCCTTGGCCCTCCTCAGTTCAGGATATGTAAGCCAAATAAACCCTTTTCTCCCCAAGTTGCTTTTGATCATTATGTTTCATCACAGCAATAGACATACACCCACGGTCCATCTCAGAAATGAGTGGCACACTTCCATACTTATAGCTTTCTGGTGGTTTGAATGTGACTGTCTCCCATAGGCTCATATATTTGCATGTCCCTGAACCCTGGCTAGGATGGTGCTGAAGCTTTTTCCAAGTCAGGTTAGTAAAAGCAGAAGCCATCTGCTTCTTAAAATGCAGGACAGTGATGCAAGGCTTGAGAGCACACTGACAGCAAGCACCAATGGAATGAAGTGGAGCTCCAGAGGCATAACCTGAGACACAGGGAGCTGCAAATAGCCTAACAAGCATTAAAAGGATCTTAAAGCAGCCCACTGAAGTGCGAGAACACAGCAAGACTGCAAGCAAGGAGAGCAACACCTGAACAAGGCATTATAAAGAGAAAGAAACCTCAAGAACCTTAGAAATTTGGAACCAAAGAACACAAATATGGGAACTATGGAATTCCAGGGAGCTTCACCAGAGAACACAGTCAAATGGGAGCCCTTGCAAGCTCTCAGCAGGCATGGGAACTATCTACTTACTGAACAAAAAGACAAGGAATAAAAAGAGCAAAGGATCCTACAGGAGCCAGGCAGTGGTGGCTCACACCTTTAATTCTAGTACTTGGGAGGCAGAGGCAGGCGGATCTAAGTTTGAGACCAGCCTGGTCTACAAAGTGAGTTCTGGGACCTGAAGGCTACACATAGAAAGCCTGTCTCAAAACAAAAACCAAAAACCCAACCCAACCCAACCCAACCAACCAAATAAAAACCTAAAACAAAACCAAAAAGAATCCTACAGGACTCAGGGTAGCATGACGTACATTAAAACATGCAGCACAGGGTCCTACAGTGTGAGGGAGGGACTTTGACAGAGAAGTGACTGAAACCTCAAAGCTGTAGGGAAAGTGAGTTCCTAGATCATGACTGAGAACCCCAAATAGATGAAGTGGTCTTAACTGAGATACCTTATAACCAAACTGTTCAAAGAGAGAATCAAAGAGAATTGTGGAGGCATCTAGAGAAAGAATACATACCAAGGACCACCCTCCCTCTATAAGACTGAAGTAGTCCTTGGCAGAAACTGCAGGCTAGAGGACAGTAGGATTGCATTCTAAACACAATAAAACAGAACAAAACAATAAGCCCCAAGACACTAGCTTCTTGGTTCTAATTTCATTTCTGTTGCTGTGATACAAGACCCTGACAAAAGCTGGGCAAAGGATGTGTATAAGTTTTTCTCCAAAGTAGATAGAAAATGGCCAAGAGGGTGGAATCAAAGCCACAGTGAGGCTTCACTTCATACCTGTCTGCATGGCTACTGCTAAAACATGGGGACAGAACAAGTAATGAAAGGGTTTGTTTGTATTGTGTGGGTCAGATGAAAATTGGTACAGCCATTATGCAAAACAGTGGGGAAGTTCCTCAGAAAGCTAACAATAGAAATGCCATAGGGTACAGTATACTTACTGCTAGGACTGAGGTCGGGGTGCCAGAGACATGGCATTCACTGCAGCAGCACTCACAAGAGCCTGGCTGTCCAAGGACAGGACAATGGATACAGAGAACAGTGTCCAAACGCACTTAGCCTGCTCAGAGAGAGCTGTCCTATCATTTGTGACCACCATACGTGAAATAAACAAGACACAGAAACACAGTAGACCTCACCTTTCCATGATCTCTAAAACAAACTCAACAGCAGAAAAGGATGGTGCTTCTCAAGGGCCGTGGGCAGTGATGTTCAAGGGTACCAACAGCAATGGAGGGTAGTTCTGGCATCGTACTTCAAAGCATGGGGACCACACCTAACAGCTGTGCCATGTACTTAAACACACCTGACATTAAGTGACTTTACCTGAACCCAAGCCACAGTAATAAGCGATGGGAGTGGACTTGAAACATAGAGGGTATGTCATGACCTTAATGATGGTGACAGTTTCATAAGAACATACTTCCCCGAAAACTTATCAAACTGTACACACTGATAATGCATAGCTGTCTGTCTGTCGATCACAAAGTGGTTTAAATAAGTTGGAGAGACGACTAAACAATTAAGAGCACTTGCTGCTCTTCCAGAGGACCCAGGTTCACAGCACTCACACAGCAGCTTACAACATACATATAAGCAAAACACTATACACATAAATAAACAAGCATAGTTCCTTCAACTGTCCTACGGTAGAATGGGGATCTAGGAGTACAGTGGTATCATGCGGTGAAAGGTTTCTGCTTCATACGTAGAGTAAGATTAACACATTAGAAATGGAGAAATGCCTCGGACACTGCCCAGCCTCGAGTCAATGCCCTCGGACACTGCCCAGCCTCGAGTCAATGCCCTCGGACACTGTCCAGCCTCGAGCCAGCACAGAAGTCTATTCGTCTACAGGCAACTGTCTCCTCCGTCAGGACAGGACCATGGCTTCTTGGTATCCAACATGTTTTGTTTTCTTTTGTTTTCAGAAAAGTCACACAGTAAAGGGAAGAGTCTGGTGGTGAACCAAGTATGAACAATCCTATACGTGTCAGCAGTTTCTGGGATGGACCCAAGCCAACATCCCATATAGACGCAAGCCAGCCTCAGTGTCACTGGTGGTGACGCACTACAGAAAATAGCTTAAAAGTTGTTTATTTTTACATAAAATTTACATCTTTATTTTACAGATGAAATCGCCCCTTTAAAAGTGATTCTCTACATGTTTGTAGTTGTTTGAGACAGGTTCTTCAGTCCTGGTACTTGCTATGAGGACCGGGCTGGCTGACAACGGTCAGCATCTGCTTGCCTCTGCATCCAGAGTGCTGGGATTAGGGGCATGTGCCACTGCACCTAGTGCAGACATTAGTTCTTGAGCTTCACTGTAAGAAGCGCGCGCACACAGACACACGTAGAATTGGCCGGCACGGTGATACGTGGGGTGGAGAGGTGAATCTCTGTGAGCTACATATTGTTCTCTAATACATATACATCTTTAATCTACAAATTGAGTCCCAGGACAGCTAGGGTTACAAGGAGACACGATGGCGGGGGTAGGGGGGGAAGGGTTGAGGTGGGACAGACTCGGGGTTGGAGATGTGGCTTGTTTCGGAGTACTTGCTGTTCTAAGAAGAGCTCAGTTTGGTTCCCACAACCCAAGTTAGGCAGCTCACAACCACCTGGAACTCCACCTCCAGGACAGCCCTCTTCTGGCCTTCAAAAGCACTTGTACACATGTCCATACACTCACACATAAATAACATTTAGAGGAGATTTTTCTTTTTGTGTAAAGCTGAGGAGTGAGCCTAGAGTTTGAACAAGTGCTCTACTCTGGAGCTTCACTCCGAACCCCCACATCTATATACACTGCCGCCTGATAGGATCCCAATTACCTAGCAGGCAAACGTCTGGGAGTGGCTGTGAGAGTCTGAGTAGGCTTATATAAGTGGAAGCCCACCCTGAACAGGAGTGGCTCCACCCCATAGGCTGGGGGCTTGGACTCAGTGAGAAGGAGGAAGTGAGGCGAGTACCTGTGTCTATCTCTGCTTCCTGACTGCAGATACAACGTGACCAGATACCTTGAGCTCTTGCAGCATGATACCCCAGTATGATGTGCCTACACAGTATGAGCCCAGGGCACCCTTCCTTATCCTGCTCTTGTCAGATTTTGTCATAGCAACAAAAACAGCAGCGGGCACTGCTGGCCCACTTCAAGGCTCGGTTCTCAGGGACCTGCAGAGAGACCTCCTGACTGTACGTGGTCATCTCAAACACACTGCTACAGGGATGTGCTGTGACACTCTAACATACAGAGCAGCATCCCCCGTCTGTGCTGGCTGGCTGGCTGGCTGGCTGGCTGCCTGCCTGGAGAGGGCACTCTCCACAGAACACTGCTGGAAGAAAAAGCTCTGATTTAGGATTTTTATACTCTATTTAGTTACAACTGAAGGTCAGGGTTAGCCAAGTCCACAGCATCTGAGAAAGCAAACTTTAAGGCTGTAAAACAAAGAGGACTCATGGAAGCCATGCATCCAAGGCCATTGCTTTTACAGACTGTCTGTGAGCCCAGCTATCCTTATCTAACTCAATCATCTTATCTCTGCTCTCTTCTCTCTCTTCCTCCCACCAAGTACTCCCACCATACCTATCTGACGTTAGTGGGACTTCGAAGTGGGAACTATCAGAACCTAAGCATCATAGTTTCTTAAGGCATTTTAACCTTTTTTTTTTTTTTTTTTTTTTTTTTTGAGATAGGGTCGCATAATTTGCTCTGGCTGTCCTAGAACTCACTATGCAGAGCATGTTGGTCTGGAACTCAGAGATCTGCCTCCTCTGCCTCCCAAGTGCTGGGATCAAAGGCGTGTTCTAACATGTGCCCAGCTTTTAACTTTTAACCAACATTTCGGAAGATTAAAAAGGCCCTCAAATTATGATCCCAACCCTCCCCTCATGGCTTAATTCCCATCTTCACTCTCCCTTTCCTCTGACCCGCTGTATACATACATATACATTGGAAGTACACAATACAACCCTGGTTCTAAAAATCTGAAAATACAGTATTTAAGCCATGACAGAGCACAGCATAATTTCTCCTGTTCTTTCAGAGGCGGGATGGCCTTGAACTCACAAATCACCAATCTCTTGGTCAAATGCTCCCTATTCTTGGCTACATTCTCAGGATGGCTTTGCCCTGTAAAGACTTAGATGCCAGGCCTGCCCTCTCTCTCAGCAGACTGGCTTCCTCAGCACTCTGGTGAGCCTGTGCATGCTTCAGTAAGAAGTGGCTAATGAAGAGCTTCAGGCCTTCTCGCAGCATGCCCAGCTTTGGGTTGTCAGACACTCTGAAAGGAAATTGGAGACACGGGTCAGGGAGAAGCTTGTCTTTGAGATCTTAGTGCCTGGTGCCTCAGGAAGCAAGACAAAACCTACTTTTAGGCATGTTTGTTTGGATGATTGTATAAAACCCAGGGTCTTGTATAAGATAGGCAAGTGTTTGCTACTGAGATATTCAAACCAGGTGGCTTGCTTATTGAAGAAAATCTCTGTATTTTTAGGCAAAACCTAGCTATAGTGTCTAAGCTGGCCTTGAACTCCTGGACTCAAAAGAATCATCCTTGGCTCAGCCTCTAGAAAAGGTGTAACCACAAGAATGTTACTATACTTGGCCTCTTTTTTTAAAAGGAGAGGGTAACCCAGGGTGGCATCAAGTTTTTGACCCTACTGACTCAGTCTTGGAGGTGCCAGGATTACTGGCATATGCTGCCATAACTGATCGCACCCAGAATCAATCAATCCATCCATCCATCCATCCATCCATCCATCCATCCATCCATCCATCCATCCACCCACCCACCTACCTACATATCTAGCTATCTAGATAATTTTTTTTTTGGGTTTTTTTTTTTTTTTGTTTTTGTTTTTGTTTTTTTTTTTTTTTTTTTTTTTT
>JANHMN010000016.1:57819263-57853608 GCA_030674055.1 Rhabdomys pumilio | reverse complement strand
TTTTTTTTTTTTTGTTTTTGTTTTTTTTCGAGACAGGGTTTCTCTGTATAGCCCTGGCTGTCCTGGAACTCACTCTGTAGACCAGGCTGGCCTCAAACTCAGAAATCCGCCTGCCTCTGCCTCCCAAGTGCTGGGATTAAAGGGGTGCGCCACCACTGCCCGGTGATGCTATCTAGATAATTTGTGGTTCTGCTTTTTTCTGAGACAAGGTTTCTCTGTGCCCTGGCTGTCTGGAACTTGCTGCTCTGTAGCCCAGGCTGGCCTCAAACTCGAGATTCACCTGCCTAATGCCTCCTGAGTGCTGGGATTAAAGGCGTGTGCTACCACTCAGCTCCAGCTTCTTTCAAAGTATGATTTTTTGTTAAGAACTTTTGTCAGGTGTGATGGTGCATGGCTTTAACCCCAGCACAGGTGAGGCAGAGGCAAAGGCAGGTAGACCCATGAGTTCAAGGCCAGCCTGGTCTTCATAACAAGGCCCATGCCAGTCAGGGATATATAGTGGGACGCTGTCTCAAAAACAACAACAACAAAAAAACAAAATAAAAATTCCTTTTTTTTTCAGACAGGGTCTCACTCTGAATCTTAGTATGGCTTAAAATTCACTGGGCAAGCCAGACTGGCCTTGAGCTTGTTGCAGTCTTGCATTTCTTCAGTCTACTGCATAAACATTATACCTTAGAATTAGGACTGAAATTGTGTACTAGACACAAACCTGGCTTTATAAACCAACCACGGTAAAATGGGAGTGACCTCCATGCTGGCTCACAATGCAATCTCCCTGCCTTTTTCCTATGTCCAATCAGGGAACACTAGGCACATACCTTGAAAAAATTACAGCCAGGTCATCGTCTTCTGTTTCCATCAACAGTGAAGTCAACACTCTCCGTAGGAAGTGAACTCTGGGTTTATCCAATTCACTGAATTCAACTACCTAAGGGTCAGGAGACAGGAAAGCGTCATCACGCTGGTTCAGTTCTACCAGGGTCTGTGGCCCTTCCTGCTCTCTACAGCACTGCTGTCAGAAGCCAACTGCTCACAATGACAGACTTCTGGCAAGGTGGGCTGGTTCCCAGGCTGTGAGCTACAATGCAGTGGTGATCATAGCTACAAGAGATATATACTCCAAACCCCCACACAGAGAATTAGGTTAGCATACACATGCATATGTGCTTCCTAGAAAGCATCAACAACTGAGCAAAGCATCTCATTTTTAGCAGTAGGGTAAACACAATATACCACAACCACAATATACTAGACAACCACAGACACCAACACGGAGAAAACACAAACTCAAGCTAAATTTGAAGAGAGCTTCATAGTATGCTTTCTTTAACACTTTGGGCTTTTCCTCCTCCAACACATCTCACCACAAAGGTTGTTTTGTCTTGTGTCTGACCTCCATGCCAGCTTAAATGGCACAGTCATTTTTCCTTCTCTTCTCTAGCTACTGAGGTTTTAGAGCTTGCCTGTAGTTTTTCCTTTTTAAAATGCTAATAAACTGCCCTTCATCTTATTTGGAAGAAAAAAAGAAAAAAGAAAAGCTGCAGGAAGACAGGGTATGGTGACAAGGCTCTGCCAGAGAGGCCTGAGCAATGCTCACATATGCTCTGCTTGCAGATACAGAAACAGGTAAAAGCCTAAGAACAAGGATAAATACTATATTAAAGAGTAGCTCCCCTGAGAAGAGCTGAGGGGTATAAAGCCCAGGAACAAGGTCAGGGATGTGCTCTGTGATGGCTACTCCTAGTTGTCAACTTGACTATATCTGAAATTAACTAAAATTCCAAAATGGAGGGTTCACCTGTGAGGGATTTTTTTTTTTTCTTTTTTTTTTTTTTTTGCTTAATTTGAAGTAGGAAGATCCATTTCTAATAAAAATCTTGACTACATCTTTTGTTCAAAGCCTATGTAAGGACAAGAAAGGAGGGATCTTTTGGTTTTTGCCTTCTAGCCCTGCTTGCTAGCAAGTCCATTCCTTCACTGGCATTAGAGGCTACTTTTTTGGGATTCCAGTGTATACTGAAGACCAGCTGAGACACCCAGTCTTGTGGAAT
This sequence comes from Rhabdomys pumilio, assembly GCA_030674055.1. NCBI lineage: Eukaryota > Metazoa > Chordata > Mammalia > Rodentia > Muridae > Rhabdomys > Rhabdomys pumilio. The sequence goes on along the minus strand of JANHMN010000016.1, from coordinate 57,851,554 downwards.
GAGCAGTTGCTGGTTCCTGGACATTTTGTCCGCATACAGCCACTGTTTGATTAGCTGGACTGCAGCCTGTAAGTCATTCTAATAAATCCCCTTTCTATATATCGATTCATTCTGTAAGTCTGTTACTCTGGAGAACCCTAGGATAAGCCCTACCACACACAACTGGCTCCTGCCTAGTTCATGGTCACCAGGAAATTGTGAGCAAACTTTGATGAAAGGCAGGAAGGTCAAATGCATAGGATGCTGCCCTGCAGACCAGCAATGTCACAGAAGGACGCGGAACTTAGCATCTTGCCTTGTCTCTATTGTTTATCTCCTTTAGTCTTGTCAAAACATCAGGAATCCCCAGCTTCTGTGCTTCACTGTCTCTATACTGGTGTCTCAAGGCTTTGAAGTGCAGGGGTGGTGAACTATACAGCCTTATGGTATTTTGCAGTGAAGATAGATTCACAATTGCATCTTTATAAAGAAAGTCTGTCCTGGCTAGTTTTATGTCTACTTCATATAAGCTAGAGTCATCTGAGGGGAGAAACGCTCAACTGAGAAATGTCCTCATAAGATGGACTGTAATGCCTATCTCAAGAAAACAGATGGGCTGTAGTGACTGATGGAGGAGGGCTGAGCTCATTGTGGGGGAGGCCATCTTAGGCTGGTGTCCTGGGCTCTATTAGAAAGCAGCCTGAGTAGAGTACCTTCAGGGCCTCTGCATCATGTCCTGCCTCCAAGTTCCTGCCCTGACTTCCCTTGGTGATGGATTATTACCTGGAAATAGAAGTGAATTTAACCCCTTCCTCCCCAAGTTGCTTTTAGTCATTTCATTTTATCACAGCCAATAGTAACCCTGAAAACAAAGCTCTACTTCACTCTATGCTCCTAGATGAGCTGTGACCTCAGCACATGCAAGCCCCCCCCCCCCCACAAAATAAATGTAAGCAGAACAAAACAAAACACAATCCAAACCTATAATTGGATACTAATTCTCTAAGTACATTTATAGAATGTGTTGACTGGATATTTTCTGTGATGGCTATTGTAATGAAAACACTTCATAGCTGGTGTGTGTATATGAACTCGCCTTTAATCTCAGCACTTGGGAGGCAGAGGCAGGCAGATCTCTGAGTTCAAAGCCAGCCTGGTCTACAGAGTGAGTTCCAGAACAGCCAGGACTACACAGAGAAACCCTGTCACCCCCACTAAAACCCTCAATTTCAGAATCTCAGAAAATGCACTTTAAAATATACCAAATAAAATAACTTATACTGTCTTAAGCTGCGCATACTCATTTCTTGCATTATACATACCTTGAGAACAGAAAGTGGGAGTGACTTTGTCTTCAACAAGTGTGCCAGCAGGTGAACCAGATTTGAGAACTTAGTGTCTGGCAAATTTTCTAGGTCCCGAAATTTGTCCCATATGCTGAACTGGAAAGTCATCTGGTTAACAGAAAAGAAGAAAAAAGTTAAAATGCAACAAACCATTGGAACAACTTACCAGAATGGGCTTTAAAGGTATTCTACTTCTTTGTAGTCACTTGTCAATAACCTAGTTCCTGGGAACAGAGACAACTTCACTGTCTCTTTCTTCCTGACACCATCATAGACGTCCCTTTTGACGTCTTGTCCCACACGTCAACACACAGCTTTGAAGAACGGTTGGTAGTGCCTTAAAACACTAGAGGAATGCATCCAGCCAGAAGGCCACCAATTGTTCCAGTCGTGACAGACAAGCTGCCTTGGGCTGGATCCTTGTTACCTTGCCCCACTGTTCCATCTTCTCTCCTATGCAGGTAGGCCTGGCTGCTAGCATGGACATGACCCATGATGGGGACATGGAACTCCTGGTAATGAGCCAGGCAGATGTACTGGTGGTCTTATAAGTTACCTGGAATCTCCTTTCATAGCCACAGAACTTGCTAGCCAGGAAAGCATAGAAAGGGTTGTAGGTTTTCTCTTGCAGGCAGCAATCCATGAGGATATGAACTATCTCTCTCTCCTGCTGGTCCTTCAGCCCAAGCCTGTAGACAAACAGCCAGACTAAGAACATATTTTTTCAATTTTTTTTAACATCTTATCAATTCTTTGTGAATTTCATATCACGTACCTCAATCCTATTCATCTCCCCACCCCTTTGAACCTGCCCTTGCAATCGCCCCTCTAAAAGAAAAGAAGACAGAATTCAATCAAACAAACAAACCATCTTGTGGTGGGGGCTGCAGTGTGTCATGGTCTGTCACACACTATATAACCTTTTGTGCAGACATCTTTACTTGCAAATACTCATTGCAACGCCCACTGGTCTGGTTCCAGGCCCCTGGCTTCTGCTACACTATCAACACTGGATCCTCACAGGAGTCCTCTTAGATAACCTGTGGTTGCCTGTGTCATGAAGATCCTGCAGCTTTACATCTATAGGACTGGCTCCTTCACGTGCTCCAGCTGTTCACAGATTGGGTAGATGTTGGAGCGGGCCAATTCAAAGCCCTGCATCTGGGCCTGGAAGGTAGCTGAGTTGGTCAGCCCACCAGCCCTCCTATGCCCAAAACCACCAGGGCAAGCTCTCAGCACTGCTCTGGCTAGCTCACCTAATGAACCAGCTGGCAAGGGGCAGGGGCAGCTGTCCTGCTCTTATGTCCTTGAGGTTGGCTTACTCACTAGGATCAACTCTACTGTGCTGCCCAGGTGAGATACAGGGCCTACTCTTCAGAGTGCTGAGGCCTGTAAGAGGGCAGGGCCAGCTCTCCTGCCTGGTGCAGATGCTGAGGGGTGAGTGGTGGGGTCTGCTTTCAGTTTTTAACGGCAAAATCAGCTCCTCCCTGTCTGAGGAGTCCAGTGGCAAATAAGCTGATCAAGATGATGGCAGCAGCCATATATTGGGCCACAGTCCTGTTTTGTTCCTAGGTTCTTTGGGCCTCAGTTTTTTTTCAATAACACGGCCTAATGTGTAAGACACAACACAACTCCCAAGTTGTATACTAGTTACAAAGCTGAGGACTAGTTTATATTGTTATGCAGCTGTGGAGCTCAAGAACAGTTGAGTTGTTTAGGGAAACCTGTCTCAAAGCCCCAAAATATACCTTCTCCAGGTAAAACTCACAGCAAAATGCATTAGTTCTTTGTGCAGTCCTGTGAGTGTGGACAGTCCCACAGTGTCCGGTAGCAACCACCACAGTGGAAACACAGAAGTTTCACAGCTGCTAAACCACCTTCCTTTCTTTGTAGCACATACTCTCCTTGAAACAGAGGCCACCAAGGATGTATTTTCTGAGCCTCTAAGTCTGCTATATAAACACGTCAACAGTCATGAAGTCAAGACTGACTCCTTGTCCTGGGCAGAGAATCCTTTAGAACCACCTGTGCTGGTGTGAGCCTTGGTGCTCAGTCTTCTGTGGAGCTGACTGACAAGTATCTTAGGCATCAAGAGGACCCATAGCTGGTTTCTACCCAACAGCGGAAGAACATACAGCTTTTGAGTTCTTGGCAATTAAAAGCAACTGATTTGTCTTTCTTCTCCCTGTGACAGCATGGGGAGGCATATCAAGAGTAGAATCAACTGCCCTGTGACATGCTAGGCAAACCCTCCTCCACTGAGCCATGTCCCTAGCCCCAACTGACTGCCCTCTGACTCTAATGGCTGGAGCCAAAGGCTCTAGACTTAGGTGAAAACAGCACCTTTGCTGCCACTTTCCCCCACAACTTCCCCAAACAACAAACAAACCCCAACAGAAGCAGCATGCTGCTCAAGGTGTATATGGGCCATCCAAACAACCAGTTTCATTTCAGCTGTACTAATCAATCCTTGGAGTTAAATATCCCCAAGAACAGACAGTGATTAAACAAAACAAAACAAAACAAAACAAAACAAATCTGCAGTGTTGGAATGCTGGACTCCAGGGTCTCACACTGCTGAGTTATAGTCCCAGCTTGGCTAATGATTTTCATGAACAGAAGCTGGGTGGGCAGGGAGTCGCTGCTAAGTCTGGTATGCCTTTTCTTTGTATCTTAGCTGGCCTGGAAGCATGATTCTCCAGTTTTAGCATTGTAAGTGCTAGGGTAACAGGTTGTACCACCATGCCAGTACCGACTAGGAGACTCAGTGCTACCTACATTCAGCATACAGTAAGGTTTTAGAAACAGAAGCAAGCTTGAGGTTTTCGTATCAAAAAGGCTCAGTTCAGAAACCTTAACCATCAGACTTGCAAGTATTTCTAAGTTTGAACCAGATAAAGGAAGAGGTTAATATTCAATTGTTTTAGAAATACTTTGCAAAGTTTACAACTAATTATAGAAAATATATTGTAAGTTTTACACCAAGAGTCTGAAAGACAGAGATAACAATTCTCAACAACCAACAACCTTGACAGACTACCAGGTGGCTGGCTGCCTAACACAGCCAAACTCTCAAATCTTGGTACTACACAGCGACATTTACCAAGGACATACTAGCAGGGATCGATGTGTTATGAAAGTCACATGGGACCATGTAAGAGGGCAGTAACAGGAAAGACTCAGTAGCTCAACTTATCGAAAAGTGGGGACTGGAGAGATGGTTCAGCAGTTAAAAGCACTGAGTGCTCTTCCAGAGGTCCTGAGTTCAATTTCCAGCAACCAGGTGGTGGCTCACAACCGTCTGTAATGGGATCTGATGCCCTCTTCTGGTGTGTCTGAAGACAGTGACAGTGTACTCACATATATAAGATAATCTTAAAAAAAAAAAATTAGCCAAAAGCTAAAACGGAGATCAACTTCTGTCATGTCCAATGCTTACTTTAGCAGCTTTTCAAAGGCATCCAAGAAGTCCTCACTTGTCATTATAGTGCAGAATATGTTCCTCCTGACATCAGTGTTCATTCTCTGCTTCCTCACAAGCTCCAGCATCTTAGAGCTAACCTGAAAAGAGAAAGATCAGTGCCCAGACTGTTCCATTATCTCAATGAAAGCTGTCTCCTCAGAGACAGGACACTGTTCTAGCATGTGTCTAAACTTGAATTTCTGGAGAATACCATTCACATTTGAACACATGTGACTGTAAACTGTGTGTACATGTATGCATGTAAATACCACGTCTGTATTCTTGGGCAAATCTGCAAAAGAAGAAAAGCTCACTGGGAGCCTTCTCAGGAGGTGGGTCAGATCTGTGCATAAAGACCCAAGTTCAAATACAAGCTGCCGCCAGAGCAACAGAGCAACTTGGAGCCACCAAGTGAGATGAGGGTTCCCGGGCAGGAAAGACAAGGACACTGGAGTTACAATTTGAATCCACAGTAGGGACTAGAACATATACCTCCTGGGAACAACATAAAATCAAATGAGTTTAATTTTCATACCTCTCTCATTCAATTTCTAGACTTTGTCTGAATTGGGGTTGAAACTTTTAAAAGCTCTTAAGCAGAGAAACTGAAGGCTGACATGAGCTATTTCTATGAAGCTTCCTGATAATCCTGTGTGGTACATTTCAAGAACATTCAGGATTAACGGGAGCTACTTTAAACAGAACAGACTTTTGATGCACCGGGGTGCCCATAGCCAGGCAGCCAACAGGGTCTTCATACCGTTCCTCCAAGTGGCTTCTGCAGGTGTGTGTGGTGACTGTTGTCAATCATTGGAGTTCCACTCCATGCAGACCCCACAATCCACCAGCGACCAGTTTGCTCTGCATTCAAGATGCCATCCCAGGAGATGCGAAGCTGAGTCTCAGAACCTGAGCTAGCATTTCGAACCTGATTAAAAGAAAAGGCTTCATGAAGTATTTCAGCTGATTCACACCTGCACTTCTGTCATGATTTGTTTGACAAAGGCAGTTTTGGTGTACGACTGTGGCAATGAGTCACAGACAACTGATTGGAAAAATGCCAGAAGGAGCCATCACTTCTCAGTGTTCTGTGTGTGAAGTCTATGGGTTCACCATTCAAATGTGTGTGACCTGGGATCTGCACCAATGATACACTATGCGACTAAAGACTCAGAATTACCATGATGACCATTTTGTGCTGTCAAGACTACAGGTTGAACACCTGAGGAGAGGTTCCTGGTTTTAGGTGGGGCCTGGCCTTCTGAGTACTAACAGAGAAGCCATCATACAGCCTGAGTTTAGCACCTCGGGAGAGTCCTACTGGGTACTTAACTAATTTGGTGAAATCACCACTACTGATGTATAGTCCCCTCCTCCCTCCTGTCCCTGCTGCTGCTGCTTCTCTTTGTCCTCCTCTTCCTTCTCCCCCTCCTTTTCCTCTTCTTGGTTTTTCAAATCAGGGGTTCTCTGTGTAGCCCTGGGTGTCCTGGAACTCACTCTGTAGACCAAGTTGGTCTTGAACTCAGAGATCCACCTTGCTTCTGCCTCCCAAGGGCTGGGCTTAAAGGTGTATGCCACTCACATATAGCAGCTTGGTCTTCATGTAGGTCCCCTAACAATTAGAGCAGGGGCTGTCCCTGAATCTGCTGACTGCCTGTGGATCCTGTTTCCCTGAAACACCTTGTCTGGCCTCAGTAGGAGAGGATGTGCCTAGTCCTGCATTGACTTTGATGTGCTAGGGTGGGGTGATACTGGGGGGGGGGGTCTCCCACTTTTCAGAGAAGGTAATGGGGTGATGGGGAAGGGGCTGTGTTAGAGGGGACCTCAAGGAAGAGGGGGCTACAATCGGAATGTAAAGTGAATAAATAAATGAGAAAAAAGAGGTACATGCCCATTATCAACTGACCAGATGTACAGTTTCTAAGACATGTGCTGAACATAGCCTGAACCATCATCACGATGGGTCCATAATGGCATGGAGGTTTAGGAAAAAAACAGAATAGGGTGTCACTCACCAGAGTTCTCTGTAACTTCTTCAGTTTCTCCACAGGCTCAGGATTATAGCCAGGGATTTTACGCATGTCATTGTTCTTCAAAGCCAGCATTGTTTCCAACATAAACCGTACCTTATGGGAAAAGAAATCCATGCAAACTCGTCACTAACAGCCACTGATGACTGAGCCTGGTAAGAAATACATCACAGCTGAGGCAGAGGGGCACCACTTATGAGAACACTGACAGCTGGAGGCAGTCTGTGTTATCTTCAACACTGCATTCAGGGATACAGTTTTTAGAATAGTAGAGTCTCAAACCTCAACACTTCCACAGGCCTTCCCTCCTCCACTCCCACAATCTCAGTCCTGGTATGAGAGTGACTTTCATGGCAAACCCTCCCTCAAGACTTAATCTAGATGCCAACTTGACTATTCAGAAGTACGGTCATCTTCCCCTTCCAGTCTCACCTCTTTCAAACTCCAATCGCACGAAACTCACTTCTGATTTCTAAGGCTACATCCACTGCCACCACACTCACACGTGCTACTTTTGTTTCAAGATTCCTGAAGCCGTTCCCTGCTCTGGCCACTTTCCATCATTCTACACTGGGGTCAAAGTGGCCACAAAGTACAGGATCTGCCAACCATCTGTGCAGATCTTCCTCTACCCAAGGAAAAAAGCCTGGCTCCCTGGGCCCATTTGTGAGGCTTTGGACCTGGCCTGTCTTCTCTCTGGCAAAGGCCCCAGGTTCCCACACTGGTGCTCTTCAATAGATCACTTTCTCCTTTCTTTCTGAGGGCCTTTCAGGTGCACCTCACGTGAGGCAGGACCTATTTACAGAAGGGAAACTGGCTGGTAAGACCCACATCTCTGATGCTCAGCAGCAGAGCCACATAGCTGACCCAGGCTAACACCCAAGCCTCCGGGAAACAACTTCCCAGAGGGAAAACAAATTCATTATAATCATGAAATATGTATGAGTTCTTAATGAGGAAACAAGGTTCAAGCAGAGTATGGTGGTACACACATGTAACCCCAGCACTCAGACAAGGACCATAAGTTTGAGGCTAACCTGGGCTACATAATGAGACTCCATCTCAAAAATTCATGGAAACAAAAACAAACCCCCCCAAACCAAGGTCAGTTCGCAGACTAAGGACAAAGCCACAGTAGCAGATAAGGCAGAAGAAAACAGAGAGCATTAGGGCACGAACACCAGTGTTCAGCCAGACACTCATTTACATTCTGTCATCTGTGCTCCATGGATACTCAGCAGTTCAAGCAGCACTCCTACCCTGTTCTGGTCCTGAAACTTGCTGCCTGCACCACTGGCCTGGGCCTGGGCTTCTGTGATCAGTTCCTTAAGTGACAAGGCGTCATCTTTCCTCAATGCAAAGCCCACAGTTTTCAGCATCAACAGGATCAGCTCAATGTCTTTTTCCGTAAAAGTTCCAACAAGCTTCTTTAAAATGTCAAAGATGAGGAGAGATTGTACCACGTGGAAGTTGTACAAATGGGCAATCATGGTAAAGAGGTTGTCCAGTTCTTTCCCCTCACCTCCATCTCTATAGACGGCATCAAACTTCTTCACCACAGCTTCAAGGAAGCAAGCACCAACCTGAAGGAGGTGGAAGAAACATTATGTCACTCTGGGAACCGCCTTAAAAACTGCAACATGAATACAAATGGGGTAAGAACTCCAACAGGGGTGCTGGTAACTAAGAATGTAGGCTTCACATATGGATGAGAAGATTCTAGATAATAAATACAGTACTGAGTGCTTGCCTCGGCATATAAATCTTTTCTGTAAAGATACTTTTATTTCTTTAGAATCGACAACAAAGTGGTTTTTAGCCAGACATTCCTGTGACTCCCTGGAAAAATTTCTTTAAAAACTGTGCCAGTGAGATGGCTTGGCATAGAGGTGCTTGTTTCCCACCTGACAACCTGGGTTTGATGTCAGAATCTGTAAAGATGATAACCAGGGAAAGCACCAGGCCAAGAACTAGCAGAGGCCTGATGAAGTTGGACCAGGCCACTGTGGCAGTCTTTTTGTTGTTCTTGAACATTGAATTTATAACTCTCCCATGGTTTTGGGGAAGGAGGAGGCCAGAGCTTGAATCTGTGGTGGTTCTAACAAAGGCAGTATATCCTGAAAGCAGAAATTGTAGTGAGTGACCCTCCTGCTGATAGCATTATCTTGTGACTCTTTTTTTCTGCAGGACATCCAAAAGTGAGTGAGATGAGTGAGGCAACTGTAATGGGGGAAGAAAGGGCTGCTCACACAGTGATGTGGGACAAACTGGCAGGGAAGTATCAGTGGGTGTGATTCCCAGCACTTTGTCTGGTCTCCAGGAACTAGACACGGGTAAGTAGGTTGTGGGCAGCTGGTCAAAACCTGGTTCAGTGTCAGTGGACATGTGCAGAGTTACTGTAAAATTCAGATTATGGATGACACATAGACAAAGGAGGACTGATGAGATCCACAGTCAGCTCAGAGTTTAATGGGCAAGTCCACACAGGATTGTTAGACTACAAAACAATGAAGCTAGAGTCCAGAAAGATACAAGAGACTGGCAATACTGATTTCTGGAAGCCTTAAAACTAAAGACTTGAGGCTTGATTCCCAGTTCAGGTTTTCTCATTTTAGAAAAAAACTAAGAACACCCTCACACAGCAGTACGTCATCTTATGCTCATGTACCGTGTTAACAAAGACAGGATCTTCAGTGAGTAAGAAAGATTGAGACACTAATTCAGTATGTTTTTAGCACATAACAGGCCAAAATTTAAATTCCACTATTTCTTTAACACTAAACATATTAGTATAACTTAGAAACATGAACAAATACCATGTTGTTAATACTGACTCTGATAAGTGAATTTCAGCACAAATCTGCAAAGGCCTGAATGTTAAGTGCTTGAGGGAAGGCACACAGTAGCTGAGAACACCTTTAGCATTTTTTTTTCCTTCCATGAGTTCCTGGGAGCCTTTTCTTAGCACAGTTTAATGGAAACCAGCATCCTGAGAGCACAGCGTATCTGGCACAAGCTTTAGTGAGTGCCATTAGCTAAAGTACTATAATGACTTCCCCTTGAACAAGTCATCTCATTGTCCTTCATGCTATTAGCAAAGGTTTAAATGGGAAGTAGGACCAATAATTTCAGGTTTTCAAATCAAGTAAATTCCTGATGTGCTGTGGTGGTCACATCTATGACTTTTAAAATAACTCACTGAAGTGCCGTTTACATTAAAATCACTTTGATTAAGTCTGCCGAACTGTCCTAGTGTGGTATAGGATGGGGGAAGTACCACAGCAGCCACAGAACAGTGTCAATTACTGTGATTATGGGGCACAAGGAAAGCTGTCCAGGGCATCCATTACGTTTTGTAATGGCAGGAAAATGGACTCAGACATTCACATGTAAAAATAAGCATAGCCCTTGGCAGGGCAGAGGCGGAAGATAACCACAGAAGCACAATTTCTGAGGTAGCCAGGGCAGATCTTACACAGCAGGGCTTTTGAGGTAGTTGGGCCACTCTGTCCTTAGCTTCCCAAGGCTTTCATTTCTCAACCTCACTGACTACAGGCTGGAATATCATTCCAGATGACATAGTTATGGTATGGAGAAAAGGTGCAGGTGTACCTCTATTCCGACTGTGTGGTGGAGGATGCTGACTAAGAAGACATGCTCCATCATCAATCTGCTGGGCATGGCTGAGGCAGTGACACAGGCATCCATGAGGGCAGCTGTCAGGGTATCATTCATGTGCTTCCTGCTGTGGGTCATGTACAGCTCCGTCAGCTGCCCACTTATAGAAGCCATGTTTGGCTCACTCAACCTGCAACGAAATGTGAACAAAGTGTTACCAGCGCATTCTATTTTATGTGCATTTCTGAACCAGAATCCACTCTGACTTTGCCACAAAAACCTGGTGCATACTGCTCATAACACACTCTAGAATCCTGAAATACCAGGTATCTTTTTACATAATAATTGAAATAATGACAGCTGTCTTTTAGTAGAGCACAGCCACTGAAGCATACCCTGGGGTCCTCCCTCAGTCTGGACATATGCCACAGATAGTCTGATCTAATATCCCACAGAGGCAGTGATCACTCTTAGGTGGTGAGTTAAGAAGGAAACATGAACTTGTTTCATCTCTTGGACACACTCAGGTCCTATTAAATCCATTGTGTACCTGTGCTTAAAACTGAAACTGCTGTCAAAACAACAGGTAATGGCAAAGTCACAGGATATCATGGGCTTTAATGAAAAGAAGTAAAAAGCACAGAGGAGAGAAAAGGAGATGTGACAGAACAGCCATGCATCTTGATATCGGTAGCAGTCACCTAAATCTTCAGGCAACAAAACTGCATAGAATCAGTCTCAATCTCTCTCTTCCTTCTGAGTCCTGGGATTACAGGCAAGTACCACCACCTCTAGTTCATGTGGTCTGGCAAGCAAGGGAAGGCTTCAGGCTTTGTGCATGTTAAATGAATACTCTACCAGTTTAGCCATACCACCAGCTCGCTCTCTCTGGTTTGCTTTTAACTGTAGTCTAGCCTGAGAGTGATCCCTCTAAAGACCTCTCAACACTGTTTTTGTAAGTCCCAGTGATCTACAATAACAAGTTAAGCAACAAAAAAACAATACATATTTGAAATCTGACAGAACTGGATGAGGTGCTAGAGGCCAGGACAGTGGTCATCTTTGGGGCTTGGAAGAGGGACATGAAAGAAGTGGAGAAGGCTTGGGATAAGTGATCCCAGTTCATTTAAGACTAGAGAGCCAACAAGGAAAGGTAAGTGACAAATTCCCACCCACATGGCTTCCAATGAACCTTATTCTTAAAATGGACAACTAAACAAAAACACAGATGGTGACTCAATGGCTGAGGACCCTGTTTACCACTAGATGAATTCACTTCTGCAGGCCAGGCCTGCAGACTTTAGCCAGGTTGCTCCTAAGAGGACATAGAGTCATGCCCTGTTCCTTTCTGCTTCTCAGGATGACCCTGTGGACTGTCTTCAAACACATAAAGTGCTGAGCATCCTACGTCTTCAAGTTTAAGTGCAGTTATGTCACACCAAGAACAAGGATCAAAAGCATTGTGTAGTCCTAGTCCCATCATTTGCTTTCCACATTGTCCTTACAGTTATGTTATAGTGAGGTTACCTGTTAATTAGGCCTTTAACATGTTTCTTGAGCCTGTCTAGCTCTTCTTTCTTGTGGACATCTACTGTCTCCTCACTCCTCAACCAAGGAGGGATGTACTTTTCACCACTTTCAACACAGTGACTCTCCTTGAAAACAGGAATAAAATTGCAAACAAAAATTTACAGTGGAAAATCCGTTTGTTTTTTTTTTTAATTGTTGTTGTTGTTACTTACTCCAAACACTAAACTCATGAGAACTTGGAGCAGCTATCAATACAAGATACTGCTATTTAACGAAGTGAAGCTCTGAATGCCTAGAATGGCCTGGGTTAGCCTGCCTCTCAGCAGGCTGTGCCTGCCACTGTGTTAGTGCTAATACCGTTCTGTACTCTGCCCCCTCATTCCATTTGGAATGACAATCCAGAGGCCCTACAGGTTGTTTGTGCCATACCTGATGGTCTATGTCATCTTCGGAAGAACTTTCCCTCTTTTCTACAACTTCTGCAAAACGCACTTTCTTATTCCCTTTATTTCCTCGAGTCTCACTTTCTGCTTCTCCTTCCCTTTGCGAATTTACATCTTCCTGATCCTCCTGCTGCACTTGCCAGTCTGGGTCCTCCTCACTTTCTTCAGAATTGCTCTCTGGGTCACTCTCCAGGACTGTTTGTCCAGGTTCCACCTTTTCTTCCTCCTCTTCCTCGCTGCTTTCGTACAGGCCGCCGCTTTTCCCACATTCCAGGGCCCCCAGGATGTAGTCCAGACCGTCGCGCGCGAAGCTGAGCGGCACCGAGCTACCATCGCCCTTCTTCTTACGCTTGTGGAGGCCGAGGCATCGTTCCAGCTTTCGGATCTCTCGGTCCTCCTCCTCGTTAGCCGCTAGAAGTGCTCGCTTCCGGGCAGTGGCGGTGGCGGGACCAGGCTTGCCGGGAGCACCTTTAGCCTTGGCCTGAGTTGAAGTCACCGTAGCCTTGGAGTAGGAACTATTGGCCTTTGGCTGGGTCGCCGAGGCCTTGGTGTTAGCGGAGGGAGCACCGGCCTTGGCAGGGGTTGCGGTGGCTTTGGCGGGGGTCGGTCTCATGTCAGCAGGCGGTCGACTCTCCGGGCCACCGTTCAGGCCGACACTCCCATCTTGGTCCCCTGACGCGGAGCCTACTGTCCTCTGCAGGCGCCGCGCTTTCCTCAGTTGTCGCTTCTCCTTACGAAGCTCCTTGCGGCTCTTTCGGCCGCCGGGCCGGGAGCCCGCCACAGCGCTGCGGCTCTCGAAGGCTTCGCTCTCGGAGGTAGCCCGCACGAAGTCCTTCACGGCCAGCCGCAGCCGTTTCAAGGGTCCCTCCCCGCCGCCCGGACCGCGACGGACGCCGCCACGCTTCATGCGAGCCATGCTCCGGCGCTCTACACCACAGCCCGCAGGTCCCAAGACTACAGACGCCGTTAACTTCCGGGATGTTCCGCGGCATCACTTCCGGCGGGGGCGGGACTTCCGGGCCCGAGCTTCGGTAAAAAGCTGAGACTGGTGGGAGCTCCCCTCTGCTGGTCACGGACAGTAATAGAGTCCTTTAAAATCTGAAGCTCTTGTACTTTATTTTGGGGTGCCCTGAGGAAATCACCCTAGGTATGGCTGTACCATAAATTTTCACACATCCTTGCATTTTCGTGCATGCGTGTGTACCCAAGGGAAGGCAGTCAATGCTCTCTCTCTCTTTCTCTCTCTCTCTCTGTTTTTTTTTTTTTTCTCTTCTTCTTCTTTGAGATAGTTTCTCAGTCTGTAGCCCAGGCCGACCTTGAACTCTCGGGCTCAAGCACTCCTCAGCTGAGTGTCCAACTCCAGGCCCACAGCACTGCTCCTGATGAGTTATTTCCAACATTTTTATATTAGAAATGGAGCTGTAAAAACTATCTTTGAATGTAGAGAATTTTATGTTTTAAGGAGCAGAACCTGAAGGGTGATTTCTGAAGAAAAGAGTCTGTCTTTTTGTTTGTTTGTTTGTTTTTTAGGTTTTTTTTCCAGACAGGGTTTTTCTGTGTAACCCTGGCTGTCCTGGAACTCACTCTGTAGACCAGACTGGCCTTGAACTCAGAAATCCACCTGCCTTTGCCTCTCAAGTGCTGGGATTAAAAGCGTGTGCCACCACTGCCCAGCAAGTCTGTCTTTTTGTAAAATGAATGTGATGATACTACTGACCTTAGAGGGGTATGAATGAAGATTAGGTGGGGTAATGGGCGTAGAGAACTTACCACAATGCTTGATCCATGCTGAATACATGTCCATAGAGTTGTGAGCCGACAAGGTTACTGTAATGACTGTTAGCCATAGTACAGCTCATGTTTGTGTTGCACAGTTTGTGAATATAGGGAAGGCACAGCCTCAGTGTCTTCACCAATGATATCAAAGAGAGTGAAGTCTGTAGAATCTCATGTGATCCCAAGAGAATGGCTTGAAGGTGGATGGGAAAAAGGTGCTGAGTAGAGTGGGAGGATAGATCCTGTTTGGAAGAGGAGGAAGTATGGTGGTTGCTGTACCGGATGGTCTTTTGTAAACTTGACATAAGCCTGGGTCATCTGTGTAGAGGGAACCTCTATGGAGAAAACCTTCATCAGACTGGCCTGTAGGCACATCTTTAAGGCTTCTTGTTGTTAATTATTGGTTTAGGAAGATCTGCCCCACTGTGGATGGTACCACTCCTGCCCAAGTGATCAGGGAGAGGTGTAGGAAGTATCAGTGTAACAGTTTGTGACTCCTGGGAAAAGGCCATGGACTCAATCAAATTAGATCTTTTGATCATTTGCTAGCAGGGTGAACATCTCTGAGCCATATTTGAGATTGTTTTGAAAAATGGGTATGAGAAAGGGTTTTTTTTTTTTTTAAAGGCAAAAACCATAAGAACTTCAATATTTATGAAAGCAAGCAAAAACTAGACTGTTCTGCCTAGTTAGGTGGTAAAGGCAACTCAGAACCATCTTTAGGTATTTGTGTAAGAAGTTACAGAAGCAAAAAAGAACGGTCAGATCATAACAGATAGTCATGGCTGTACATTTTTTGGGTGGAATTTGGGGTGTGTCACAGAGTCAGGGTTGACCAGCGGGTACCAAGATGGATGCTTGGCATAAAAATGGAGTTTCTTTAGCCATCACATAGAAATGGTGGCTGAACAGAGCCTGAGAGAGATCCAGCAAACAGTGTTCCTCTACTGTTTCTGCTTCAGTTCCTACCTCCAGGTTCCTAACTTTGAGTTCTTGCCCTGATTTCCCTCAAAGGTGGACTTGATGTGAAAGTGTAAGCTAAGTAAAACTTTCCTCCTTAGTTGCTTTTTGATCGTAGTGTTTATCACAGTTACAGAAAGCAAACTCTTATGGTTACTTGTCATTGTCAGTCTGACAGGATTTACGATAACCTGAGACAGCAAGGCTCTTTTTTAGTTTGTCTATGGGGCCATATCCAGCTGGTTAACAGATGGGAAAATGCCCATCCCAGATGTGCTTACACTAATTATCTCATGGACAGGATCCAGATGAAATGAAAGGGAAAAGGAGAAAGCCACCGGTCACTGGAGTTGCCCTTGTCTCTGCTGCCTGGGCAATTGCAGTAGCCATGTGAACATTCTACAACACATGTCCTGTTGACATCATCCAAAACACTCTTCCAGGCCCTTCTTGCTATGATGGACAGAGACCATCTTGATGATCCAAAATAAGTGTTGTCATCATCTTCTTCCTCCTCTTCCTCTTCCTCTTCCCCTTCCTCTTCTTCATTTAATGTACATGAGTACACTGTAGCTGTCTTCAAACATAGCAGAGGAGGGCATCAGATCCTATTACAGATGTTTGTGAGCTATTATGCAGTTGCTGGGAATTGAACTCAGGACCTCTGGAAGACCAGTCAGTACTCTTAGCCTCTGAGCCATCTCTCCAGCTCCAAGTGTGTTCTTCTATAACTTGCTTCTGTCAGACATTCTGCCACAGAGACACAAAAGCGATGAATATAGCCTGTTGAGAGATAGATAGAGGGTCTGTCTGAAGAAGGGATGTCCTGGCTAGTTTTGTGTCAGCTTGACACAAGCTAGAGTCACCTGAAAGGAGGGAACCTCAATTGAGAAAATGCATTCATAAGATCCAGCTGTAGGGCATTTTCTTTATTAGTGTTTGATGGAGGAGGGTCCAGTCCATTGTGGGTACTATCATCTCTGGGCTGGTTCTATAAAAAAAGCAGGCTAAGCAAGCCATGATGAGCAGGCAAGCCAGTCCACAGCTCCCTTTCATGGTCTCCGTATCAGCTCCTGCCTCAGGCTTTGCTTGAGTTCCTGTCCTGACTTTCTTCAGTTGACTATGAGGATATGGAAGTATGCCAAATAAACTCTTTCCAGACCAACTTGTCATGGTATTTCAATAGTAACCCTAACTAACACAGAGGGCATGGGGGCCCTGTCTGAAAAAACATTACATGGAGGACTTGTCCAGAGGAGGAGTTAGATATAAGTTCCACAAAGAGGAAGAAGATACTGGCTCTGTTTGGAGAAGTTAGATGGAGGACTTTCCTGTGATCAGGACCAAAATAATAGATGCTCTGGCTCACCCAATGTGGTATGACTTAGAATTTTGTCATTGTCTTTACATCATGAGGTATCACTTTAAACATTGTTCTTACCTTATGTGGTCAAGCTAGCTTCATGGTGCCTCATTGGCTTCTTGGAAAAGAAGGAGGAAGAAGAGGAGGAGGAGGAGGAAGAGGATAAGGAGGGTGAGGAAGAGAAGTAATGTTAGTTTGGAAGATGTAGATTATAATGGAGGAGACTAGACCATTCTTCTGAAAAAGCCAGATGTAGGCCAATTTTCAAAGAGGTTTTCTTGGTACCCTAAGGTGTTGAAAGGATTTTCACACACAGTGTGTTGGTACAGATGTAGGTTAGGTTTGTATCAGGAAACAGTGAGGATCACTTTGCTGAAGTGGAGGGAGGCAGGCACTGGGCAGGAGGACCACAAGACTGGGGCCAGAGCACCTGTCTCCCGTGGTCACTCCCCTGTTTCAGATCTTTACTAGCTTTGTCTCTAATCTACAAGATCAAATGTCAAGTAGGATTGGAATGAAAAATGAATTCCTCTCAGCCTTGAAGTTCTAATGTGTTAGGTAGGGTGCCACCATCCTCTGCCTGCCCAGTCCTAGTCTTCTAGCTTCTCCAGGTTGTCTCCCAACCCATGCTCCTACTTGAGGCAGGTGCTCCACTAGCAGTCCCGCTGTGCTTCTTTGTGATTGGCTATCTCCATGCCACAGTCTGCAGAGAGGAAAACTGGGCTTCAGTTTTGCTCAGCTTCTACAGTGCAGCCATCCCCACTCCTAGAACACACGAGACATTGAGGTATTTGCCGGGCAAGTGTCCTTGTGGGATGGTAGTACATTTTTTGGGTATATTCCCAGGAGTGATATGGCTGGGTCTTGAGGTAGAACGGTTCCCAGTTTTCTGAGAAACTGCCAAATTGATTTCCATAGTGGTTGTACAAGTTTGAATTCCCACCAGCAATGCAGGAGTGTTGTCCTTGCCCTATATCCTCACCAGTATGTGCTGTCCCTTGAGTTTTTGATCTTAGCCATTCAGAGTCCGTTTGAGTTGCCTTTCCCTGGTGACTAAGGACATTGAACATTTCTTTAAGTGCATCGTGGCCATTAGGGATTCCTCTGTTAAAAATTCTCTGTTCAGACCTGCACCCCATTTTTAAATTGGGTTATTTGGATTGTTAGTGTCTAATCTCTTGAGTTTGTTATATATTTTGGGTATTAGTCCTCTGTCAGATGCAGAGTTGGAGAAGATCTTTTGCTAACCGGTAGGCTGTCCTTTTGTCCTATTGTCCTTTGCCTTACTGAAGCTTTTCAGTTTCAAGAGGTCCCATTTTTAAATTGTTGATCTTAGTGCCCGAGCCATTGGTTTTTTTTTTTTTTTTTTTAGAAAGTTATCTCTCGTACCAATGAGTTCAAGGCTATTCTCCACTTTATATTCTATTAGATTTAGTGTATCTGTCTTTTTGTTGAGGTCTTAGATCCACTTGGACTAGAGTTTTATGTAGGGTGATATATATATATGTATCTATTTGCATTTTCCTACATGCAGACATCCAATTAGAACAGCACCATTTTTTGAAGATGCTCTCCATTTTTGACTTCTTTGTCAAAAATCAAGTGTCTATATGGTGTGTAGGTTTATTTCTGGGTTTTTAATTCAATTCCATTGATCAACCTGTCAGTTTATGTACCAATACCATAGAGTTTTTATTACTATTGCCCTGTAATACAGCTTTAAGTCAGGGATGGTGATATCCCTAGAAGTTCTTTTAGTGATGCCTTGACTTCTTCCTTTCCCATTTGTATCCTTTTGTTCTTCTGTAGTTGTCTTATTTCTCTAACTAGAAATTCAAGTACTATGTTGAATAGACAGGGAGAGAGGGGAAGCCTTCTCTTATCCCTGATTTTAGTGGAATTACCTTAAGTTTCTCTCCATTTAATTTGACTCTGGCTATTGGATTGCTGTATATTGGTTTTTATTATGTTTAGGTGTGCACCTTGTATTTACTTTTGTCCCCAGGAATTTTATCATGAAGGAGCGTTGGATTTTGTCACAGGCCTTTCCAGCATATAATGAGATGATCATGAGGTTTTTTTCTTTCTTTCAGCTTGTTTGCATGGTGGATTACATTGATGGATTTTTCACATATTGAACCACCATTGCATCCCTGGGATGAAGCCTACTTGATCATGGTGGATGATGTTTTTGATATGTTTTTGGGTTCCGTTTGCTAGTACTTTATTGAGTATTTTTGCATCAATGTTCATAAGGGAAATTAGTCTGAAATTCTCCTTATTGTATCTTTGTGTGGTTTAGATATCAGTGTGACTGTGGCCTCATAGAATGAGTTTGAAAATATTCCTTTTGTTTTTATTTTATGAAATAGTTTGAGGAATATTGGTATTACTTCTTTGAAAGCCTGGTATAATTCTGTGCCAAAACCATCTGGCCATGGTTTGTTTGGTTTTTCTTGTTTGTTTGTTTGCTTTTGGCTGGGAGACTTTTAATGACTGTTTCTATTTCTCCATAACCTTGAGGGTACTTACTGTCTGCTGGTATGGCTTGTACAATAAGTGAGTAAACTAAGGTTGGTTTTCTAATAAGCTTGGGCCACTCCCTTTCAGTTTCACTATGCTGTTGTGTGGTAGGCTCTAATGTATATTCCTCTGATTATATCTGAGTATTTTTCTTATTCTCATTTATAAATCTTACTAATTTTTCTTCTAAGACGTCTTTTTTTTTAATTCTTTTTTTTTCAAGATTTATTTATTTATTTTATGTTTTCACCATTGTTCTCCTCAGACACACCAGAAGATGGCATCAGACCCCATTGCAGGTGGTTGTGAGCTACCATGTGGTTGCTGGGAATTGAACTCAGGACCTCTGGAAGAGCAGTCAGTGCACTTAACCACTGAGCCATCTCTCCAGGCCAAATGTGTAGCCCAGGCTGGCCTCAAACTCATGATCCTCCTGCCTCTGTCAGCAAATCCTATGGGCGTGTGCCACCACAGCTGGCTTGTGTGTCTTATCAACCCACTTTTTCTTTAAGTGGGTACAGAAAGCCATTATAGCTATTAAGAATAAAATACCAAAATGATAACAATCATAATGGGTGTTGAGCCAACTGCAGTAAAGTTATTTGGCTTTTCATTTTCTGTTTCTCTTTTCCATCTAGAATAGCACTCTGCAGGGTCTTCAACCTTCTAATATGATGCTTCTCTTCCTTAATTCTATCCTTGAAGACTTCCCAGGTGACTTATCAAATCTGACGGCTTCTCAGATTGTCCACAGCAGGAGTGATCTCTCTGTCTGTGGAGTCTTGCCAAACGTTAGCCAAAATGTTGTTTAAAAACAAAAATCCCAGCCATTTAGTTTTACCAATGAAAACTCAGGAGCCAGGTGCTAGGGTGAAAAACCTGCTAGTTCAGAGAAGCAGAGAAAGTACCCAGCTGACCTTCCCACTAGTGTCCCAGTAGGAAAACCTCCTTTCTTCTTCTCTACCCTGTCTTAAATATTAGTCAACTCTTAAAAACCCTTAAAGACTCTCCTTTCTGTTGACTTATGTTCACTTCCTACATCTGATTAGTTGCTCTGCCTCTTGACTTGGGGTCGAGTTTATTTAGATCTTGGGTTATAGGTGTGTCCTAGTGCTGAGCCACACCACAGCAGGTGGGTTTTTTTTTTTTAAATAACACAATCTTGGGGTTCACAGTTGACCACATATCCTGCAACATAAGTCAGAATGTTCCATCCACTATGTAAATTGCACTATCTGACCACTCTTCTGGTTGTTTCCAAGCATGTCTGAGTGCATCATCTTGGGAATCCCAATGAACATTAGAACTGGGTTCGTCAAGCTGTTGCCTACGACCAACAGGGACCCAAAGCCACCCAGAAGCCACTGATCCTCGACTCAGATGAATTCCCCATCCCACTTGTCACATAGATTATGATATGAGGTCACCATTTCTGACCTAGGCTCGTTGTCCTAAGTCCTGATGAATGGAAGAACTTTGTATCCTTAAGACAGATGCCTGCATGACCTTACCAGACATGAGGTCCATGACCTCAACAAGTGCTCCTTGGATGGGGAACGGAGAATGTGTTACCTGAAATGAGAGGCCTCAGTGCACATTCTAACTCACTGCAGAGGATCCCAAGATGTGCCCACCTCTGCCTGTGAGTCAAGTCTAGGCACACGAAGGCCAGGACAAATGCTGGTTTTCCGTGTGCATGTGGATGAGTGCACACGTGTATATACGTGTTTGCATGTTTATGTGTCTCTGCAGACTCTGCAATCCAGGATTCTTGTTTTGGCCTCAGGATTTACCTGTATAACAGTTTCAAGGTGATACCAGTGCTGAGGTCTGGGAGCCACACTTTAAACAGCACTGCTTTGGCCTATGCGGTCAGTCACAGTGTCGGCACATTTGAATCCTTCAGACAGTTTATAAAGCTATTCTGACATCGGGTCTCATCCCAAGGATTATGTGCAATGTCTGCCACTGTAGTATCAGTTACCCAGGATCTAGATTCCCTGCTGTGGAAATAGGAGAAAGGTCTTGGTAGGCCAAGACCTGTGGCATAGGCTTCTGAGAATGTAACGGGCTAGACTGCCCTACCAGGTGTACTGTGTGAACTCAGCCAGCCAAGACACCCTCCATATGGATGCCTAGCCTCTGCAGTCCTGGGGTCAGAATAACAAGTTTCAAAAGCACCAGAAGGACCCAGGATATAGAATCTAGAATGTGGCACTCCCTGGGCTGGGGAAGTCTAGGACGCAGCCTGAGTTCATGTAATCTTAGAGGCCTGTCCTCATGGTGTTCGATCCTCCTGGGGCCAGACCCTACCACAGGCCAAATCCTTTCCATGAGAAAGCCAAGTTGGAGCATCAGCAGGTCATGTCAGACCTCTAGTGGTTGGAGCTTGAGAACACCCAGTACTCAGAGAACTTCCAGGAGCTCAATAAGGAGATTGGTTTCTATCTGTAAGTGACTGTCAGGGAGCCCACTAGATGTGGAATGGCCATTTCTGCCTTTCTTTGTTTCTGGACTGGAGATTCTTCAGCTCTGGTTCTATGCCTTCTGCTTTTTAGCCATCAGTGTGCCTTGGGCCCTTTGGACTCAGTTTTGCTAAGTGTCTCAGACACTGTTATCCCTCCCTGCATTGTCCTGCCTCCTCAGAACAGTGATTCCCAACATGAGAAGGTTATAGGCAGCCCTGAGCCTCTGGGGCTCAGGCAGGGTGTTACAGAGCTGAGTGTGATGGAACACAGGGACAGAACATTCTCCCCATGGTCCTACCTTGAGGTTGTCCCTACTTTTTGATGTTTCCCCAATACCTTGGAGATTCAAGGACAGATGTAGAGTCCTCTTTCTTTTGGAGGGACATGGATCCCTATTGGTGTTGGGAACTTTGGAAATCATTTACTCTTTCCTGAATCTTCTGTGCTCTGCTTTTGGTCTTCTAAGTGGAGCCTTCATGGCTGTACTGTACTGGGCTCTTTTGTGGGTGTTCATGAAAACCTGGGTCTTGGTGGGGTTAATGGAGACTACCGGAGCTTACTATGCAGAGGGTGTTTCCAGCAACATCCACAGCCGGCTCCTGATGGGGCAGACTCGGCTGAAGAAGAAGGTGGATATTCTAAGGCAGGAGAACAGGAAACCGCAGGAGGATTTGGCCCTGCTACAGCACCACTTGCAGGATTCGAGGCCAAGTGACGAAGACCAACAGGAGGAGACCAGTGACCTCCAGACCCAGCAACGGCAGGTGGAGACAGGCAGTTGGGTCAAGCTAATGTCTGGCACCATTTGCCTATTGGACGCCTGCCTGCTCATGCACCTACCTCTGCTTTCACCCATCACCTTAGAAATCCACACTCCTAGCCAGCCACCCACCTCACGTACTGTGATTGCTCATTTCTCCGTCTATACACAAGGATTCTGGGAAGTTAACCTCTTGTGAGAAACTGAAGCATTGTGCTAGTCTACTCAAGGAGAACCTCTCTCCAGGAAACTGTTTGGTACTCTGTGTCTGAGCCATTGTGATCCCCTTTTGTGGTCTCTAATGTTCTGAGCGGGCTGTCCTTGAACTCACAGAGATTGCCTGGTTCTGCCTCCCGGCTGATGGGATCTCAAGGTGGGCACCTCTATGCTTTACTATTCTTATATTTATCTTCAGGAACATACCCTGTAAAGATGAGATTCTGCTCCTTTAACAGTGCTCTCTGTCATATTTACCCATTTGTATGAAAAGGATTCTCTGAATTGAGTAGATTAAGAAATTTTCAGGATGAAGCCAGGCAGATGTCTCTGTTGCAGGGATGATCAGATCCTTCACAGGAATGTTGTCTATAGACTCCCATAGAGAGCCAGGATGCGGTTTCCCAGCTCTAGCACTAAAAAGAACCAGGCTTGTGTTGGGTGCCAGAGCCTGTGCAGGGCCATTGTTCTGAGACACACAATTGAAGAAATGCAGCTCCAGCAAGACAGGCTCTATCTTACAAGTTGGCTGCAAGGTGCCCCCTGAGCACGAGGTCTGAGCTTGTTCAGGTGCCTCCTGACCTTGTTCAGGTGCCATGCCTGCAAGTCTGTGTTATGTCTATCTATAAAATCTTGTAGTCCATCAGTATCTAGTCATGATTAATGCATATATACCTCATGTGCTGTTGACTGTGGTAGGCTACCTTTACAAAATTCTGCCCATGAACTATAGGAGAGAGTCCTATTCTTTCTAGTAGAACATTGATCATACTGTACCTAGGTCAAATTCTGACATATTTTTAAGGCTGAGAAAATTTCTAGGCCCAGCTTCTGTCTGACTCTTATTCATTGGGAGTTCAAACAATGATTTCAGTTAAAAGATCAATGTTGACTGTCCAGTACACTTGAGGTGGCAGGAGGCAGCAGCCTGACAGCTGACATGGCAGGTCCCCATCAAGCCTGTGTCTTAACTGCCTTCCTCTCCCAGGTTTGAGAAACTGAGGCATGAGCTAGAACTAGCCACAGCCCAGGGAGAGAGTTGCTGCCTCAGAAGCCACCTGCAGAGCCCTGTCCCCAACAACCACACAATTCCTTGGATGCATCTTCTTCCTTATAGCTTGTTTTCTTAGTGTGAATAGGCCCTAATTTTAGGTAGACAGTGAGCCAGCCAAGCTGCTTCTGGGGCTTATACTTTTCTTTTCTGACAACAGCCCTTGAGAGAACTGAGGTGACTGTCTTGCCACCAAGTGTCTAAGACCAGCCACAGGCTGTAGGTCTGAGCTGCTAAAACTGATGTGAGAGAATGCTTCTTAGCATAGCTTTCTGTTTAAGTTTTTCTTGGGGTTCTTGCTTTTGGTTGTTTTGTTGTTGGTTTTGTTATTGGGATGTTATATGTTTTTGTGTTTTTGTTACTGTTTTTCATATTTGCTAAGACTATTTAATCTTTATACTAATTGCCCCTCTAAAGCCCTTTTTTAAAAATAGCATTTTTTTTTGTGAATAAAAAAAATGATTTGTAACTCTTCACTCTCAAGACCATCTTTTTTATTCTGGTGTGCTGTCCCAGACCTGTAACCCTAGGACTCACAGGCAGAGATGGATTTCTGTAAGTTCCAGGCAGCCTGGGCTATATAGTGAATGTCCAGCCAGTCGGGGCTACACATGCAGATAGTGTCTTGTCTGCGGATAATGTGGCTCGCTCCATGGGTACTTTATGATGTACTTTATGATGTAATCACTACCATGCTACATCCATGCTGTCGTGTATTTTGCTGTCCCTAAAACATAGTACTCCAGGGAGCTGCAGAGATAGCTCAATGGTTAAGAGCACAGATTGCTTTTCCAGAGGACCTGAGTTCAATTCCCAGCAACCACATGGTGGCTCACAACCATCTGCAATGGGATCTGATGTTTTCTTCTGGTGGTGTGACTGAAGAAAGCAATAGTGTACTCATAAAATAAAATAAATAAATAAGTCTTAAAATAAGTAATTAAAAAAAAACTGTATAGTGCTCTTTATCACACAATCATTGTTGATCCTGTGGACCAAGTATTAGGAAATGTGCCTACATTGCTCTACAGCTCCTCAGGAAATACAAACATCCACAAAGGAGTGTAAGAGAAATCAGGAAACCCAGAGCCAGGTGCCTCAGTTTCTCTTGCAATACAGTATCAGTTATAACCACACAAAAGAGATAACGAGTCTCCAAGTCTTGGGACATAGCTTTTTATAAATACTGTTGGCCTTGACCATGCCTTTGCTGTGCTTTTCTTGTTGTTTAGATTTATTTTTTTATTATTTTACGTGAATTTACGATTGCCTGTTGTGTGTCTGTGGTCCTCCTGAGTGCAGTTCCCTCAGAGGCCAGAAGAGGGAAACTGTTATAGTTGATTGGTAGGCACCATGTAAGACATGACATGTAAGAGAGTGTGACAACTGCTCTTAATCTACGTGATATCACCAGTTGGCTTTTGTCCTTGAGTGCATGGGCTGTATTAGTTGGACTGAATCACCTCCAATTAAAGAGAAAAACTCTGGCGATGTGTAGGTACAGGCACATGAGGTAGGCATGCTCACTATCTTAGGCTGCTAGGTATCTATGCAGGGCTCTGTGTTCAGGATCATGCCACAGTGTCACTTGTTTCCAACTTTAGAGTAGATCTCTCCCCTCTAAACTAGGATGACAATGCAGATTGGGCACATCTGATAAATACAGAACAGAGATTAGCCTCCTGGAGGCTGGAGTGGGATGATGAATCTCTTTTGAAAACAAGAAAAGTACCTTAATCTAAGCAGTGTTGGGAGGAAGCTGAAGAGTTTCACAGTGAATGGAGCCTGCAGCTATGGCTACACGTTTCCAGTGGGGAGAATACCTATGCAGTTGTTGAACACAGGAGGGATGGTTGAAGCTGCCCTTTTGCCATGGCAGATCTCAGACTATACTGAGGAATTGTCTCTTTCAGGTAACTGTTTTATGATTTATGGAGTGAAATTGACTCACTGAGACTGGAGGTGAGTCAGAGAGTCTAAGTGTGGAGAAGTAATCCAGTGGGTCCCCAGACAGTTGCTGGCAATCCTGGGCTTTTAAAAGCTCAGCTTCTAGAGAATTGGAGTAGAGGCTCTGGCTACTTTCTGCCGTAGGTCACCTAGTCTTTATGAGCTGACCTTGATACAGAAACCACCATCCATAGTCACACCAGAAACTAAGTGGAACTGGGTTTAGACCACACTACCACATTGCTACTATATTCAATGGGTCACCTTGTCCATCTTAGTACCTGAAAGGAGCCTGGGTCTGGCTATGCCTTACTAACCTGTGGGTCCTCAGCATAGTGTGGGGTTTGTTTGGTAAATGCATACAGATGGGTACATTAATCTAGCTTCTTCTAGTGGCACATGTGACACAAGACAATAGTTTCATATCATCTCTTACCAGACTAAACTGTCTTTACAGTGTATACAGTGTGCCTTTTTTTTTTTTCTTTCTCGCAGATAGCTAAAGATTCCCAGTCTTGAAAGCATTCTGTCAGCCATTTGCAAGAATCAATCTCAAGATGGCCATATTGCTAGCCAAGTGTCTTCATCCAGCTTTTAGAAGCTGAATGGAGTTTCAGACTTGAGATGTAACTCAGTGGTATTGAATTGTTTTAGAAGCTGAATGGAGTTTCAGACTTGAGATGTAACTCAGTGGTAGAGTATTTGCGTTCCATGCACGATGCCCTAGGTTCAATCCTAGCCCTAGAGGTTACAGGGGAAGAAAAAAAGTGAAGGGCCCAATTACATTTGACACGTAGCCTACAACAAAAGAGAGGCTCTATAGAGGCTTTTAAGTCACTCTAACCTCCAGCCTCCCCACAGCTCCCTCCATGGAAACCATTTGTTAATGTGTATTTTTTATTAATGTTACATTCATTCTTGGGGCAGAAAGAATGTGCACAATGTCAGTAGCACACATATACATTTATGTTCTCAACAGAGAAAGAGCTTATGAAATCCCTTGGCTGGGATGATCAGCTGATGTGATGGATCAGCAGGCAAATGTTGTTGCCAAGCCTAGAAACCTGTGTTCCTTCCTTGGGTCCCTCACTGTAGAGAGAACAAACATCCCATAAATGTCCTGTGGTCTCCACGTGTGTATTCATGTGCATCCATGAACCCATTATAATTGTTTACGTAGTGATTCAGAAGCCCAAGTCTAATGACTGCAGACTTCTGTTGCTAATTTCTCATGGCACCTTGCTGGTAACATTGACATGGTGGGCTACTTTAAGACAGCTGAAATCTAGCAATGTGGTTATTCTCAGTGAGGCATCATCACCATGGAGAACAGCAAGAGCTCCATGTATTACATGCTGCAGTTCCCAAGGCCTCCTCTCATGGAGAGGAGGTTAGGGTTTTAGGGCAGGAAATAATGAAACTCAGGGCTGAAGTAAATCAATTAGAAACAAAGAGAACAATTAAGAAGAATCAACACAACCAAGAGCTGGTTCCTGGAGAAAAACAGCAAGATAGACAAACCCTTAGCCAAACTAACTGAAAGGCAGAGAGACAGTTCAAATGAACAAAATCAGAAATGAAAAGGGAGACATAACAATGGACACTGAGGAAATTCAAAGAATCAGTAGGTCTTACTTCAAAAGCGTGTACTTCACCCAATTGAAAAATCTAAATATAATGGATGATATTCTAGACAGAGACCATGTTCCAAAGTTAAATCATGATTGAGTCAACTATCTAAATAGTCCCATAACCCCTAAGGAAATAGAAGTGTAAGGACAAAATTTGAATTGTGCAGCTTGAAACAAAAACAAAAATTCATGGTCAGCAAAGACTACCAACAACTTGTTACAATTAGCCATAATAATAATATAACCAGTTCCTTCAGGGGCAGAGTGACCAAAGAAGAAGGGACCAACAAGGACATACTCTGACATGTTTAGACAAGCCCAAGTGAGTGATGGGACACCTGGTGTCTACTTCCCCCTCCCTGTCCAAGGAGGTCCAAGGTTTCATGGTCAAAAATAATTAGTCATCCTGCCAGCTCACACGTAGCCACTTCTGCAAGTTGCTGATGTTTGAAATGTCCAGTCATATGTAATCGTGCCAAATCTTCACCCCCCCCTTTCCCAGCCCTTACCCATAAATATCCTAACCTTCCTGGGGTCTTGGTCGGATCCTCTATCTCCTGTGTGAGATATGTTCTGGCCCAAGGGCCCTTGCCATTAAACTACTTTATGAAATTGCATCAAGGAGGTCTCTCGTGTGTCCTTGGGTGAGCGCCGGTCTGGACTTGGGGAGGGTCCCCTCGGGGGTCTTTCAAAGCAGTCATTAAAAGTCTCCCCTCCCCCAAAAGCCCTGGGCCAGATGATTTTAGTGCAGAATTCTACCAGTCTTTCAAAGAAGAGCTAATACCAATATTCCTCAAACTAAACATTGGCAAACTCATTCTACGAGGCCACAGTCACTTTGACTACACCACACAAAGGCACGATACAGACAGAATTTCAGACCCGTTTCCCTTGATGTAAACACACTTCATAAAATACTTACAAATCGAATCGGGGAGCACACAATAGATATCATCTACCATGATCAAGTAGGCTTCATCCCAGGGGTGCAGGGGTGGTTCAACGTAAGAAAATTCATCAGTACATTCTACCACATTAACGAACTGAAAGGAAATATCACATGATCATCTTATTCGAGGCTGGAAAGCCTTTGACAAGATAACCCCCCTCTTCATGTTAAAAGTCCTTAAGAGAGATCAGGGATAAGAGATGCATATCTAAATTTAATAAAAGCAATATATACCAAGTCAATAGCCAACATCAAAGTAATTAGAGAGAAACTTAAAGCAATTCCACTAAAATCAGGAACAAGAAAGGCTACCCATTCTCTCCCTATCTCTTCAATATAATACTTTAAGAGCTAATAGAGCAGTAAGACAGCAAGAAATCAAGGGGATACCAATTAGAAAGGAAAAAGTCAAAGTTTGCCATTCTCAGTGCTATTTATAGTATGAAACTCTGAGAGAAATAAACCATTTCCTCCTTTTGGTGTTTTAAATGAAAATGTTCCCCATAGACTCATTCTGAGTGGCATACCTTCAGGTATGGCTCTGTTGGTGCAGGTGTGGCACTGTTGGAGGAAGTGGGGATTGATAGGGGGCACACTTTGTCACTCTCTCTTCCTGCTGCCTGCTGGTCAGGATGTAGGACTTCTCCAATACCCTGTCCACCTGTATGTCACCAAACTTCTAGGCATGATGATAATAGACTAGACCTCTGAAGTGTAAGCCAGCCCCAATTAAATGTTTTTCTTAGTAAGAGTTACCATGGTTATGCCGTCTCTTCACCTGACTAAGCCACCCCTCAACTTGCTTTTGGTTATGGTGTTTCATCACAGCAATAGTAATCACAACAAAGACAGGAACTAAAGGACAAAGGAAAGATGGAAAGAAGGTCTTTCATTCAGTGGGGCTGGATCTGAGGCTCCTGGCTCTTCTGTCTTTTCCTCTTGGAGTTAATGGTGAAATAGCTCGACTGAAAGCCTAAGGTTCAATTTCCCTCCAGGAGTCTTGGGCAGCACTTGCCTTCACAATGCAGTCACACTGGCCTCAAAGAGAGACATTGCTGGCCCCGTGGTAGAACTTTGGTGCTCTCACCAAGTTTGTCAGCAGAGGACCAAACTGTTGTTTTTTTAAAGAATTAGCTGTAGGCTGCTCATCCTTTGACACAGTCATCCATTCATTAGATGAGTAAGGAGTTATTCTGGACCAGTGGCCTTGCTGACATCTCTCACATAGTGAATAAAAGGAAAAGTAGCTGGAGTCATATGTAGCAGTTTTCAGTGTCTTTAGTTTACAAGCCAACTGTTTATCATGTTAGGATGCGGACCCATAAATAAAGTTCAAAGTGGTAATACATCTGGGTCATTGCAGATCTCAACTTGAGTCAGTGGCTTGTAAATATATTTGTCTGTGTCATTGATCCCTTTATTATTAATGCTGTGGATCTCACTGTAGTTATCAATCTCACCCAGTTACCAAGGTTCTTGAGAAACCTTTGTTCCCAGTGCAGTCCCCGTGGACCAGTCCTTACTTGTCTGAGCAGCAAAAGGCTGTATCTGATTCTGCTGGGATTTCAGATGCATCATCCCCTCCTGTTAGTGCTTTAAGTTTTCCTTTGCTTTCCCCATATTTCCTGTGTGTTTTTCTCTTATCAAGCACAGAGCTTCCTAAACTGTGGATCACAAGTCTATACTGGAGTACATAACCAAATGTGAGTGTTAGGAAACATTTGGGAAGTAAAAGGTTTCTGAATGTACAACAACAGAAAACTAATTTAAAATGAAATACTCCACCAAGCCAGGTGTTCCAGCTATGCTCACCAGTGGGTTTTATTTTTTGTTGTTGTTGGGTTTTTTTTATTATTATTATTGGATATTATGATCTGATCAAGGGTTCCCAATGGAGAAGTTAGAGAGAAGGAGCTGAAGGAGCTAAAAAGGTTTGCAGCCCCATGGGGAGAGCAATTCCAACCAACCAGAGCTCCCCAGGGTCTAAACCACCAGCCTGGGACCCATGACTCCATCTGTACATGTAGGGGAGAATGGCCTTGTCGGGCATAGGTGGGAGAGGAGATCTTTGGTCCCATGAAGGCTGAACACCGAGTAGGGGGGAATTCAAGGGTGGGGGGTAGGTGGGGGCACATCCTCATAGAAGCATGAGGAGGGGGGATGGGATAGGTGGTTCCTGGGTAGTGGGGGTAAGGGGGTAAGGGGATAAAATCTGAAATGTAAATATAATATTCACCTGTGTTGTTTCATGGGACTTCACCACAGGTCTGGTCTGCAGCTCCAGTTCTGTTTTGTTTTGTGAGACAGGGTCTCATGAGGTAGTCCTGGCTCGTCTGGACCATGCTATGTAGACCAGGATGGACTCTAACTCACAGATTTCATTTTGTCTCTGCCTCCTGAGTGTTAGGATTGATTCCAAGGATGAGCCACCACACCACTTGCAGCCCTGGTTCTGAACCTGGAATGGAAACACTTGTATTACACAAGCCATCACGCCACAGGATACCGACAAACACTAGAACAGAGGTTATACATTATAGCGTTTTGTCTGTATGGTGCATGTAAAGTTTTCTGCTTTTACAGAATGAACAGTGATTACAGAACACAAGGACTTAATGTTTTCCTACCACTATTCCTCAACATACAAGAATCAAATATGTACATCTTTGAATTATATTATGTTAAAAATTGGTTTTAAAAATTGCTGTTTGAGATAGCTCAGAGGTTAAGAACACTTTCTGCTCTTGCAGAGGACTCAAGTTGTTAAGGCTTGGAGTTCAATTCTCAGCACCCATGCTGAGTGGCTCACAAGCATAACTCCAGTACCAGGGGATCTGATACCAGTTTCTACCCTCTGCTGGTGACAGCATGCACAGCACCCACTCATACATTTAAGTAAAAATAAAATAAATTATTAAAATTTAAAAAGAAAGTCAGACCTTAAATAGCAGTAAAGCCAGAAAAGGATTTAGTTGCCATTTGAGATGCTGCAGTGGTTGCCTGGAATAAAACTCCCTGACAAAAGCAACTTGAGAGAAAGATTTATCCAGAAGTCTGCTGGGGTTGGAAGGCATGGTTGCAGGAATACTAGGCTGGTCACATGGCATCCGCAGGAAGCAGAGACAGATGTTGGTGCTCAGTTTATTGTGTCCTTTTTATTTATGCAACCCAGGGCCACAGCCCTGGAGAATGGTGCCACCCACATTTAGGGTGTGCCTTCCCACAGCACTTAACTTTACCTTGAGAGTCTCTTACACTCCTGCTTAGAGATTTGTGCCCAGGGTGACTCTAGACTCTGTCAAATGGCATTATAGCCCATTAAAGTTGATGATTTGAGTTTCATAAAATCATGCAATAGGGCTGAAAGATGGCTCAGTGGTTAAGAGCACTTGTTCTTGCAGGGACCTAAGTTCAATTCCCAGCTCCCACACAGAGGCTCACAACTGTCTTTAACTCTAGTCCCAGGGGATCTGAAGCACTTTTCTGACCTTTGAGGGCTTCACTCATGTACATAGTTTACATACGTACATACATACATATATACATTCATACATACAGGCAGAACACTCATGTATAAAATAATAAGTAAATCTAAATTTAAAAGATCATTTTAGCTTTGGATGATTAGGACAAAATTTCCAACAATCTCTAAATAGCAATGAACATACTTCTGCCATTTTGTGTATGTAAAATCAGTATGTGTACAATGTAATTTGATTATATTTATCCTTCATTACCCTTCATTACACTCCCTGGTCTCTCTTGGCTCACATTGGCCTCCTCTTTCCTCTAACTTCTTCTTCATTTTCATGCCTTGTGCTTGTGTTTCACCTTGTACCAACAATAGTTAACATAGAAAGAACTTGGGTAGAGTTTATCTTCTCTGTGTCAGTCTTAAAAATGTCAAATACTGAGGCTGAGGAGATGGCTCACTTGGGAAAGCACTTGTCACACTGGCATGGGAACCTCAGTGTGATCCTCAGCACACACATAAAAAGTTAGCTGCAGCCACATGTGCTGCAGTCCCAGCACTGAGGAGATGGAGAAAAGGATCACTGGGCTCTGTGGCTAGCCAGCCTAGCCAAACGATATGCGTTCCAGGCTCAGTAATAATTTACTCACAATTTAAATTAGAGAAAACTCAATAGAATGAAGAAGAAGAAGAGGAAGAAGAAGAGGGAGAGGGAGAGAGAGAGGGAGAGGGAGAGGGAGAGGGAGAGGGAGAGGGAGAGGGAGAG
>JANHMN010000016.1:57807045-57819253 GCA_030674055.1 Rhabdomys pumilio | reverse complement strand
AAGAAGAAGAAGAAGAAGAAGAAGAAGAAGAAGAAGAAGAAGAAGAATGCTAACTAGGTCACAAACCATGGGATCAGATTTTAACCCTTACAGCCCTGGAACAAAAGTCTTCAATGTCTTCAGTCCCAGAGGATTACCCACTGATGGCCTTCAGAATTCCATCTGGGAGGAGGAGGAAAAGGAGGAGGAGGAAGAAGAGGAAGAGGAAAAGGAGGAGGAGGCAGAGGAAGAGGAAGAAGAACAAGAAGAACAAGAAGAGGGAGAGGGAGGAGGGAGAGGGAGGAGGAAAAGGGAGTAGAAAAAATTAATAAACTTGGGAGGTGGCACAGTGACAAGGGTCTAGGGGAACTGGATGGGAAGAGTGGGACTGGATAAGATAAAAATTATACACATGTATTTAAATTCTCAAATAATAAATAAAAAAACATTAAAACCCAATCATTAAAACAGCAACAGAAACAAGATGGAGAGGGCCAATGAAACTATTCAGCAGGTAAAGCTTCTGTTGCTGTGTCTGACTACCTGAGTTTTCTATATCTGGGACTCACAGGTAGGAGAGAGCCAGTCCTTGAAGCTGTTCTCTGACCTCCACTCGAACATGGCACATGCATGCCTCACCTCCACAAAAAAATATGCCAAGAAATTTGTGAAAAATAATAAAGAGGGGGCTAGAGAAATGGATCAGCAATCAAGAGCACAGGCTGCTCTTCCAGAGGACCCAGTTTGATTCCAGTATCCGCATGATGGCGCACAGCTGGATGGAACTCCAGTCTCAGGAGATTCGGTGACCCCTTTTAGCCTTCACAGGCACTTCACAAACGCGGCGTACAAACATTCAAGAGGCAAAACACACAGGTCAAGTACAAATGAAGGAAAAATGTTTTAAAAATGAGGTAGAGAGCAATTGAGGAAGACATGTGGCATTGACCTCTGGCCTACAAAGGCACACACACACACACACACACACACACACACACACTCATGAGCGTTAAAACAGGCACCTAAGAATCGAAAATGCTTATTGTGTGTTTACCATGAGCCAAGCACAATCCCAACTCGTGTGTGTGAGTGTGTGTGTGTGTGTGTGTGTGTGTGTGTGTGTGTATGTGTGTGAATTTGACCCAAGACAAAGGCATTAGTTAGGATTTTATTGATGTGAAGAGACACCATGACTAAGACCACAAAAGGACATTTCATTGGGGCTGCCTTATATGTTCAGAGGTTCAGTCTGTTATCGTAATGGCGGGGAGCATGGCAGCATGCAGGTAGACATGATGCTGGAGAAGGAGCTGAGAGTTCTACATTTTGATCTGCAGGCAGCCAGGAGGAGACTGGTTGACTGGGCATAACTTGAGCACATATAACATCAAAGCCTACCTCTAGAGCGACACACTTCCTCCAACAAAGCCACACCTTCTAATAGTGTCACTCCCTATGGACCAAACATTCAAACACAAGAGTCTATAGGGGCCATACCTATTCAAACCACCACACCAAGTTATCTGATAAGAAAAAAAAAAATCCCAACTGAGGATCTGTGTCCATTACAATGGCCTGTGTGGATATTTCCTTAATTGAGATGAGAAAACCCAGTCCCCTGTGGGCAGTGCTATCTCTGGGCAGACAGTTATGAGTTTTGTAAGAAACAAACTAAGCAAGCCATGAGGAATAGGCTAGTAAGAAGTGTTTCTCCATGGCTTCTACTTCAGCTCCTGCCTGAGTTCTTCTGAATTCTCTTCTTGATGGACTATGAACAACCAGAAGGAGAAATAAACCCTTTCATCTCCAAATTACTTTTGGTTAGTGTTTGTTGCAGCAATAGACAGCTAACTAGGTCACAAACCATGGGATCAGATTTTAACTCTTTCAGCCCCGGAACAAAACAAAACAAATGTCTTCAGTCCTAGAGGACCACTCACTGGTGGCCTTCAGAATTCCATTTTGAAAAACAAGGTGAACCGGGCGTGGTGGCACACGCCTTTAATCCCAGCACTTGGGAGGCAGAGGCAGGCGGATTTCTGAGTTCGAGGCCAGCCTGGTCTACAGGGTGAGCTCCGGGACAGTCAAGGCTACACAGAGAAACCCTGTCTCTAAAAAAACAAACAAAAAAAAAAAAAGAAGAAGAAGAAAGAAAGAAAGAAAGAAAAAGAAAAACAAGGTGAGTACACCACTTCTCAATGAATAGTTCCCCCAAAATATTTATTGCTTTAAATTATATATTCAACAATAGAAGTAAAGATATGCATCTATGGTTGGCAAGTGCTTACTGGAACGCCACAACGCACTTTGCAACCCGTTTAGTGACTTATGTCTGCATGCAAAGTCCCAGACATAAAATATCTATGGGTGGATTTTTATAATTTCTATTGTGAAAATTACAATACATATTCAAAGCTTAATACAGTTTTTGCCTTTTTCAGAATGTCACCAGAAGCTGGGCGGTGGTGGCGCACACCTTTAACCCCAGCACTTGGGAGGCAGAGGTAGGCGGATTTCTGAGTTTGAGGCCAGCCTGGTCTACAGAGTGAGTTCCAGGACAGCCAGGGCTACACAGAGAAACCCTGTCTGGAAAAACAAAAAACCAACCAAACAAAAAGAATGTCACCAGAAAGTCAAAGTGAACTAGGATAGCCTTCTGACATCAAATTCCATTTGTTTTTACAAGACTCTTTTTTATATGCCCAGGCACCTACAAGACACAGAATAGTTCTTATCCAATCTGGTCATCTGACCTCCAAAATGAAACAAGCAAGTGGCTCCCTCGGCTGAGGACACAGAGCTATCACAGAAGCCTAGGAAGCCATAAAACCATTGACCATCTAGTGTCAGGAACAGCAGCAAAGTGTCAGCAAAGTGGCTTACATTAGAAAGCTGCTCTTGTCAGGCCGACCGTGGCAACTGACCCTGTCTATGCAGGGAGTAGATGTCAAGAGCCCCAGGAATTCCAGTGTGGACAGTGTCCAATGCCTTGGCTACTGTGATGCAGGGTTTGCATTTACCTGCACGCTATCTCTCATTTGCTTTAAGTTGCTGCTAGATTGCTAAGCATACCTTAGTGTGCAGTGTAGATTGAGGCTGGGTTATATTATCAGGAGAGTCTTGGTGGTCTCACATGTATGAACACATGTGTTAGAACTAGCACAGCGGTTATCCTAGTAACATGTATCTGTAATCCTAGGATTTGGAAGACAGATGCAGAAGCATCACCATGAGTTCAAAGCTGGCCTGGGTTATACAGTGAGACTTTGTCTCAAAGACTTTAACATTTCAAACAACTGTGTTTTTTTTTTTTAAATGTTGAGGTTGGAGAAGTTGCTCAGTGGTTAAGAGTACTTGGTACTTTTGCAGAGGATCTAGGTTGAGTTCCCAGCATCCACACGGTGTCTCAAAATCATCTGTAACTCCAGTTCCAGTGGATCTGATGCCCTCTTCTAACTTTCCACAGTCATTCATACACAAGAATGAATTCAAAATATAATTTTGACTAAATGATACTTTAAAAACATTTCAAATGTACAGATAGAGTTGCCAAAGTGATTTAAAAAAAAACTTTTAAAAAGCAGCTATAACCAAAAATTAGAATCTGTGTTCATGGGCTCGACATGGTGGCACATGCTTCTAATCCCAGTACTCTGGAGGCAGATCTCTTGACTTTACTGATCTACGAAGAGTTCCAAGCTAATCAGAGCCATATAGTAAGATCCTGTCTAAACAGACAAACAAACAAACAAACACCCAAACCAAAATGTGCTTATATATAGGACACTACAGGCTGAGTTTCTTGGGTTTTCTCTCTCCTTTGCATATCTCGGTGTTGGAACCAAAGAAGCAGAAACCCAGGAACTCCAGTCAGCCCAGACAAAAACAGATGCCTTTTATAGCCAAGTAACCAGGAAACAGAAAGCCTCCAAAGCTTTTATTTTATTTTTGAGACAAAGTCTCACTTTGTAGCCTTGGCTGTCTAGAACTCACTATGAAGACCAGGGTGGCCTTGAACTCATAGAGATCTGCCTGCCTCTGCCTCTAAAGTGCTAGAAT
The DNA here is from genome assembly GCA_030674055.1 of Rhabdomys pumilio. NCBI lineage: Eukaryota > Metazoa > Chordata > Mammalia > Rodentia > Muridae > Rhabdomys > Rhabdomys pumilio. The sequence continues at coordinate 57,815,215 of JANHMN010000016.1, read as the reverse complement.
TAAGGTGTCTGTCACCATACCCTGTACTTCTGTATGTTTTTAAATGAAGATTGGTTCGTTCAAATCAAGCTCCACAGGAAAACCAACCCTGGAGTGTCAGTGAAGACTAGAGGTAGGGTACAACCATCCATCCAGTGAGGGCATCAGGAGCTGCCCAGTGTGTACTACACGGTACCACCAAAAGTCTTGACACAGCTATGATAAAAATGCCTCAGCTCATGAACTAAAAATACCAGAAGGTAAATGCAAAAAGAGAAAGAAAAACCAAGCCGAAATTTCAGAACTGAAAACCGAAATAATTGAAACGAAAAGCTCAGTGGATAAGCTCACCTGAAAGGTGAAGGAGCAGGAGAGTGGTGGAGATGATGGAGAGAATAGACTGCCAGAAGAAGAGCTCCAGGAAACATCAGCTCTGACAACCGCATCTACAGGAGAGAAGAAGAGGCTAGAGTAACCTCGGATGAAGCCACAGGAAGAAACAGATGCGAAATACTATGGAAAGCTCACAAAGGGATTTCCAACTGTAAAAGTAACTTTTGTTTTTCTGTCATATGTTGGGCTTCAGGAGTCACCCCACAAACCATATGAACAACCAATCTCAGACAGGGATGGTTTATTGAGTACACACCACAAGACTGACCAACCAGGGCAGCAGCTCAAAGCTGTGCACTGGACATTTCTCAGGGCAAGCCTATAAACGCTAGAACTGCAAAACCCACAATGAGCTCATGCCCAGTTGCTGGAAGTGCTGCCCCATAGTTGGGCCTAACTCAAGCCATTTTAGACATAACAGCTCACATTAAACTTTAATTCGATGGGTTCTACACTTATAGTTGTGAAGTTCCTTAAAATTAACAAACCTCATAATATACAGAATATAACAGGGTATTTGGTCAGCATGACCCTGCTCTGAGTCAAGTTATTTTTCTGTGTCAATGACTGGTAGGCATATTACAACCACAATATGAAATAGCTGGCAGGCACAGAACAAATTAGCTATAGCTATGCTGAGGGGCAGGCCTCAAAACAAAGAACATGAGCCAGCCACATGCAATGGAAGGGACTCACTTCAGCTATAAAAAAAAAATGGGTAGTTTGAAAGAAAAAGTTTGCAAAGATATGTCTGATGTAACACTAATAGAAAACACGGTTAATATTGAATAAAGTAGACTTCAGAGCAAAGAAAATTGTCAGAGACAGAGAGGAATGTTATATAGTAATATTAAAAAACAGAAAAAAAAACCCAGCAATCCTAATTATGTACATTGTTGTATAGCTATTATGCACTGAAATATTTCTTCCAGGAGAAAGGAGGGCATTCATAAAACTATGAAAGCTCAAAAAGTTTTAAGCACCCTCCCCAAGTGTGGTGGTTAGTTTTATAGCATCTTGACTCAAACTCTGGTCATCAGGGAGGAAGGAATCTCAACTGAGAAAAGACTCCATCAGCCTAGGCTATAGGCAGGCCTGTAAGGCATCTTTAAAATTAATGATTGGTGTGGAAGGGCTCAACCCATTGTAGGTGGTTCTATCCTTAGGCTTCTGGTCCTGGGTTCTATAAGAAGGCAGGCTAAGCAAGCCATGATGAGCAAGCCAGCAAGCAGCACCCCTCTAAAGCCTCTGCATCAGTTCCTGCCTCCAGGATCCTGACCCGTTTGAGATCCTGTTCTGAATTTCTTTGATGGTAGAGACGCGGAAGCATAAGCCTTTCCTCCCAAAGTTGTTTTAGTCATAGGGCAAAAATAACCCTAACTAAGACAGATCGTTAGTAATTATCTCCATTAGATTAGCTTGTGGGCAAGTCTGTGGGGGGATTTTCTTGATTAATGATTGGTGTGGGTACTGGGTTATATAAGAAAGCAGGCAGAGAAAGCCACGAGGAGTGAGCCAATAGGTAACAGCCCACAGTTCCTCTCTTCCAGTTCTTGCCTTGAGTTCATTTCCTGATTTTTCCTCCATGAGGAACTGTAAGCTGTAAAATGAAGTAAACAATTTTCTCCATAAGTTGCTGTTGTTTGTGGTATCAATCACAGCAACAGAAAACAAACCAGGACAATGTAGAAATGGGAAACACAACATTCTATTTATGCAGAATGTTGTGTAGCTCTTCTGTACAAAAACATTCCCTCCACGTGAGACTCAGGAAGTCCAGAGCCTCTTATAAGACTCACATGGCCCCTCTCCGGGGTTGTACAACAGTGAGTAGTTGCTGTGGAGGAGGTGACTCTTCTGGTAGAATTGTCTGCAAGATGAGTCAGGAGCTCCAGGGAACTAGTTCCTGTTTGAAGGCAAGGAAATTGAGCCTCTAGCTGGGAGAACCAGGAGTATTGGAGGGCAGACTTCTTAGAGCCTCTAGCAGCTTGCTTAGGGTTTTGCAACCAGAATGTGCTCCTGGGACTCTGTTGAATGTGTGCTCCATAGTGGCAGTATGAATTAACTGGCTGGAGATGGTGCATGAATCAGAGGTGCAACCTGCATCTTAAGAAGTCATCTGGCTAGAGCTGAAACCTTCAGCAAGGACTCCCCAGAAAGAGCAGGAGAATACAGATGGCCAGATTGCCAAAGTGTTGAGGTTCTGGGGACTTCCCATGAAGAGTAGAGAGCATGGCCTAAGCAGCCATCCTCACCTCAGAGAATTCCTTTCTTCCTTCTGAGACAGTGACACAATGATGACAAATGCAACAGCTATCCATTGATACTTTCCCTCGTACCCAGACATGGAGAGTGTTCTCATGTGCTCTTGACAGCCTATGTGAACAGGCACTAGACAGATGGGCTACCTCATACGGTACTGTGGTGGTTTGAATATGCTTGGCCCAGTGAGTGGCACTATTTGGAGTAGGTGTGGTCTTGTTGGAGTAGGTGTGTCACTGTGGGCTTTAAGACCCTCATCCTAGCTGCCTGGAAACCAGTCTTCTCCTAGCAGCCTTCAGATGAAGATGTAGAACTCTCAGCTCCTCCTGTACCGTGCTGGGAGCCATGCCCCAGCTATTCTTCCTTGGTTCTCTCTTGAAGGTAAGCAGATGGGGAAGAATGTCAGTAGGGGTGGGATATTTAGGGTTGCTGCTTGGTAATAAAATGTTTACCTATCTAAGTCTAAGTCACTTTGCTTCAGTAGCTGATCTGCCTGTCTGAGTTCCTCTGAGGCCAGAAGCTATAGTCTCTGGTGTTTTTGCACCTCATATTAAACAGAGGGGTAAGTAATGCAGCCTGTGTTCTAGCTCAGCAGTGAGTGTGGTTCTGTTTTGCTTGATAGATTAGGTCACACAGTCATATTTCTACTGCTTGTGCCCTTTCACACAATGGATCTCATTTTAATATTATGCACACCCACTTATGCATAGGAATAAGATTATAAACAGGGAATGATCCTTAAAAGTTTACTGAGTACACATAACATAAATCCAGTTCAGACCAAATTGGCCTGTATATGTCAAATTAATTATTAATTAATAAATCCAGGTGAGGGGTTGCTACCTGCCTCAGTGGTTTATGTTCCCAAATGAATTACACACACACACACACACACACACACATACACACACACACAGTCTTTATATTTTAATATGTCTTAAGTAGCACAATAGCTGGGCAACTGCCTAACCTCTGTGCTGTTAGAATCTACCTCCCACTGATAATTCTAAGTTACTATTAACTTCTATGTTCCATCTTGGCCTCACCATTTGTGGTGCCTGTGGACTGAGCTTTCTTGGCTTGGAGCCCAGGTCTCTCTCCTTGCTTCTCTACCCCATGGTGGCCTCCGTCTCTCCTCTCTTCTCAATCTCCTAAAGCATAGTGGATCTCTTTCCTCCTGTCATTCTGGTCCTGAGTCTGAGAAATCCCAAAATTCTGCCTCTGTCTGTCCTCCCCAGTTAGTGGCTGCTGGCATCTTTATTTACCAATCAGAACTAACTGGGGGCAGATTCCCAGAAGCTATATGCAGACCCTTTGTGTAAACGGGTTTGGGGGGAGCATAATTAGCGTCTGAAATACAAAATGCTACATTGTGTATTGAGTACATGTGGTGGGTATGGCACCCACACACTCGTGTTTGAATGAGTCTTGGCCCATAGGGAGTGACACTATTAGGAGGTGTGGCCATGTTGGAGGAAGTGTGTCACTGTGGGGGCAGGCTTTGAGGTTCCTTTGGTCAACCTATATTCAGTGTGGCACACAGTCTCTTTCTCCTTGCCTTCTGATCAAGATGTAAAACTCTTTGCTTCTTCTCAAGCACCATATCTGTCTGCATGCCACCATGCTTGTCACTGAAACTGTAAGCCAGTCTCAATTAAGTGTTTTTCTTTACAAGAGTTGTTATGGTCATGGTGTCTCTTCACAGCAATAAAACCCTAACTAAGACAGTATACGTTTGAATATAACATGTCCAGGTTTGATGGTTGTCAAGGTAGGAGAAACTTATCTCATTGTTCAGAGATGGATATATGCAGAACCCATGCAGGCAAGAGTCTGAGGCTGCTAACAGGTTTCTAGGTGCATGACAGAGATATATATTCACAGCACATTCACATAAAAAAGCTAGGCTTCCAGGTGGATTATTAGAAGAGGGGTGGGCACAGCCCAATCCAAATAGAATCCCAGTTGCTAAGCTAGTATTCATACTTTCCTGCCTCACAGCCATCCCTACAAACAAGAACAAAGCATGACTGACCCACATGGCTTGAGCACAGTACTGTGTGGAGCCCAAGCTCAAGCATTTTCATCTGTATAGCACCATAGCTGACTTGAGTGACAGCAACCTGGCTTTTATTTTTTTTAACTGGATATTTAATTTACATTTCAGATGTTATCCCCTTTCCACATTCCACCCCCTATCCCATCCCCCTTCCTGCTTTTGTGAGGATGTGCCCCCATCTACCCAACCACTCCCACCTCGCCACCCTCAAATTCCCCAACACTGGAGCATACACCTCCCTGGGACCAAGGATCTCCTCTCCCACCTATGTCAGACAAGGCCATTCTCCCTTACATATACACCTGAAGCCATGGGTCCCTCCCTACATGCTCCCAGACTGGTGGTTTAGACCCTGGAGCTCTGGTTGCTCTCCCCATGGGGCTGCAAACCCCTTCAGCTCCTTCAGTCTTCTCACTAACTCCTCCACTGGGAACCTCATGATCAGTTCAATGGTTAGCAGTGAGCATCTGCCTCTGTATATGTCAGGCTCTGGTAGACATCTCAGGAGAGAGCTATATCAGGCTCCTGTCAGCCTGCACTTCCTGGCATCCACATCAGCATCTACCTTTGGTGACTGCACATGGAATGGATACCCAGGAGGAACAGTTTCCCCTCCTTCAGTTTCTGTCCCACACTTTGTCTCCATATTTGCTCCCATGGGTATTTTGTTACTCTTCCAAAGAAGGACCAAAGCACCCACACTTTGGTCTTCCTTATTCATGAGCTTCATGTGGTCTGTGAGTTGTATCTTGGATATTGCCAGCTTTAGAACTAATATCCAGTTATCAGTGAGTGCATACTATGTGTGTTCTTTTGTAATTGTGTTACCTCACTCAGGATGATATTTTTTAGTTCCATCCATTTGCCTAAGAATTTCACAAATTCATTGTTTTTAATAGCTGAGTTATACTTCGTTGTGTAAATGTACCACAATTTCTGTATCCATTCCTCTGTTGAAGGACATCTGGGTTGTTTCCAGCTTTTGGCTATTATAAATAAGGCTGCTATGAGCACATTGGAGCATGTGTCCTTGTTATATGTTGGAGCATCTTCTGGGTATGCGGCCAGGAGTGGTATAGTTGGGTCCTCAGGTAATGCTATGTCCAATTTGCCGAGGAACCACCAGACTGATTTCCAGAGTGGTTGTACCAGCTTGCAATCCCACCACCAATGGAGGAGTGTTCCTTTTTCTCCACATCCTCACCAGCATCTGCTATCACCTGAGTTTTTGATCTTAGCCATTCTGACTGGTATGAGGTGGAACCTCAGGGTTGCTTTGATTTGCATTTCTCTGATGACTAAGGATGTTGTGCATTTCTTAAGGTGCTTCTCGGCCATTCGAATTTCCTCAGTTGAGAATTCTTTGTTTAGCTCTGTACCCCACTTTTTAATAAGGTTATTTGGTTTTCTGGAGTTTAATTTCTTGAGTTCTTTGTATTTATATATCGGATATTAGCCCTCTATCGGATGTAGGGCTTTCCCCAATCTGTTGGGTCTGTATGATATCAGTCCAGAATTTTCTGGTCTTTATAGTCTCTGGTGAGAAGTCTGGTGTAATTCTGATAGGTCTGCCTTTCTATGTTACTTGACCTTTTTCTCTTACTGCTTTTAGTATTTTTCTTTGTTTTGTGCATCTGATGTTTTGATTATTATGTAATTGGAGGAATTTCTTTTCTGGTCTAGTCTATTTGGAATTCTGTAGGCTTCTTGTATGTTCATCTCTTTCTTTAGGTTAGGGAAGTTTTCCTCTATAATTTTGTATAAGATATTTACTGACTCTTTAAATTGGGAATCTTCACTCTTTCTATACCTATTATCCTTAGGTTTGGTCTTCTCCTTGTGTCCTGGATTTCCTGGATGTTTTGGGTTAGGAGCTTTTTGGATTTTTTTTGACAGTTGTGTCAATGTTTTCCATAGTATCTTCTGCACATGAGATTTTCTCTTCTATCTCTTGTATGCTGTTGATGATGCTTGAGGCTATAACTCTTGATCTCTTTCCTAGGTTTTCTATCTCGAGGTTAGTCTTCCTTTAAGATTTCTTTATTGTTTCTATTTTCATTTTTAGATCCTGGATGGTTTTGTTTAATTCCTTCACTTTTTTGGTTGTGTTTTCTCACAATTTTTAAAGGGATTTTTGTGTTTCCTCTTTAAGGGCTTCTACCTGTTTACTTGTATTTTCCTGTATTTATTTAAGGGAATTGTTCATGTTCTTCTTAAAGTCCTCTATCATATCATGAGAAGTGATTTTAAATCTGAATTCTGCTTTTCCTATGTGATGGGGTGTCCAGGACTTTCTATGATGGGAGAACTGGGTTCTGATGATGTCAGGTAACATTGGTTTCTGTTGCTTATGTTCTTGTGCTTGCCTTTCACCATTTGGTTATCTCTAGTGCTGCCTGCAGTCACTGTCCTGACTGGAACCTGTCTTTCCAGTTATCTTGCTTGTGTCAGAACTCAGTGGAGTACAGCTGTCTCTGTAATTTTGTGATCCTGAGCTCCTGGGTGGTAGAGCTCCTGGGACTCAGACTGCCTCTGGGATCCTGAAATCCTGCTGCCCTGAGTGCAATGGTTCCTCAGCTGAGTGCAGTGCTTCCTCTACTATGGTTCAGGATTCGGTTCTTTCACGAGATCATGCCAGCTTTCTACCCAAACCAAAAAGACCAAGCGAGGGACTGAAGTGGAGTGGTATTCTGGAGGGTTTGGGTTTGGGTGTGTGATGGGTCCTGAGTACCCTGGGCTCTCAGTTGCAGCTCTGGGGCATAAGGGTTGTGGGAGAGGGTACTTACCCACTGCTCAGAGTGCAGGGGATCCACTAGGATGTCTCACATATGATGCCTTCATGGGAGCAGACCAGCTAGGTGTTTGCCCCAGTCAAAAGGTGCAACCCGACTTTTGAGAGGACTGCTACAGATGGGGTCTACTGAAACACCCAAGGGAGAGCTGCAGAATACTCTCTCAAGAGTGTAGGTCAACAGGTAGCAGTGGGACATTCCTTTGATGCCAGTGCTCAGGAGAAAGAGGAAGATTGATCTCTGAGTTCAAGGCCAGCCTGGTATCCAAAAGCAATTTCCAGGATAGCCAGGGCTACACAAAGTAACCCTGTCTAGAAGAAAAGAGAGAATGTAGGGTCTCACGTGCATCAGTTGTGCAACCAGGTATCTTGGCCACACAAAGTGGTCACTTGGGGCTCTTTCTGGGGACTGCTCTGTGTGCGGAATTAGACCATCCAGTGGCCTCCCCTCATTGGTTTCCTTCTATGCTAGTGATATGAAGTGCCTGGTACTTTGAATCATTTGGAAATAAAGCAGAATATGGGCTAGGTAGTATCGCTGTGTTGGTAAGTACTTGTCCAGCTTTCATGAAGATAGTTTATCTCTAACATAAACTGGGCATGGTGATGAATATTCATGATTCCAGCACTTGGGGACAAATAGATAGATAGATAGATAGATAGATAGATAGATAGATAGATAGATA
>JANHMN010000016.1:57799274-57807035 GCA_030674055.1 Rhabdomys pumilio | reverse complement strand
ATAGATAGATAGATAGATAGATAGATAGATAGATAGATAGATAGATAGACAGATAGATAGATAGAGGAAGCTCAGGAGTTCGGTGGCATCATTGGCTACACAGAGAATTTGTAGTTGTCCTGTGCTACATGTGACTCTGGGAGAAAGAGAATTTCATGTGAATGTGCTTTGATTTTAAATGTTGATAAATGCCTTTTTCAAATAATGAACTGGTTCCTCAAATCCCCTTTCCTAAAATAAAATAAAATAAAATAAAATTAAATTAAATTAAAATAAAGAAGGGAAAGGAAGCAGAGTCCACAGACATGCTCTGCACACCGGTATCAGATCTGTTTGTGTGTATAACTTTAATATGATATAGCTGGGGACATTAAGAAGCTACATTAGGACTGGCCAGATGACTCACTGGTTAATGGTATCTACACCAAACTTGATAACCTGAGTTTAAGCCCCAGGTCCCAAATGTAGAAAGCAGAGAACTGATTCCCATATGCTGTCCTCTGATCACCACATATGAACTGTGATAGACATGCATGCTTGTGAATACTCATGTGTCTATGTGTGTGTCCCCCACCCACATAGATGTCTTATAATTTTCTTTTAAAGAAGTGCTTAGGAAGCTTTGGTGTGCAGTGCTTTGAGGTGGTCAGGCCAGGAATCAACCGAGGAAGCCCTTCATTCCTGAGTGCTGTACAAATGAGCTTATTACATGCATTTTCCTCTTTCCATATAACAATACCCACTAGCCCCTGGCCTTTGGCTTTACACATCTATAATGTTTAAGATGCAAAGTTCTACTACATGGTTCTATTCATTCTGAGACAGAGCCTAGGATGTTATCGAACTTAATATGTAACATAAACTGGCTTTGAGCTCCTGACCCTTTTGCCCCTAGTTCCCAAGTGCTGGGATTATAGGCATGTATCACCACATGCACACTTGGACCCATGGATGCCATAAGAAGGCCTTGAATCCTCTGGAACTGGAGTTAGAGGCAGTTGTGAGCCACTCTGTGGGTGCTGGGAATCAAACCTGGGTCTTCTATAGGAGCAGCCAGTGTTCTAAGATGCTGAGCTGCCTCTCCAGCCCCATATCAGGAATGTTTTTAACTAGCTCTTCTAGATTACACTTGAAGTTGTTATTGTGAGCTGGGATTCAGGGATACCTCTCTCTGTTGGCTAGCTGTCTTCCTTGGAATTGGAACACTGGACTTCTCCCAGAAGCTGTCGTTTTAGATGGTTTAGGTCCCTAAGCCCTATGATATAAGCCTGTCACGAGGAGTTGTCAGTTAGTTTACTGCAAGGCCTCTCTGAGCCATAGGTTAATATATTAATGAAGATGGTGGCTGCTCCCTTCCATTAAATAATGACCATGAGTGACTGGAAGGAAAACATCCCTGTGTCCCTCAGCAACATGTGAGATTGATGGGAATGGATTGCCCTGCCAGGAGAAAGCAGAAATATGACAACCTTTTATTCCTCTGCAGCCTTGGTGAGGGTGTCTTCATTTCTATGTTATTATTTTACAAAACCTTTTTACGATGTTTCTGAGCTAAAAACACATTAAATCATATATTTAATTATATTGAAACAGGACCCTGAGACCCTGTCACTAATCTAGCTTAATCTTGACATCTTCTCCTTTAATATTTTATTTCTGTTTGGGTCATATTAGTCAACTGGGCATACACAGCAGTATTTATTTATCTGACTAGTTTATTTTGGTAAAGTAGTAAATTATGATAGAATTATAATAATTCCCCAGTTAATATGCATCTCACAATCACATGCAGGTGACATTTTGAAATATGATCTGAGTATGATATTGGCATTGACACTGCTTTTTCCTCTTTTCCAGGACCGTGGTTGGAATATTCTAGATTTTTCCTAAACTATTTTTGTTTACAGTTTTGTCTGTCCTATTACCTCCAGGTGTAAATACAAACACAGCCACCTAGAGTGTGACAATGGTCATTCAAGCTGGAGGATCAGGGCAGGGCCGGGCCCAGTGTGGTTCATGAAGGACAGCAGGCCCCGTGCTAACCAGAGGTGGTATTCTGTGTCTGGAATTACCCATGGGAGGCAAGTGAGGAGGTTCCCTTTCCTCTGGCTTCCTCCCAGTCCAGCTCTCTGGCTGAGCTCTCCTGAAGCCCAATGCTCCCTCAGGGCTGCCTGCTTCTTTACTGGAAGAGCCGACACATAGGCTTTGTTTGGACCCTCTCACAGCCACCACTCAGGTTTCGTATAGCCCTTCCTCAGACCCCTACCCACACAGCCTCATTCATGAGCTTTTTCAGGATCTGTCCCCACACTTAGCTTCAGTGGTTCAGAAATCCAGTTGTAGTAGAAGACCCAAAGCTGGTCTCAGGGCTTTTGTGCTTGGAACCACGGAGACATCATGGGATTGGTTCACAGCCTGAAAGGTTGTAAAACCAGTGTAGTTGGGTCCTGCTGTAACCAGCTCCCAGCAGTCTGTGTGTGGGTCCCCACAGACAATGAAAACACCCTGAAGATAACTGTGCTCAAGGCTGAAACACCAAGGTCTAGAGGGAAGGAATTTTGCACAATGACGTTGGCTGACTCAGTGTGGGGTGACACTGTGCCAGAAGCTGCAGCCTCACACAGGTCTCGGTAGGAGCCTTGGAGTTCAAATCTACCGGCAGCAGCTTTCACTTCCCTGATGTTTAAGGAACTTCCTTTAGCTGTTTGTTGTTTGTGTTTGTTTGTTTTCTGAGACAGGGTTTCTCTGTGTAGCCCTGACTGTCCTGGAACTCACTCTGTAGACCAGGCTGGCTGGAACTCTGAGAGATCCTCCTGCCTCTGCCTCCTGAATGTTGGAATTAATGTGCCACCACTGCCTGGCCTTTTAGCTGTTCTTTCATGATAGTTCTGTGACAAATTCCTGCATCTTTTAAAATCTTGAATCATAAATTAACTAATTTTTGAGACAAAGTCTTACTACGTAGCCCAGGCTGGCTTGGAATTTGTCACCTTGCCTCTAAGTGCTGGGGAGACCTGTGCACTGAGTTTATTTTGTGACGGTTGAGAGATGTTTTGATGTTTTTGTCAGAGGCTTATCCTCTAGGCTGTCCTAAAGCTTGAAGCAATCCTCTTGCCTCAGCACTGGGATGGTGTGTGTGTGTGTGTGTGTGTGTGTGTGTGTGTGTGTGTGCATGTATAACTTATTATGCATGTATAACTCAGTGTGCATGTTGGCTTATTATGGAGACTTTCATACAAGTATATCATTTTATCATACTTACTTCCTACTGCCTGCTTTAACTCCTTCCCAAAGCTCTCAACAGCCCCTTCCCAACTTCGTGTCCTCTTTTCTATTATTATTTCCTATAACCCATTGAGTCAAATTAGTGCTTCCATATACTCCCCGGCGTGAGGCCATCCATTGGCATACAGTTGACTAACAAGAAACCACACCATAAAGATGGCTAACTCAACTATCCATAGCTCCTTAGCTAGGCATGGGGACTGAGGGGGTTCCTCCTCAGACAGCTGGATTGTTGTCTGGCTTGATCCCAGGGCAGACAACCCCAGCTGCTGAGTTCTTGAGTATGGCAGTCCTCTGTCTGTCATGTTAAGAAGACACTGCTTTACCTAGCTGCTCCCCCACCTCTGACTTTTACAATGGTTCTGCACCCTCTTTTGAGATGGTCCCTGAACTTCAGGAAGGAAGCTTCCTCCACTGAGAGATGCAGCATGGAAACAGGCTTCCTTTTTGTCATGGGGAGAGATGCTGTCTCTGCTCTGACCTGATGCTCCTGCTCTTGGTTTCTGGCCTTGAGTTGCACTGTGTCTTGGAGTGAATTTCTTTGGGTTTGTTCTGTTGCGATGTGTTTTGTGTTTTGAATACCTAAGTTTGTCTTTTTACCAGATTAGAAAGCCTGACATCATTTCCTTGAATATATGCACGTTGTTCTTGGCTGAGACTCTGATAAACCTAATGTTGGGTCTTTTGTTATTGCCTTGAGCCTCTTGGTCAGGCATGGATGGATTCTAGTCCTTAAATCTCTCTTCTGCCACCAACACCAAACCTGTCTAGAAAGTTTTCTGTGCTTGTTATTGTATTTTCAATTTTTATAATGTTCATTTCTTTAAAAAAAAAAAAACCAATAACCCCTTGTTCGTTATTGGAGTCTCTAGTTTTTCATTTGTTTCTGAGGAATTTACAATTACTCACTGAAACCTTTTTATTGGCTTACTAACTTAGTTTTTCATTCTTGAGGTCAAATTCAGATACACTAGGTACGTGCTTTATCACTGAACCACACCTCCAGCCCCTAAAGCATTTTTATTCATAACTGTGTCTGGTTTTTGTTCAGTAAGTCTGACCTCTGATGGGTCTTGACATTGACACTGTCTGATCTATATTCCCTCTTCAGGCTGTGATTTTCCTGGCTCTCGACATATTTTTATTGCATCCTGGTCATTTTGGCTAAAATATTAGGAAACAGGGAGACTGGGTGGGCCTGGAGCCCAGACTCACAGCTACAGCTAACCATATCCTGGGTCTTCTTGTCTTGTCAGGGATGCAACAGGGAACTCCTTGAACAGAGCTGGTAGCACTGAATTGCTTTCTGGTTCCTCCACAAAGACCAGATGGCTTGTGCAATAACTGCTAAATCTCATCACTTTTTCTCACTTGCCTTTTGAAAGGAGGAAGGTAAAGTTGAAGGTAAAATTGCCCGTGAGTTCAAGCCTTGCCTCCTTTGGTCTGTGGTGAGTGGCCTTGAACCTTCCACAGGGATAGTCTGTGAGCCCAACACTATTTTGTTAACAAAACAGAAGTGAAGATTGGAATTTTTACAGCATTAGACATTATGGTTTCTAAGTCAACTCATTTAGTTATTTTCCAGGACCAAGGCCACCTCACTACTGTGGTCTGATCTTTAGTAATACCAATGTCCAGGAGAAATTATGTTCACTTGAATTCCATTCAAATAGAACATTTGTGCTTTCAGAATAAAGCGTAGCCCATCTAGTACTGAACATTAACCTGACTAAACCTCATGAGGACTGCAGTACTTCTGGAACAAATGTCTCAGAAGAAGAATGCTGTTTGGCTTTAATTTTTATTATTTTATGACCCAATATATAAACAGATACAGTGGTTTTAAACGACATCACCTGTGGTGCGGTGGGCTGTGAGAGGGAGCTGGGTACCTAGTCAAGTGCAGGCCTTGAACCCGGGAGACCCTAAAGGGATGGTAGGAGTTCGACCTTGCTCATCCCCCCACCCCCGTTCCTTTCACATAGCTACAGCCCTCTACAGATCCTCCCAAAGAGAGGTTTGTGGCCATTGGTCATGTAGCACAGGTAGAGGGTGTGACTACAGGACGCAGAGCCTCAAAAGATATCCATATTCATGAGATACCTAAAGGCCAGAGGGCGTAGCCAATTAAGCATTTTTTCCCAGACCCTCCTCCTTGCAAAAGGTATTTAACCTCAGGCCTACCCTGAGAATATGGGGTATAGCTTCATCCACTTCTGCCATGACAATAAATGTTTTAAAACCTGGACTACCTCTCTGCTTTGGGGCCCACTGTGGGGAGCTGTGAGCTGTGGAGAAGGCCTTCAACTACTGAGCCGCCTTCTAACCTCCCGGGACAACCTCTCAACCCAACCCAAGAGCTCCGGCCCACAAAGGGGACCTCAGACTGTGTTCTTTCCACCTGGAAAAGAGCCCTGTGGCTTCCCACAGCCCAACATCCACCCTGGCACTGTGTGGAGTGAACACAGTCAACTTCCTGTGTCTCTACCTCTCTGAGCTCAGAGTCACCAGTCAAAGGGGTGGCCAGGAACCGACTGGTCTCAGACCCTTGGGCTCTCAAGCACCATTGAGAGGCCATGGAAAGGCCAAGATGGGGTGGGCATACGAGCTGGATTGACCCACAGCCAAAGGGGAGAGAGGGCTCTTGGTCCCAGCAACTTGCTTGGGTGGGTCATGGCTGGCTTGACTAGCTCACTTGAGTTGGCAGCCTCTGTGGCTGGAAGTGTAGGGGTGGCAGACATAGGACTCACAATTTAGCCCAACAGAACCCACACCAGTGTGCTCACGCTACAGCCCAACAATCGCCCCCAACTTAAGGTTATGTATTTATGTATTTAGTTGCTTTAGTTGCTTTTAGCAACTAAAATTTCTAATTAAATTTTTATCCCATTACCCACCAAGGCTTCTCTGAGAATACACACATAGACATGGTTAGAATGAGGTTCATGTTGAAGAGGAGAAAATAGACCCGGGAGTGCAAATACAAATATCTTTACCAAGGCCAGCTGAGGAATCTTTTCCATGGGTCCTCAAGAACCCACACATGTGTGCACATACACTCTAACCTGAAGGCTGAAGGCAGGTCAGGTTTTGAGGTCTCAATCTTTAAGTTTTTTTTTAAATCTTGTTTTTCAAGACAGGATTTCTCTTTGTAGCACTGGGTGTCATGGAACTTGTTCTGTAGACAGACTGGCCTTGATCTCATAGAGATCTGCCTGCCTCTACATCCCAATTTCAGGCTGCAAGGAGGAAAAAAAACCAACAACACCCTTACCCACCTGTGAACCCTGTGAGCTGCAATAACAACCAGCCAAACTATGTTCAGTCATGCTTGTTAGTGACACAAATATTATGGAGATAATCAATTGCCTTCTGATTGGACTTGGGGCTCACTCCACAGGAGAAAATGCATGCCTGGCAACTGTAGAGCTGGCTGAGAACCTGCACTTAGGGAGCTCACAGGTTCCCTAGTGAACCTGTTATTATTATCCTGCTAAATAGACATAGCATCAAACTCCCTCTAAATTCATCTCTCTCTGCCATAGACTACTGCAGCTCTCGGACCTGATCAGAGAAGCTTCTTTGTTTAGTTGATGGGGGCTGATGTAGAAATTCACAAGTGATTAAATTGCAAGGAACAAAAACCTATAGAATGCATAGCTAGAAATGGGACATCTAGATCACACCTGCTCCCCAAGGCTCAGAGGGCATCAAGGTGGTAAGAGCCAGAGATCAGGAGGACCTGGCTAAACAGCATCTTGTGTGCATGACAGGACTGTTGTACACATGATCTCACAGCAGCCGTGGATGCCCGCACAAGATCTGCATAAGATCTTGCCAGTCAGCATTTCAGTATGGGAGTAGGGAGACCGTGAGCTTCCATCTGCAGTTTAAGAACTGTGAACAGCTGATGGCTTCTGGAGAAGGAAGAGTCAGTTTTCTTTAAGGATATGACTCTAGGTAGGTTGCTCATCCTTCAGCAGATGGTATCTCAGCTATAAATACATGGGCAGCACAAATTGGATTTGGAATGTTTAAAAAAAAAAGAGGATGAAATGCTAGGAGATGTGGAGAGTGGAACTGGGAGAACTTGGGGTAAATATGATCAAAATACATTGTATGCATGTATGAAGTTCTCAATGATTTGATTGTAATAATTATATATATGAAATGTTGTTTAGATGTATTTATTTTTATGTATATGAGTGGTTTACTTAATGTATGTCTGTGCAACATGTGTATGCTTGATACCTACTGACGTCAGAAGAGGGCATTGGACCCCCTGGAGCTTGAGTTATGGCTGGTTGTGAGCTGCCATGTGGGTGTGGGACTTGAACTCAGGTTCTCTGAAAGAACAACAAATGCTCTTAACCACTGAGCCATCTCTCCCAAAATAATATATATTTTTAAAGGCTCTGTGCTCGGTCCTCAGCACTGCATAAAGAAGTGGTGCATGTCTGAAATTGTAGCACCCAG
>JANHMN010000016.1:57764274-57796774 GCA_030674055.1 Rhabdomys pumilio | reverse complement strand
AGTTTGGCCTGTCTGTCCACTTTCATGTTGGAGCCAAGAGGGCAGGTGAGAGACTGGATGTGTCCAGGCTCTGATGTTTGTATTCCAGGCATTGTGGAAATCTGTAAGATACTACATAAAGTTAAATATACCGACTACAATTTATGTATCTAGTTTGGGAGGTAAAATAAGAGGGTGAATTTTTGTCTTAAAGTTCCTTCTGCAGAGTACCACTGTGATCCATTATGCTGTATCCACACACAGAGCACTGGGGGCCTTGGAACACCACCATCCCCGACCCCGCGCCCCCTTCGCCTCCGCCCAGGAGTAGGAAACTCTGCCCATTGTCCGGGCTTCCTGCAGCTGGGCAAGGAAGGAAACACTGAAGATTCCCCGACCCCAAGTTGATTCCAACTCCAAGGCCGTTTAGAATTATTAAATGTAAAGATAAGTATTATAAGTAACATTAGCTTTTGTTTGAAATTATTCTAATATTCTTAATTCACGTTTGCCTCTGGTCTGCAGGCTTGGGACTCTTTCAGGAAAGACAGGACGGATCTCTGAGGATCCCCAGCGCTGCATGTGGCGCTCGCGCCTCCTAGCGGTACTCCTGTTCCGTAGCATGTCGCCACTGCTCCTAAGCCCCCACAAAGGCTGCACAAAAAAAAAAAAAAAAAAAAAAAAAATTGACTCTCTAGGTCAATTAAGGAATGGGTTGAGAGTAAGAAACTTCAGCCAGGTCTTGTTCAGGGAGGGAAACCTCACTTTCTGTTACTGCTTTTTAACGCTGCTTGTGCAGGTTTACAGCATGAGCCCAGACACAGGTTACTAGAGCAATTTTCAGAAGTGACATTATAGAAAGCACTTGTTTGGCTAACTTTTGCATAGTTTTTTTTTTTTTTTAGATAGGGTTTTATGTAGTCCATGTTGGCCTTGAAATTGAACTTGAAAGGTATCCAAGGCTTGCCTTGAATTTTCTTTTTTCTGTTGCTACTTTCTGAGTTGCTGGGTTTGTAGGTGTCCTTCCTTACACTGTGTGGAAGTTTTAAGTGCCAATTATATATATAAAGTGTTTTTGCTTCATTCTAAGACTTGATACATCAATGTACAGATGAACCATTTATTGTTGATTCCATTAGAGATTTGAAATCTCGCACCTACTGTCGCAAGTGTTTCCTCGGAGCCCCTGTGAGAACTCTGCTAGGCGCTGCAAAGAAATTACAGGCGGAGGTCCTTGCCTTGCAAGATTTGAAACTGTCTGTGTAAATTAGAACCCTTACCCCAAAAGGCAAGAAAAGAGTGTTTATTCTAGAGCCAAATATTAGTGGCCAATGGCCTGGGAACACAGAGTTAGATTGCCCTGGAAGACAAGCTCCACTGAGGAGGTGGGAACATGAGATATTACTAGCAATAGAAATAGGAAATCTCAGTCAAGATATTTACCAAGTAAATTGGTGGAGACTACAGGTAGATGGGTGACAGTAAAGGAGGGGAGATGCTGTCGTAGGCTTCAGATGCTATCTGAAGTGGTGCAGTGTGCTATGTATGCATCTTTAAAGGTTTTGACCGTCACAAAGATGTTATGTCAGACATAGGAGTGGGCAATGAATGGCTACAAGAAATCATCCAAGATAATTTCGATCCACAATATTCTCGGCAGTCATGAAGCTCTAGTCGGTGGATCTTCAACACAGATGTGGCCTTTTCTCTCCCTCTGGGAACATCAGTTTCTGAAACTGTACTAGGAAGATATACTAGCCAGAGTTCTCTAGATGAAAAGAACTTATAGAATGAATGAGTGTGTGTGTGTGTGTGTGTGTGTGTGTGTTAGGATGGCTGTGGTCCAGCAAGTTCAACAATGGATGTCTAGCAAAGGAAGGTCCAAGAATCCAGTAGTTGCTTAGTTCATGATGCTGGATGTCTCAGCTGGTCTTCAGTGTATACTGGAATTTAAGAAAAGTAGTCTCTAATGCCAATGAAGGAACAGACTTTCCAACAAAACAGAGAGTGAAGAGCAGACAAGCTTCCTTCTTCCAAGTCTTTATGTAGGTTGCATCTTTTAAAAAACCTTTTTATACCACTGCACTCAGAGCAGCTGAGGAACCACTGCACTCAGAGCAGCAGGATTTCAGGATCCCAGAGGCAGCCTGAGTCCCAAGAGCTCTTCCACCCAGGAGTGCAGGATCACAAGATCACAGAGACAGCTTGACTCTAAGGACTTCTGACACAAGCAAGATAACAGGAGAGACAGGCTCCAGTCAGAGACAGTGAGTGCAGGTAGCACTAGAGATAACCAGATGGCGAAAGGCAAGCACAAGAACATAAGCAACAGAAACCAATGTTACCTGACATCACCAGAACCCAGTTCTCCCACCATAGCAAGCCCTGGACACCCCATCACACAGGAAAAGCAGGATTCAGATTTGAAATCACTTCTCATGATGATGATAGAGGACTTTAAGAAGGACATGAACAACTCCCTTAAAGATATATGGGAGAACAGAGGTAAACAGGTAGAAGCCCTTAAAGAGGGAACACAAATACGTTAAAGAATTGAAAAAAAAAAAAACCCAAAACCAAAAACAAGCAGGGGAAGGAATTAAACAAAACCATCCAGGATCTAAAAATGGAAGTAGAAACAATAATGAAATCTCAAGGGAGACTACCCTGGAGATAGAAAACCTAGGAAAGAGATCAGGAGTCACAGACACAAGCATCACCAACAGAATACAAGAGATAGAAGAGAGAATCTTATATGTAGAAGATACCATGGCAAACATTGACACAACTGTCAAAGAAAATGCAAAATGCCAAAAGCTCCTGACCCAAAACATCCAGGAAAATCAGGACACAATGAGAAGACCAAACCTAAGAATAATAGGTATAGATGAGGGTGAAGACTCCCAACTTAAAGGGCCAGTAAATATCTTCAACAAAATTATAGAAGAAAACTTCCCTAACCTAAAGAAAGAGATGCCCATGAACATACAAGAAGCCTACAGAACTCCAAATAGATGAGACCAGAAAAGAGATACCTCCTATCACATAATAATCAAAACATCAAATGCACAAAACAAAGAAAAATATTAAAAGCAGTAAGGAAAAAGGTCAAGTAACATAGAAAGGCAGACCTATCAGAATTACACCAGACTTCTCACCAGAGACTATAAAAGCCAGAAGATCCTGGACTGATATCACACAGGCCCTAAGAGAACACAAATGCAAGCCCAGACTACTATACCCAGCAAAATCTCAATATAGATGGAGAAACCAAGATATTCTATGACAAAACCAAATTTACACAATATCTTCCCACAAATCCAGCACTTCAAAGGATAACAGATGGAAAACTCCAACACAAGGAGGGGAAACTACAACCTAGATAAAGCAAGAAAGTAATCTTTCAACAACCCAAAAGAAGATAGCTACATAAACATAATTTCACCTCTAACAACAAAAATAACAGGAAGCAACAATCATTTTTCCTTAATGTCTCTTAACATCAATGGACTCAATTCCCCAATAAAAAGACTAACAGTAACAGACTGGATACATAAACAGGACCCAGCATTTTGCTGCATACAGGAAAGGCACCTCAGTGACAAACACAAACACTACCTCAGAATAAAAAGATGGAAAACAATTTTCCAAGCAAATGGTACCAAGAAAAAAGCTGCAGTAGCTTTTGTAATATCGAATAAGATTAACTTTCAGCCAGAAGTTATCAAAAAAGATAAGAAAAGACACTTCATACTCATCAAAGGAAAAATCTACCAAGATGAACTCTCAATTCTGAACATCTATGCTCCAAATGCAAGGGCACCCACATTCATAAAAGAAACTTTACTAAGGCTCAAAGCACACATTGCACCTCACACGATAATAGTGAGGGATTTCAACACCCTACTCTCAGCAATGGACAGATCATGGTGCCAGAAACTAAACAGAGAAACTGTGAAATTAATAGAAGTTATGAACCAAATGGATTTAACAGATATCTACAGAACATTTCATCCTAAAACAAAAGAATATGCCTTTTCATCAGGGCCTCATGGTACCTTCTCCAAAATAGACCATATAATTGGTCACAAAACTTGCCTCAACTGATAAAAAAAGATTGAAATAATCCCTGGCATCCTATCAGATCACCACAGACTAAGGCTGGTCTTCGATAATAACAAAAACAATGGAAAACCCAGAAACACGTAGAAACTGCACAACGCTCTATTCAATAATGACTTGGTCAAGGAAGAAATAAAGAAAGAAATTAAAGACTTTTTAGAAGTTAATGAAAATGAAGGCTCTTCATACCAAAACTTATGGGACACAATGAAAGCAGTGCTAAGGGGAAAACTCAAAGCTCTAAGTATCTACAAAAAGAAACTGGAGAGAGCATACACTAACAACTTGACAGCACACCTGAAAGCTCTAGAACAGAAAGAAGCAAATACACCCAAGAGGAGTAGATGGCAGGAAATAATCAAACTCAGATGTGAAATCAACCAAGTAGAAACAAAAAGAACTATACAAAGCACCAACAAAACCAGGAGCTGGTTCTTTGAGAAAATCAACAAGGTAGACAAACCCTTAGCCAGACTAACCAGAGGGCACAGAGACAGTATCCAAATTAATAAAATCAGAACTGAAAAGGGAGACACAACAGAAACTGAGGAAATTCAAAAAATCACCAGATCCTACTACAAAAGCATATACTCGACAAAACTGGAAAATCTGGATGAAATGGACAATTTTCTAGACAGATACCAGGTACCAAAGTTAAATCAGGAGCAGATAAACCATCAGTCCCATAACCCCTAAAGAAATAGCAGCAATCATTAAATGTCTCTCCACTAAAAAAAGCCCAGGACCAGATGGTTTTAGTGCAGAATTCAATCAGACTTTCAAGGAAGACCTAATACGAATTCTCTTCAAACTATTCCACAAAATAGAAACAGAAAGAGCACTACCAAATTTGCTCTATAAAGCCACAACTATGCTCATACATAAACCATACAAAGACCCAAAAAAGAAAGGGAACTTTAGACCAATCTTCCTTATGAATATCGATGCAGAAATACTCAGTAAAATTCTCGCAAATCGAATCCAAGAACACATCAAAACAATCATCTGTCATGATCAAATAGGCTTTATCCCAGGAATGCAGGGATGGTTCAATATTCGGTAATCCATCAAAGTAATCCACTATATAAACAAACTCAAAGAAAAGACCACATGATCATCTGACTAGATCCTGCGAAAACATTTGACAAAATTCAGCATCCCTTCATGGTACAAGACTTGGAAAGATCAGGAATTCAAGGCCCATACCTAAACATAGTTAAAGCAATATACAGTAAGCTAGTAGCCAACATTAAACTAAATGGAGAGAAACTTGAAGCAATCCCCCCAAAATCAGGGACTAGACAAGGCTGCCCACTCTCTCCCTACCTATTCAATATAGTACTGGAAGTCCTAGCCAGAGCAATTAGACAACAAAAAGAAGTCTAAGGGATACAAATAGGAAAGGAAAAAGTCAAAATATCACTATTTGCAGATGATATGATAGTATACTTAAGTGACCCCAAAGCATCCACCAGAGAACTCCTAACCCTGATAAACAACTTCAGCAAAGTGGCTGGATATAAAATCAACTCAAACAAATCAGTAGCCTTCCTCTATTTGAAGGATAAACAGGCTGAGAAAGAAATTAGGGAAATGACACCCTTCACAATAGTCACAAAGAATATAAAATACCTTGGTGTGAATCTAACCAAGCAAGTGAAAGATCTGTATGACAAGAACTTCAAGTCTCTGAAGAAAGAAATCAAAGAAGACCTCAAAAGATGGAAACATCTCCCATGCTCATGGATTGGCAGGATTAATATAGTAAAAATGGCCATTTTGCTAAAAGCAATTTACAGATTCAATGCAATCCTTCTGGGCCTATTGGCAGAAGAGGACTTGTTAGACAGGCTAATATTGGGGGAAACAAAGGCTAGCTTTTCATAATATGGAGGGGCTATAGCATAGCAAAGCCAGCAAGAGTAATTCACTTTGGACTTGGATTCATTGAGCACTAGAAAGGCCTTACTGATATGCTCAGTCAGCGGGGCCCATTCTGAGGGACCTGAAGGGGGTGTTTTCTGAATGGTGGGGGTTATGACAGTAGTTAACCCTACTTGGGTTGGTGTCGGGAGCTTGGTCTTGGGTAGCTAATGGGGGACACCTTATGGAACCTCTTTATTAGGTCCCACAGAGATGGTAGGGGCTTTGATCTTTGGTTTGATGGTAATAAGGAATTCATCATAGTATCCTTCCTGGTAAAGTCTGAGGCCCCCCTTCAGCCATCTATCTTTGGCCTCTTTCTGGGTAAACTTTACAGTGATCGGGTTGTAAGAAAAGTTGAGGCATTGACCCTCTCCAACTCATATCCCTGAGAGCTGTTGGCTTCCCCAGGAGACCTCAAGACCTGCTCCTGAATGGATGTTCCCCGTTGGGTTGAGATCTCCTCCACAATTACTTAGTGTGAGTCTTCTTCCTCTAGAGGATTAAATCTCAGCTTGAGCTGCTGTTCCGGGAGGTGTCTCCTGAGGTCTCACAGCCCCAGTTAGCACAGTAGAAGCTTTCTGGGCCCCCACACTGATGGGTTAAGGACCTGGATCTCTCATCTTGGGGGCATATATAAATTGGGACCTCACGCAGGTAGTCTCTTAATTAGGGATATCTGCATCCTATGCCCCTTCCTCCTGGTCCCTTTTCTGGGCATGGCATTGGTGAACATGAGGCTTTCCCATGGCATTCCGGCAAGCCGCCCTTTACCTCTTGGTTCGGGATGTCCCAGGTGTCCAATCTGGCTACCAGGTCGCACAGGTCAAAAGTTAGGGGAGGCCACCAGGTGTAAGGGGGTGGTCTTGGGTTACCCTGGCCACCTGGTCACCCACTAGGGTTGATGATACAATCCAAGTCAGTCTGGTGGGTTGATGATGGCTAGATCCAGCACTCTGCCCCTTATGTCTTATTAGAGTCAGACTCCCATCAGGGTCAGGAAACTCTTCATCCTTGGTGGCTCGCCGAGTGATCTTAAGCTTTAAATGGTTGCTTGTCTTTTTCATACTCCAAGTCGGATGGTCCACGGAGGGTAGATTGGTCACTGGTTTCATGTGAGAAGCATGTATCCAGGCCACTATGCTGTCCACCTTTATGGCCATATGAGTCATCAGCAACACCAAGTAGGGGCCCTTACAGCAAGGTTCCAGGGACTGGGTCTGATGTCTGCGAACATAGACACTGTCTCTGACCTAGAACTGATGTAGCACCTCAGTTGTTTCTGGAGAAAGGGCAGACCGCTGGGACCATATTTCTCTCTGAACTGTCTCAAGGGCCACCAGTCTTTTTGACAAGGTCTTGATCTCCTTTTTGGGAGATCTTTAGGTCAGGTCCAGTGCCCACCAATGGAGCTGGGCCTCCATAGAAGATCTCGAAAGGTATTAGGTTGAAATGATATGGGGTGTTCTGAGCTTGGAACAAAGCCAAGGGAAGAAGCACCACCTAGCATTTTGCCAGTTTTTAAGGTCAATTTCGTTAAGGACTCTTTTAAGGTCCTATTAATTCTTTCTACTTGGCCTGACATCTGGGGATGGTATACGCAATGAAGTTTCCAATCTGCCTCCAATACTTTTGCCAACCCCTGGTTCACCTGAGAGACAAAGGCAGAGAGATAAAGGCAGGGCCATTATCAGACCCAATTACCTTGAGTATCCCAAACCTGGGAAAAATCTCTTCTAGGATCTTCTTGGCTATGACTGGAGCTGTCTCCTGTTTCATGGGAAAAGCCTCTACCTATCCTGAAAAAGTATCTATAAAGACTAATAAATATTTATAACCATATTTTCCAGGTTTAACTTCTGTAAAGTTTACGTCTCAGAAGACCACTGGTCTGTTTCCTCTAGGTCTTTTCCCTGTGCCTATCTTGGTGTGGCAAGTGTTCACCTGTTGGCAGACTTTGCAGCTTTTTACTATTTCCTCTGCCAGGTATCTTGGGTACATGATGAACATCCTGGATCTCCTAATGGCTTCCATCAGCCTTTTGCTGCCCAGGTGAGTCCATTTATGCATCTGTGGTAGCAGGTCTCCAGCCTGGTCTCGAGGGAGGATGTTTTTTCCCCTCTGGTGTTTTCCATTGACCTTCTCTCTTAAGATAGTAGTTGGTAGGGTAACTAGAGATCTGGAACTCTTCTTCCTTAGGGTACACTAGGTGGGGCCAGCCCTTGGCTCAATGGGGTCATTTTTTAACTTTGCTGCTGGTTGGTTTGTTAAGCTTTTTCTGTTGGATCAGCACGAGTATAGTATCTTTAAGAGCTACTTCTTTGGCCATCTTATCAGCTAGGTTGTTTTCTTCTAGCTATATGGCTCTCTCCCTTTTGGTGACCCAGACAGTGGATAGTGCTCACCTTGGTTGGCCTAAGTAGGGAATTTAGGAGGGCCTTGATTTCATCTTTATTTTTTAACTTCTCTTCCATTTGATATTAAAAGTCTCCTCTGTTGGCAAACTGTCCCGTGTACATGAGCCGTGGCAAAGACATACCTGGGGTCAGTGTAGATGTTGATCATTTTGCCTGCCCCCAGGTCCAAGGCTTTGCTCAGAGCTATTAGCTCTGTCTTCTGTGCTGACGTTCTCAGAGGAAGTGGTTCTGCCCAGACGACCTGGCGCCCATCCACAATGGCGGCCCCTGCCTTGTGTTGTCCCTCTACCAGGTAGCTGCTGCCATCAGTGAAGCAGGTAGGTTTGGCATCGGGGAGTGACTGATCTGACAGGTCCTTTTGCCATCCCTGGTCTTCAGCTAAAATCTGCTGGCAATCATGAGCTGGCGGATTGAGGTCAGGGTTAGGTAGCAGACTAGCCAGGTTGAGGGCCACTGATCTGCGTTTAGCAACAGAATCTGTTAATGAGTCATGTGGGCGTTGATCAGTCATCGTTCAGGGGTTGGCGAACAACGCTCTCCAAGTCATGGGGAGTTGTCACAGTCAGGTCCTGCCCTAGCGTTAATTTATCAGCATCTTTAACTAGAACCACAACCTCCTCCGCTATCCGTAGGCAAGCAGGCCTCCTAGCAGTGACAGGGTCTAATTTCTTTAACAGATAGGCAATTGGGTGTTTCCAGGGGCCCAGCCACTGAGTGAGCACCCCCTTGGCTGTCCCCCTGTTCTCCCGCTACATAAAGGTAGAAAGGTCTGCCGTCATCAGGCAGTCCTAGAGCAGGGGCCTCCAGCAAAGCCTGCTTAATCGCATCAAAAGCCTGTTGTTTCTCTTCACCCCAATGGAAGGGCTGTTCGTTTTTAGTCAGAGGGTAGAGGGGGGCAGCCAATTCAGCAAACCCTGGGATCCATCGATGGCAGAACCTGGCCATGCCCAGGAATTCCTGTACCTGTTTGGGGCTCTGTGGAGGAGGGATGTGCAGGATGGTCTCTTTCTGAGCATTGGAGAGCCAGTGCTTGCTGTCTTTCAGCAGGTAGCCCAAGTAACTTACTTTTTTTTTCTGGCAAATTTGGGCCTTCTTGGCTGAGGCTTTGTATCCCAATGCTCCCAGTTCCTCCACGAGGCATTTAATCCCTTTTAGACAGTCTTCTTTAGTCACAGCTGCGATCAAAAGGTCATTTATGTACTGGGCAAGTGTCACTTGTGGATTGGACTCACAGTAGATGCGGAGGTCCTTGTGTAGGGCCTTGTCAAAGGGGGCGGGTGAGTTCTTGAATCCTTAGGGCAGTCTAGTCCGGGTAAGTTGCCCCATCACCCCCTGCTCCTGCTCAGGATCCTTCCACTCAAATGCAAAGTAGTCTTGAGTTTGGAGAGTCAATGTCAGGCAAAAAATAAAGTGTCTTTGAGGTCCAGGACAGTGTACCAAGTCCTAGAGGGTGACAAGGAGCTCAGCGGAGTATGTGGGTTAGGCACAGTAGGGTGAATGTCAGCAGCTCTCCGGTTTAACCTTCCTTAGGTCCTGTACTGGGCGATAGTCTTGAGTCCCAGGTTTCTTCACAGGTGGGAGGGGATTATTCCAAGATGATTGGCACTTCTGCAGGATCCCTTGTTATAGCAGCCTGGTAATGTGGGGTCTTATTCTGTCTTAGGCCTCCCTCAACATCTGACATTGGTGCACAGACACCAGGGAGGCCTGGGCTCTAAGTTCCACATGGATGGGGGCTGGTCGGTGGACTTTC
This sequence comes from Rhabdomys pumilio, assembly GCA_030674055.1. Taxonomy (NCBI): domain Eukaryota; kingdom Metazoa; phylum Chordata; class Mammalia; order Rodentia; family Muridae; genus Rhabdomys; species Rhabdomys pumilio. The sequence goes on along the minus strand of JANHMN010000016.1, from coordinate 57,786,580 downwards.
TCATCCTGGCCATCTCAGCCCAGGTCTGGAAAAAGGCCTTGGAGCCACCAGTCTAGGTCCTGGAGTTCCTCATCCAAGGTTTCAAACAACTTGTACTTGTCCTCCAGCCTGAGAGTCAGGACTTGGAGTGGTTCTCTCTGGGGACCTTTAACATGGGGCCCTTCTGGGAGGAAATAGATCTGGGCTCCTGTGGGTAGTTCACTGGGAATGCAGGTAGTTCACTGGGAATTCCAGGCTGGAAGTTAGGCGCAGCGGCTGTGGCTCATTAAAGTCCTCCTTCACAGTTCCTCACAGCAGCCCCAATGACATGAGAAAGTCCTTGGGTTTCCAAAATGGGTTTATTGGCATGACAGATGATGGTTGAGTCTGGTTGTGCACCCCCCCCCCCCAAAACTCAGGGCATACCTGAGTTAAATAGGGAGGGAGAGAGGGAGGAGGGGCTGAGGAAGAATGCTTAATTGGCTCCACCCTCTGGCCTTCAGGTACCTAATTAGTATGTAAATTTCTCTAGGGCCTGAGGCCTGTTCCTCGTGACTGATGGCCATAGACTTCTCAGTGGGAGGGGCTGTGGAGGGCTGAAGGTAAATGAAAAGAACCAGGGCCTGAGAGCAGAGCCAAACTCCTGCCATCCAATAATGGTCCGGGGTTCCAGGCTTAAGCTTGACCAAGCACCCAGCTGCTTCTCACAGTCCACCGCCCCACAGGCTCCCATTTTGGTGAGCAGGTTTTGGCCAAGGAGGGGGTATGGACAATCTGGGATAACCATGAAAGAGTGAGATACCCAGCCCACATCTAGATCAACTGATCTTCTGGTAGTCTATGAATATTGTTTGGTCCCAGTGGTACCCATGATGTTTTTTAGACATGGGCCCATTTGTTTGGAGTAATCCTAAATGTTGTGCTCTGGTGTCTACCAGAAACTGAGTAGGCTTCCCCTTCACCTTTAGAGTTACCCTGGGTTTGGGGAGAGGTTCCGAATTTGTCACCCCAATTGCTTTCTTCACCTAGGGCTAACACTTTCTGGGTCTGGAGTCACTTTTCTCAGTCTCGGAGCTTTTCTCCCTGCTTCTTTTTGTTGGGGTATTCCTGGGCCCAATGGCCATGCTCTTTACAGTAAGCACATTGGCCTTTTTAAAGTGTGGGCCTCTGCCTTCTCCCCTGCAGTTCCTGGTCCCCTCTGTTTCCCCTGACTACCATTGCTAGAATTCTCTGCAGGCTCTTGTCTTGATTCTTTTCTCTCCTAAGTTCCTTCTGTTCTGCCTCTTTTTGCCTTCTTGTTTCCTTCTCTTCTTCAGTTTCCCTATTATGATATACCTTCTCTGCCACCTGCATTAACTCTCTCAAAGACTTGTCTTGTGACCCCTCTAGTCTCTGAAGTCCTTTTTTAATGTCTCTCACAGCCTGATCTATGAATGCCATAGTCACAGTGGCCTTGTGCTCTTTGGTACTAGGGTCGTAGGGTACCTCCATGAGCCATTCAAGGAAAGCTGAGGGAGACTCATCTGGGCCCTGCCACACCTCTCTTACCTTGGTCAAATTGGTGGGTTGCTTTGCATCACCCTTGAGACCTGGCAACAGAACATTTAGGTGCTCTTTACCTGAAGCTGTGTTAAAAATCCCACTCTGGTCTAGTCAAAGCAAACCCGCTATTGATGATGGCCCAGTCTATTGACTGTCTCCGATAGGACATTTTTCCTGGCTTCCTGCATGATTCTCATGAGTTGCTGGGTATCATCTCAAATGGGCTAATAAGTGAACAAAATAGTTTCAAGAAGATTGATCAACCAACCCTTTAGTGTTGTCTGAGAAAGGGGGTTGCTGAGCCTTCCATTTATACAGGTTGGCCGAAGAGAAAGGTCAATACTGCATGGCCTGATTTCCATGCTCATCTATAGGACCACAGGCATGGAGAGGGAGGACCACCGTTATTTCTGGAGGGGTGGCCCTCTTGCTCCGGGTGCCCATGGTGGGACCTGGATACCCCTCAGTGTGTGGAAGTAGGGGGTAGAGGGCTGATGAGGGTGGGATTGATGTGGCAGCATCCAACTGGGGTGTATGGGAAGCACTAGGGTCATGGGCAGGGGGTACAGAGGAGGAGGGTCCAAGAGGAGAAGGTCTGGTGTCCCCAGATCCTGGAGAACTTCTTTTTTCTGGTTTGACTTTTCAGGCAGCAAGGTCTGTGCCTGGAGCACCAGAATCCTGCTGGGAAGGAAACCCCAAACCCAAGAGGAAGAGTCAGTTAATAAGTCTCTCTACACCACAATATAGGGCACCTGATCAAGACAAGTAGGTGGCCCAGCCCCAAAGATCTGCTAGTCAGCCACAACTATGGAGAGGTCAAAGGTCCCCTGCTGAGGCCATCCAACGTTGAAGGTGGGCCATTCTGATGAACACAATGTCCAGATCTTCTTTTTCTTTACCTCTAGTGACAGGTTATGTGCCCACCGCTGGAAATCATCCCAATGACTCAGGACAATCTCCAGTGTAGTGGAGTTTTGCTGTCCCATACCTAAAAACAACAACAAGACACACACCAGACAAACTAGGCACCTCTGCCTTGGTCGGGTCAAGATGTAAAACACAGAGAGACAATTCAGTAACTAGGTGACTTGGCCAACTTATACTGAAACCAAAATCTAAAAGGAACAGGGTCTTCCTGACCCCCCTCCAGAGGACCTGAAGCATCCTTTGGGTTCCCTGCAGTTGTGAGGTTATGGCACGTCTGCCCGTTGCTCTTGACAACCCCAAACACTGTGGGCCCAGCACCCCAGAGGCTTACAAGCAAACCGAAAGTTCAGACAGTCTTAGACTCAGGCTTTGTCAGACAGTGAGACAGACAAAAGAACCAAAACCAAAAACTGAAAAAAAAAAACCCGTGGTACCTGCTGGAGACCTCTGATTCACTGTTCTCAGGTGTGTCCCCACAGGAGGTCGGATTCCTGGCTAAGGCATCAAATGTAAAACTCTAGTGAGCAGAACCTTAGTTTACTGGAGTCCCCCTGAGTGAACAACGCAGAGACAAGAACCAATGCAAAAAGCAAGAGGAATTTTTAATGATCCAATGCATTGGGGACATTCTACACTGAAGGTGGAGTGGCGACCCTGGGCAGCCCATTTAGTCAGTTCTTATATCATTTAAGGGGTAGACTAGAGAAACGGTGACTAGGCACAATATGATTGGCAGAACAGTGTGACTTTTAAACTGATTGGTCTTTAGGGAATGAAGTGGCAGGGGCTTCCCTGGCCCTTGGGTTGCCAACAGTTGTCTTGCAGAACATGCCCTGACCAGCAGGTCAGTTTTTCTCCCCTGTTGCCTGAGAAATGTTGATTAGCCTCTCTCTCTGGAGCCATTCCTGAGCTGACCTGGAATGCTAATTAGCCTCTCTGTTCTCTCATCTCTTCAGTAGCTGAGTTGGTCAGCCCACCTGCTCTCCTGCACCCACACCACCCAGTTAGCTATTCAACACTGCCTTGGCTAGCTCACCCATGCTGCAGCCAGCAAGGGACAGGGCCAGCTCTCCTGCTCTCATGCCCTCATGGGTAGCTTACCTGTACCCCTGCCACCAAAGTCAGTTCTACTGTGCTCTCCAGGTGAGGTGCAGGGTCCACCCTCCTGAGTGCTGTAGCTGATAAGGGGCAGGGCCAGCTCTCCTACTCTCATGACCCCTGACCTGAGCCAGCTCTCCCATCAGCTGTAGGTGGTGAGAGGCATGACAGGGTGTGTGTGTTGGGGCAAAAACATCTCTTGTGCGCCCATACTACCTCATGGCACAGGAATGGTGGGTCCAGCTCTCTGAGGCTTGTGCCCCAGCAGGGCCAGCTCTACCGTGCTTCCCACACATGATGCAGTGCCCACTCTCTGGAGTGCTAAAGGCAGCAAAGGGTAGGACCAGCTCTCCTAACTGCCTCAGCCAGTGAGCATTGGGTTTAGCTCTCTACAGCCCTTGGACATCAACATGTTCCCACGAGGCAGCACAGACCAGGGATGTCCACATGGCCTTTGGTAGTATAATTGAAGACCCCCTCTCTGGGGAGACCCTCACTCAAGCCACCCAAAAACTCGCAAGACACCAAATCTGGATGCAAACAGCAGAAGCTTTATTCAGGAGAGTTAGCCGGCTAACGGCCAATTTGTTTGCCCATGCAGGAGCTGAATTGACAAAGACTGGTGGGCTAAGGGGCTTTTTAAAGGGAAAAATCACAAACCAGGGGAGTGAGGAGGGGGTGAGGGGTTGCTAAGGAAATATAATATAAAAATAGTGGAGAATTCCAGAGGAACCCAACCTAAGTGAGTCAGGGTTGTGTGAAAAACACTCTTCTCAAAAATGTGGTCTTGCCATGTCACTATGGCCTTGCCCTGTCATTGTGGCCTTGCCATGTCACTTGCTCAACTATTTCTCAGTACCACCTAGATGACTTGCATTCTTCTTTTGTGGTCAGTCGGTTCCGGAACTGGCTGGCCTGCATTCTTGGCTTGTTTCAGAGAAAATTTTCCATGTTCTTTAAAGAAAAGCCTGTATATATTTTATAAAATGATTTTTATAATTTTTCACTGTACATGATGAGCCATGGATATCAACACAAACCCCTGCTGCAACATGGCCTTCAGTGACTACTCATATCAGGCTATTCCTCTCTACTCTCTCATCTCCAGCTCTACCTCTCTTCATAGTGCTCAAACCACTTGGTCCTGATTCTCTCCCATCTCTCCACCATGTGCCATAGTGGCTCCAGCTGGCACTCACTCACATTGCATAGCAGATGGCAAGCCTATGGGTGTCTTCCTTGTAGGTGTGTCTTAGGATTTCATTGCTGTGAAGAGACACCATGACCACAACAACTCTTATAAAGAAAAACACTTAATGAAGCTGGCTTACAGTTCAGAGGTTCAGTCCATTATCATTATGGTGGAGTGTATGCAGGCAGACCTGGTGCTAGAGATGTTGAGAGTTCTATATCTTGATCGTCAGGCAGTAGGAAGAAGACAGAGACATTGGGCCTGAATTGAGCTTTTGAAACCCCAAAGCCAACCCCAGTGACACACTTCCTCTAATGAGGTCAGACCTTCTAATAGTGCCAGCCCCTATGAGCCTATGGAGCCGTTTTCACTCAAACTACCACAGGTTGCCAGCAGAAGGTGTGGCCCAGATTAAAAGTGGACCTTCCCACCTCAGAAGAACTGGATTAAAAGTAGGTCTTTCCACTACAAATGATTTAATTAAAAAATATTCTCTAGATGTTTTTAAAAAAGAAAAAAAAAGAAAGAAAAAATGACTCACAGGTGTACCCAGCCTCTTGGGTTTTAGTTTATTCTATATGTACTAAACTTGACAACCAAGAGTAGCCACCACAGAAGACAAGCCACATACATAGGACTACAAGCAATGTCAACAATCACCTCAGACCGTGTCATAGATCACAATAAATCACAAAATGAAACACCAGGTTCTCATCCACTGTTCTGTTTGGTTTTGTGTGTTCATCTTGATGTCTTAAACAGTGTCCAAGAAAACAAACTTCTATAAAACTACCCAGCTGTGTCCAGAATAAATGATTTTTCTCTATTTTTCTAGTCTCAAAACCTCACCTATTCCCACCTTACATGTTCCCACCTACAGATGGGAAGTAGTCCCTTATGTCTGCTCTCTGGTGGCATTTGTACACCTTAGTGATTTGTAGTCCATTTGCAAGTGATATGTTGTGACATCTTCCATTTAAAGTCAGTGTGATCGACACAGTCCAGGGACTGCCTGAACATAGGGGTTGTAGCATACTCCTTGGAGAGTCAGTTTACAGATGGGTGCATGGATGGAAGGCTGAGAGTGGTGAGGTGTGTTAGAATGCCACAGCATGTGGACACAAAGCAGACAGATCTTTCCATCAATGTTCATATGCTACCTCAGTGAGACTTTCCAGCCTCTGTAAAGATGCCTGCTTAGTGCTGAGGTTACAGCCAGCAGCTGGGAACTTGTTTCTCAACAGTGAACCAGGACTGTGGAAAGAGTGAGACTGTTGTGCTGTGCTTTGTGCCCTGATCCTGTGCTACTTAGAGTTAAGAGGAGCCTGTTCACAGAGATTTCTTCACATGTTTTTGTCCCATGATTTGGCTTGTAATCTCAGAGCCGAAAGCTGACAAAGATATTTGGCTCATTTAAAGACACCCCCTCTTTGGCCAAGAAGGCTCAGATGTTGCAACTATGCCATTTTCTAGCTCAATTCTAATCATCTGTCATCAGGACTTAGGGACAGGGCTAAGAGAGAGACAAGTGACATCAAGTTGGCCTGGAAAATAAGCAATTGAGAACAATCAGGAAACCCCAAGTCTAGAACAGGGTAAGTCTCAGCAATTTAACCCCCTGCCCAGTCCCTCCTCTCTCTCCCTCAGCTCACCACTAGGCTGAAGCTCAGGCCTGGAAACTCTGGGTAGGCCAGCTCCAGACCTCAGACACCTGGGTTCATCCTGTGTCCTGGGGGCCTGAAGCTCCTCTGCTCCCTTAGGTTGAGGGCCAACTCCAGCTGATTCTGGCCCTCCTAGGTCTCTGACTTCATGCTTAATGGATGCTCCTACGCTAGGCTCTGGGCTGGCTGCCTCAGGAATGTGCAGTTCTGGGAAAATTCTCTGAGGTTCCTATAGATACTCCTTTGCTACACCTGCCAGGGGTCAGTGAGACTGAAAAAAAAAATCTCATGTTATATTTCCTGCCCTGCCTGGTCTGGCCCTTTGACTACTCCACTGGGGAGGAGTCCAGGAGCTGCTTCCTTGGAAAGCATTTGCCAGAAGCCACTGAGACGCCCAGCCTCATCCCAAGAGACCCTCCAAGGTTTGCACAAGCGAGTAAAGAGCAGAGTGAAGTACACTCAGGCATTGTTTAGTGGAACCAGAGCAGATAAGAATTGAGAGTAATCTGAGTCTGGTTAAGTAAATGCAGCCACACTAGCCAGATCAAACATGGAGAAGGAAGGGAAGGGGGAGGGGGAGGGGGAGGGGAAGGGAAAGGAGACGGGGGAGGGGGGAGGGGGAGGGGAAGAGGAGGAAGAGGATATCATCTGGGCACTATAGATGGGAAAATAGCCAAAAAGTATCATTAAGCAAGCTTGCAATCACTATGGAAATGCTTATGTATGTACAGGGAATCCCAAAAGAACTTTACCCTCAGATGTTGCTCAAAAGTGGCAGATCCAAGGAAGAGGGAAGAGAGGCACAGCACTCAGACACGCCTTTCTTGCAGCTTTCATCTTTTTTCTCAGGAAGTAGATTTCAAAAGCTATTGTGAAGAAGAGTTCCTGGACAATCTCACCGCTGTGGTCTCCTTCCTGGGGCATTTATGGGCCAACTGTCCATTTGGAGTGTATTCCAGACGAAGAGTTTCAGAATTTGACTTTGAAGTGCTCATTCCCAAAGCATATGTGAAAACTTTGTAGATGGCATGCCTGAACTCCGTCTATCCGGTGGGTTTCAGACAGAGGTGGGTTAATCAGTGGTTTTAACTAACCCAACCTGGGTCTGAAGGACCACAGAAAGAAAAACATCCTGTCCTTTTCCTGATTCACCATCTCTGACATTGGAGCATCCTGTTTTTCTCCTAGATCATGCACCAAGTTGCCCAGGTTTTTCCTCATCCTCTTGCTGACTTCCTGCCATTCACTGTGAGCCCCAGGAGCCCAACCCCATGGTTGGGCTGAATGAATCTCTCTGGATCAGGCATTTGGATGTTTGTGCTGTCCAGAGCTGAGAGCAGGATCGTATGATGTCTGAGCAAGTCTCTCACCTTAGGCCCGGTGAGGTTTTGTTCTCCTAGAGACCTTGTGGTGGGGTGCTGCAGGGTCTGCTCCTGCTGTAACTGCAGATGTTAAACCAAGCCAATCACACACATGGTTGATGGCACCAAACAGATTGCATGTATCCTAGTCATGCATCTTTGTCTCTTCTGCTAGCAGATTCTTGATCAAACATCACTCTTTTCCTTTTTCTGAGACAGGCTCTTGCAGTGTCTGCCTGGTCTTGAACTTGCTATTTCATCTAGGTCACCCTCCAGGCACAGCCTTTGATTCACAAGGGTTACACACATACCACCGTCTGTGGTTTTTATCCTTCATTATACTTCAATGAGAATCAGTCATTGAAATTTACATGATTAGCCTTAACATAAAAACATTTTTAAAAATCAGGGACCACAATTATAACCACTCCATGATTCTCTGGGTCCATGCATTTCCTCTGACCATTTCTTATTAACCTCAGTCACAAATCCCCGCCCCAAATTAAAGCTCCTTTCTTCCTGTCTAAGCATCTTTGCTTGTGTTTTTTGAGGTAGTCTTGATATATAACCCACGCAAGCCTGGAATTTTCAATGCTATCCTTGTTAGCTGCCAGAGATACAGGTTACAGACATATACCACTGTGCAACATTTCAACAACCTTTTGTTCTTAGAAAACCATGAATTTTGATACTGACACATACCTATACATATATACAATGTTACAAATGTCAGTGTGCTCTCCCCCCAGATCCCAGTGTTTCAGATGGTGACCAAGAGCTGAGTTTTACAGAAGTCCGTACATCTGATGGCTTATGTCCGTTAGTTATGACAACCACATCTGTTGACTATCTCTATTTTTCCCCCTCCATTTTATTGATGAGAAAACAAGAGGTAATGAACAGAAGCTGGTGTTCAGACGCCATGTTGTTGAGCCTAGGACCTTAACTCATCTGTCCAATGATCAAAATCTCAGTTCATCTAACCTTACTCAGATGTTGCCTGAGTAGAGGACCCGGCCTCTGCTAAGCAGACATGCTCACCACAGCCCATCGTGGTAAGACAGCTATGTTCTGGGTCCAGAAAGAAGCAGTGGTGACCAGTGTCAGGGAAGGCAGTTGTGTGACTGAATGCAAAACTAGTTATCTATGCAGAATTAATTAGTTGTGCAGTTGGTAGCCGCACTTCTTTATTCTTCCTCATCTTCCCAGACATTCGCTACCGTGTAACTCTCTCTCTAATTCCTCTGTAAAAGTAAACTTGTAACTTATATAGTGGTTTCAGATTTACATAAAGATTGCAAATACGGAACAAAGTTCCCATTTTCCTCACATCAGGTTCTCTGGTTGTTAACATTCAACTATGGTATACATATCACAGTTGATAACCAAATTAGATACACTGTTAATCTCAGCCACCTCTGCCCTGGGAGTTTCTCTCAGACTTCTCTTTTCAATGACCTTGATGATGCTGGGGAGTCCTCCTCTGACATTTTGTAAAAGATGCTTTCATGTATACACTGTTTTCTTTCCTGCCTCAGTCTTTTATTTAGACTCTATCCAGCTCTGCATGCAGAAATGTTGGTGATCTGAGAAACATTTTAACCAATATGATAACATAGTGGACTTGCTCTGTTCCCTGGGGCTTTCTCAGCAGCTCAGGTACCAACATTCCTATCACATGACAATGAAAGACATGATGACAGCTGTATTCCTACAATACCTGAATGACATGAAATGCCCATTAACCCACCAAGTACAAGGCCAGCTGCCACCTGCTTCTTCCCTCAGGGTGTTCAGGCACTGTTGTGCACCAGGCCAGACTGTAAGGAATGAAACTTAAGTTGGGACGAGGAGTGGGGGGGTTGTCCACAGGACCTTGGTTGGAGGAAACTGCGGGGAGAAACAGCCTTTTCCAGGATGGTTTTCAGTGAAACAGCTCTCCTTTACTGGGAGTGAATAAGGGTATATAAACCTTGGGGAGTGAGTAGGGTTTACCGGTGAGTGTACATTATTGACTAGGTTGAGGTTCTGGGAATGCTTCATTTGCATAAAGAGGAATTCCAGGTGCTAGCTAGACGTGTACTTACAGGAGAGAGGAAGTTAAACCTGTAATTTGGCCACCAAAGAGACGCAGAGGTGGAGGTCACACAGGCTACATGTACTGGGTCATACAGGTCCAGAGCATAGAGGAACAGTCCTATTCCTAACAGTCTCAGGAGGAGATTTGGGGTTTAGACACATCTCAACTTCACTCTTGCTCCAGACTGGTCCCTCAGTTGAACGACTTTCTACCCCCACAGACAGCATTGGTGCCAAACAAGACAAGACAAAACAAAACAAAAACCAACCAAACAAAATATGACTAATGGACTTGAGCCTACTTGTAGTGGCCATGAAAATGACCCTCATAGGACCACAGGGAGTGGCACTATTAGGAGGTGTAGCCTTGTTGAAGTAGGTGTGGGCTTATTGGAGGAAATGCATCACTGGGGTGGGCTTTGAGGTTTCAGAAGTTCAAGCCAGGCCTAGTGTCTCTCTTTTCCTAGTGCTCACTGGTCCAGATGTAGAACTCTGGGCTCCTTCTTTAGCATCATATCTGCCTGCGTGATAATATGCTTCCTGCATTGCAAATAATGTATTGAACCTCTAAACCTGTAAACCAGTTCCAATTAAATGTTGTCTTTCCTAAGAGTTGCCGTCATCATGGTGTCTCTTCACAGTGATAGAAACCCTAACTAAGACACTACCTCAGAAAAGTCATTAACTCTGTTGTCTCCTTTGCTCAAGTGAGCACTTGATTACTGGCTATAAGTGCTGACTCTTTTTGACTTGAGTCACCTGGCTCAAGCTGAGGTCCAATGGAGAACCCTTGCTCATGTATCTGTGTTGCTTGACTATGTGGTTAGGTCTTATTTCTACCATTTCTATGACACGTGCTCGTGCTTCTGGTGCCTGTTCTCAGTGTAAGCCACAAAGGTCTGGGTGCTGAGTCTGCTCATTGTTACTAGGAAGTCATTGCTTCTGGGCTCTTTTCAGCTGACAGGGAGAGAAGTGTGTATACCAGTCCAGATGATCTTGCACACTTGTGTGAATCTATAGTTGTTTCTAGAGCAATACATCTGTGTCTGTATCGATATGAATGTAAGTTTTTATTGAACCCTCTTTGTTGACTGTCTTTTCCTGTCTTCAGTGAGCAAGTGTTTGGTTTGGGGAAGCCTGACTCACCTTTTGTTATTTGTTGTTTATTGGGTATGGTATTTTGGAATTCATCACCTAATCCAGGGTAGTGGATTAGGTACATCAGTGGATTAGACATACACGGGGTTTCCGTCTCTGGCAAAGATGCTCTTAGATACATGTTCTCTAGATTGCTGTGAATCTTTGGTTAATTTCCAGAGTACTGACAAGTTCTCTTTGTGTTCTCCTTGCTTCAATGAAGGAGGAGAGTTTTGAAAATCCTGCGACTCTCTATGTAGACCACGCTGGTCTCAAACTCACAGAGATCTGCCTGCCTCTGCTTCCCAAGTTCTGGGATTAAAGGCAAGTGCCAGGTTTCTTAAGTGATAATGTACGGAAACCTTTAGCATGAGAAGCCAGTTGCCCCCATCCTGGTGGAGTGGACGAGTCACAAGAAACATCCGTCCTTCAGATGGCTGATTTTATGTATACGCTTGACTGGGTCCAGGTAGCTGGCTAGACATTATTCTTCAGGAGTCTGTGACAGTGTTTTTGGACAAAATGAATATTTGATTGATGGACCAAGCAAAGTAGACTGTCTCATGTGGGTGGTTGTCTCCTAGTCAGTTGAAGGTCTTCAGGGTTCTGATATATAAAGGAAAACTGTCTTCTGTTCGACCTGGACACAGGCTCTTCTTAACTTTGTTCTCAAGCTACAGCTTGAGAGGTTGACCCACCAGCTTTCAGTCTAGGACTTATACCATTGGCTCCTACAGGTCTCCAGCTGGCCCATTGAGATCTTGGGAGTCAAACCTTTACTGAAAGTCTTCTTCTATATCTGTCTTTCTCCATCCCCACTGGGTCTGCTTCTCTAGAAAGCCCCGATACTTTTGTTACTCTGCTTTTTTTTTTCCTAGCTTAAGCACACAAATGTTACCAAAGAATTTAGGAAGGTGTCTTAGGGTTTTACTGCTGTGAACAGACACCATGACCAAAGCAACTCTTATAAGGACAACATTTAACTGGGGCTGGCTTACAGGTTCAGACGTTCAGTCCATTATCATCAAGGTGGGAGCATGGCAGTATCCAGGCAGGCATGGTGCAGGTAGAGTTGAAAGTTCAACATCTTCATCTGAAGGCTGCTAATGAAAGACTTGCTTCTAGGCAGCTAGGTTGAGGGTATTTAAGCCCATCCCCACAGTGACACACCTAGTCCAACAAGGCCACACCTCATAATAGTGCCACTCCCTGGGCTAAGCATATACATACCAACACAGAGGGGAGAAAATGGGAGGAGTCTGGTAGTTTTGCTGTGTAACATGCATGATGATGCATGCAAGATTTTATTTTATGTACATTTTATCTGTGTGTGTGTGTGTGTGTGTGTGTGTGTGTGTGTGTGTGTGCCACCACATGCAATTGGAAGTCTCACTATGTTTTGCAGGCTAGCCTCAGCATATGTTTATTTCATTCTTTATCTAACAAAGACTCCCAGAGATGCTATTGTGTGTCAGGTCTAGATTGTGTCATCACAGAGAAACTTCCTCCTGCAGCAGATGGGAACAAAGACAGAGGCTGATAGCCAGACTTTATGCAGAGTGAGAGACCTTGAAACACTTGGCCCTAAAGAGAAGGTTGCCATCAGACTCTCCCCTCAGGGTTCAGGGAGCCCTGTGAAAGAGGAGGGGGAAAGAGTGCAAGAGCCAGAGGGGATGGAGGTCAGTAGGAAAACAAGACCCTCTAGATTAACAAGATCAGTACACATACTGACTCATAGAGACCAGGCAGTGTGCACAGGGTCTGCTCAGCTGGGGTCCTAGGGCTGAAAGAAGTGGACTCATGCTCCTATCCTTAACCAGAAGCTATCTACAATTGATAGCCACTTACAAATGAAAATTTGTTTCCTCCAAGGGAGTCTCACTGGGGAAACAAACTCCTCTTAAGAGGAGGCTGTGTGCCCAGAAGGTGACCCACAGAAAATCAACTCAATGTATCTTTGGAAGTTCCTTGTCTCATAATGTGGTAGAATTAAAAAAATCATATTTTTTATTTCTAATATATTATATATATTTTTTCTTTCTCTCTTTTTTCCCCTTTGGGTTCTTTAAATATATAGTATGGCTTCTAGTTTAGTGTTTTTATGGGATTCTTGGGTGTGTGAACAAGTGGGTCTTTGTTTCTTGAGCCTTTTCTAGGGATTCTTCTGTTTGTCTTGTCCAACTCTAATGTGTTAGAGTTTGTTTTTATCTTATTACATTACATTTTATCATTATTCCTTAGAAGCCCATTTGTTTTCTACTGAGACAGAGGGAGTGGATCTAGAGAAGAATGTCTATGGAGAGGAACGGGGGAATAGAGGGAAGGGAAACTAATCAAGAGATATCCTTGAAGTGGAAACTTGAGGGTTCTTTGGGAAGTCAGTTGAGTGGTGTTTTGCTGGAGCAAACACATGAAGGAACATTTTGTTAAAGTAGACTCAGGTGTGAAAGGCTAAGGCCGACTCATGAAGGAACGTTTTGCTGAAGCAGACACAGGAGAGAGGATGTTCTACTTTAGAACAAGCACTTTAGAGCAAGCACGTGAAAGGACACGTGATGAAATATTCTTTGCTTACAACATGCATGTACTGGTTCACTTTACACTGTGTAGTTAAGCTGCATTTGTTGGGACTCCATAGAGAGAAACACACCAAAAAAACTTCTGGTAATACACTACAGTTTCTTGCCGCTTCTGAGGACTCAGGTTGATTGGATGCATGTGCTCAGGCAAGACCAGTGCTAAGGCAAAACATGTGGAGGACACGTGATGTTTGGAGGGTCTAACTAGGTCTTCATGGAGTTATGGAGACAGAGCTTGGCTTGCTGGTACAGCTAGCTATACAATGTTTGTGGGTCTTCCCTGATCTTCCCTTCCTCGAGAGAGGCACAGCTGAGAACTTCTCCTGTTGTTCCTCCTGGTCTCTCCTGCTCACTCGAGCTGAGGCTGAGGCCTGGCTGTCTCTGCTGATTCCTATTTGCTATCCTGACTCTACTGAACTAGACAGCTGTTGTATCTGTGAAGTGTTTGTGAGTGGATCAAGCTGGAGCGGATCGATCTGCTGCTGCCTGCTAACATGTGAACTGAACTGCTGATTTCCACACAACATAGATGGGAGTTGCTCCAAAGAACCTTTCTAAACAGGTCTCCCCCCCCACCCCCACTTATCCTTTCTTTAAAGTCTGCTACCTCTGGTGGGTAGTGGACTACAAGAGCTGTCAAAGCATTTAAGAACCTTCATTAAAAATAAGGTTTGAAATAATTTAAAGTTACATTTTATGTGAGAAAAAAAATCCATTTTCAATAAAAGGAAAAAGAAATTGTTTTATTAAATATTTAGCAGATACATTCTGTGCATTATACATAATGTATATGACAAAAAGAGTACCAATACAACAGAGTAGTACCTAATGCCAGTTTAAATTTGCACTATCACCATCAAATCTTTGTACCCACAAATACCCGTCACCTGTTCCTGCTCTGACTCCATTTCTGAGTGTTATTGTTCTCTGCTTTTCTTCTGGTTCTACTGCACGTTTGCAGTGACAAAGAAAATGATACAACTGAATAAAAGTTGGGTAAGCTTCCATGAATAGCCCTGCAGCAGGAATGTAAAGGTTTAAATGTTTGCAATATCCAATTGGAAAGATGTGAAATACTGTATGCTTTCACTTTCTGGATTATCTGCCCAAGTGCTACACACCTCAAAAGCTGAGGTGTTTATCCTTTGATTTGGACAGATTAACCCAGGGATCATCCAGAACAATTCAGGTGGGTATTTAATTACATAGCTCTCAGAATGCAGGTGTCCAGAAAAAAAAAAAATCCTTTAGCTGGAACTTCTGGGAGCAAGACTCAGGTATTCCAGGCTCTCCTACCAAATGAACCCAGAATCGAAATTGCAAATACTCCTTTTAAGCCCAGCGGTGGTGGCGCAGGCCTTTAATCCTGGCCTTCCAGTCGGATCGCTTGAGTTTCAGGACAACCAGGACTACACAGAGAACCCGGTCTCGAAAAACCAAACCAAACCAACCAATCAAATATTCCTTTAAATTTCAATTTTAAAACAAAAATTGCAGAATGGAGGGAAATGGCTGTGTTGGTATATTTAGTCGTGCTTCAAATCAAGGGCGTTGTTTAAGGCCCACAGAGGATCATGAGCCTGACCCTAGCATCAGAGCCCATCTTCAGGGCTGAGGGCCTTAGGATATCTCTGTCCTCCAGAACAGCGCATCTCTTATCTCCCCAGAGGCAGGACTTCAGAGAGCTACGCTGCAACCGCTTTCCCGCTTGGCACTTGCTTGGGAGAGGAATTTTCCGTAGTAGACCCTAGGTCTTTAGGCTGGGCGATTCCAGTGCTGAGCTCAGATACCACAGCAAGGGTGGAGCAAGACTGAGGAGCGTGATCCAAAAGCTAAAGCAAGCAAGGGTGGGGTGCACCTGTGCCTGGATCTCCTCACATCTCCGAATCCCGTCGCACCAGGGCTTAGGCCTCTAGACCTCACACCCCTGGCGGAAGCCTCGGCCCCGCCCTCACTCCCAGCCCTGGGCAATGACCAACAAGGCTGGACGGACTCCAACATTTCAAGCCCAGCTCCGAGACTTTCGTCCTGCCCCAGCACGCTTCAGAGGTCTGTTTCAGTCCAAGACCCTAAAGACCCCGCCCCTAATCCCTCCAGCCACTCACCGTGGCGCCTAGCGACCGGGGCCCGTCGCCCCAGGCGCAGAGGCGCGCATCTCTGACGTACGGCGCTCTCAGAGTGACGTACAAGTCCCACCCCGACCTCAAGCCCCGCCCAGGTTGTGGCCATTCCCCGCCTCCCGCGTCCTGAACCGCTTCTCCCTGAGCTGAGGCGGCGTTTAACCAGCCGGCTGCGGTTCTAGGTGGCGTTCCTGTCCGGCCACGAGAGACTGTGTAGCCCCGCCGCCCGCGGGCAATGGTGCGGCGGAGCGCGCGGACGCGGGCGGCCCTGCGGCGGGCATGAAGGAGGATGGAAGGGCAGGACGAGGTGTCGGCGCGGGAGCAGCACTTCCACAGCCAAGTGCGAGAGTCCACGGTGCGTGGCCGGGCGGTTCCCTGGTGCTGCGCCGCGCGCTGAACCCAGGAGCGCAGCGCAGACCAGCACGATCCCATAGCTTCTTCCCGGACACCCTCACGCACGCCGGCCTTCCAGCGCCCCACCGGGTCTGCTGCAGATCGATTCCGTTTACGTCCTCTGTCACCTGCGACCCGGTCACCTGCTCCCCATCTCACCTCTGTCACCTCCTTTCCTGTCACCCTACTGCCCTCTCCTCTTATAGATCTCCCTCGCGCCACCAGCGCTCTCTCCCCTCCTTCCTGTCCTCTCTTTACTTAATGTTCCCTTCCTTCACCCTCACTGTCTCTCTCCCGTCACCTTTATAACCCCCCCATACCTGTGTCCCCCTTCCGCAGAGTCCCTATGGTCACCTGTGCCCCTCCCTTTCCCTGAGCTGCCTCCTATCATCTCTGTCCGCTTCCAGTCACCTGTGCCCACTTCCTTTTACCTGCTATCTAGGCTCTTCTCCCATCACTGGCAGCCCTTCCCATCATCCTACTCCCCCACCTTCCCGCTCCACCCCCAGTCACCTACACTTAACCCATGCCCATTTCTCCTGTACTCTCCTCCCTATGCGTCCATTCAACTCATCTGCACCTTTATCACCTGCTTCAACATCTTCACCTGAGTTTATCACGCATCTCCAGCTGACTGAGGGTGTAGGGTGATGGGTGGCTGCCTCTTTTCTTCTAGTCTGGCCTGGCATGATACCTGGTACTTGGGCTGAGTTGGCTGTGGCTCAAGTGTAGGTGCAGACAGTGTCTGGCTTCCTAAGCTTCCAGCCCTGCAGTGGCTCTGGCCTCCCACCTACATCTCCCCTATACTCACACCCTCTCTATAACCCCCTAGCCAGGACAGAGTTAAAAACTTCAGAGGACTGAAGACAGTTCTTTCCTAGGAAGCAGAAGCTTACAGTGCTGTGAAACAGCTGCTCTTGAAAGGATGAACCTGCTTTATCCTGCTGCTTCTAGCAGGTCAGGAAGTCAGCTTGGCTCCCTAAGGTCTCCTTTGATGAGCGCCTTTCCAGATACCCTACACTATTATAAATGGATTAGTCTGTGTCTCCATAACTCTGCAAAGTATGTCCGAGTTACATATTTGCATTCATCTCTCTCCTAGCTCACTTTCCTGGTCACTCACACTCTTGGTTCGAGGTAAGCACATTCTGGTTCACAGTGGGCCAGTGTGTGCAGTTACTGGTTTTAAAAATTGAGAACTGGCTTGCCAAGTCCTACTGGAGTAAAAGATGCATAAATCTGAGTTGATATTAATACACTGCAGTTGGTTAATTTTTATTACTTCTTTGAGTATTTCATACAATGTATTTCATTCATCCCTCCCCAACTCCTCCCAGACCTCTCCTCACAAACTCAACTTTCATGACTTTTTTTTTTTAAACCCATTTGAATCAAATTTGTGCTGCACTTCCTCTCTTGGGCGTGTGGTCGTTCATTGGGGGCTATGGTTGACCTATCTGTAGCACACTCTTAAAGAAAACTGACTCTCTTTTAGCAACTATCAGTTGTTAGTAACTCCTCAGATAGGGGTGGGACTTCATGTTTACTTCCTGTCTCTGTTCTGAGGTTTTTGTCTGGGTTGAACTTACCCAGGTTATGACCACCCTCAGTTCCTTTGTATAACAACCCTGTCATAGCTGGAAAACACTGGTTCCGTATGAATATCCACTGCTTCTGGTTCTTACAATCTTTCTGCCCCTTACTCCACAATTATTTTAAGTCTTAGGAAGAGGGGAATGGTACAGAATTTTTATTCACGGCTGAGCATTCATCCTGTAGCCTCATATTCTTTGTACCTTGACCATTTTGGGTCTCTGTTAACCATCATCTACATAGAAAGCATCATTGATGAAGGTTGAAAGATGCACTAATCTCTGGGTTTAACAGTAAGTCAGTAGGAGTTAGCTTAATATGGTTTCCAGTTAGCAGTATAATAGTAAGTAGGTTCTGTCTTAGGGTCTGTGACCTCTTTATCCACAGATTCTTGTCTCCAGTAACAGTGACAGGTATGATGTTCATTTTGTGGAGTGGACCTTAAAGCCAGTGAGAAAGTGGTTGGTTACTCCCACAAATTATGCCACTAGGAAAGAATTTATAATTTTAAGTATGCCCTAGATGCATTTCCTTCAAAACATACTTGATTAATCGTGGTTTCAGATGCAGAAGTAGAATTTTGCTACCTTGCCAGAGGCCCACGTTTCCTCAACAGTTGTAAGTTTTATCTTCTCAAAGAGTAACTGCTGCTCTGGCACCTAAGGCCATAGGCTAATTTTTGTTTTATTTTTAAAATTCTTTTATTTTATATGTATGAATGTTTTATCTGTATATCATGTATATGCATGTTGCCATGGAGTCCAGAAGAAGGCATTGAATCTTTGGAACTGGAGTTAGAAGTAGTTGTGAATTGTCATGTGGTACTGGGAACTGAATCGGAGTCCTCCACCATTGAATTACAGTGTCAGCCCAGATAAGTGGAAGGTTTATTCATTGCTCTGTGCTTGGTGCACCTGGTGGTAGACATCTGTTAGTTTCTGACAGTTCTCTCAGGGTGGATCAGCTCTGGCACACTCAGGAAACATTACTACAGCAGTACAAGTGTGCCCTTTAAGTTCTGAGAGCTGTTTTTGGAAAATCCCAGTGAACACAGGTAGATATCTCACAATTCCTGGTAATGGACTGGAGTGCCTGTATTACTCCTTGTTTTTAGTATATTTAGAGTGGATGTCTAGTTGTTTCAACAACATACATTATTTTTCTCATTGTATTGTCTTTGTGCTTTGTGAGAGATTGGTTAGCTGTATTATATGGTTATATTTCTAGCATTCCTATTCTGCTCCATTGGTCAGTACTTCGTTGATTACTTAAGCTTTATTTTTACTTTACAAAAGTCCTTTGATTATATTCTTTCTCTTCAGATTGTGCTGATTATTCTTGGTTTTGATTCTCTGCATAAACTTTGGCATAAGTTTGTTTACATCTACAAAGTAATTTGCTTGGCTTTTGATTGGGATTGCATTCAGTTTGTAGATCAAATCGGAAGAATTTACATCTTCCTGTTCATGAACATGGACTATCTCCCATTTATTAAAGTTATTTTTAGATGTTTTTCATTAGAGTTTTAAGGTTTTCTTATTTATATTTTAAATATGTTTTGTTAGATTTTTACATATTCTGTTAACGTTAATTTTTTTTGGCATGCTAGTATAAATGATGTGTGTTTTATATTCAAATTTTACTTGTTTCTGGGCTGGTAGCACATGCTTTTTAAAATAATTAATTAATTAATTTACTTTACATCTTGATCAATTGAAGCTTCCCCTCCCTCCTTTCCTCCCAGTCCATCCCTCTCACTGCCCCTCCCCCTACTTCCCCAGAGAAAGGGAGACCTCCTGTTGATATTAACTTGCCTGGCAAATCAAGTGCAGTAGGACTAGACACATCTTCTGACCAGGCTAGACAAGGCAGCCCAGGCTAGACAAGGCAGCCCAGGCTAGACAAGGCAGCCCAGGCTAGACAAGGCTGCCCAGTTAGGGGAAAGGGGTTCAAGGCAGAAGATGTAGTCAAAGAGAGCCCCTGCTCCAGTTTTTAGATGTTCCACTTGAAGACTAAGCTTCATATCTGTTGCATATATGTAGGGGGCATTGGTATGCCGGTTGCATCCTCTTTGGTTGGTGGTTCAATCTCTGAGCCCCAATGGACCCAGGTTAGTTGATTCTGTAGGTTTTCTTATGTTGTCCCACAATCCTATCTCCCCACTCTTCCACATGATGCCCTGAGCTCTGCCTAATGTTTGTCTGTGGGTCTCTGCATCTGTTTCCATCAGCTGCTGGATGAAGCCTCTCAGAAGACAGTTAGGCTAGGTTCCTGTTTGCATGTATAGTGGAATATTATTTTATATGTTAATATGACATTAATGGTGGGGTCTCAAGTTGGGCCAGTCATAGGTTGGCCATTTCCTCAGTGTCTGCTCCATCTTTGTCCCTGAACATCTTGTAGGTAGGACAGATTGTGGGTCAGAGATTTTGTGGCTAAGTTGGTATTCCCATCCCTCCATTGGAAGTCTTGCCTGGGTAACAGTAGGTGGCCGGTTCAGATTGGTGGCACATACTTTTAATCCCAGCATCTCCACAGGTAGAGACTGGCAGATCTCTGTCATTTTAGGGCTACTCTGGTCTATATGGTGAACTTCAGGCCAGTCAGGGCTATATGGTGACACCCTGCCTCAAAACAAAAAGCAAGCAAACAACAAAATTCTGACATAAAAACTGAGACTAAACCAAAACAAAAATTTCACTTGTCCATTGCTGGCATACAGGAAAGTGATTGACTTCAGTATATTAACCTTGTGACCTTTACTGTTGATATAATTATGTATTAAGTTCTAGATCT
The DNA here is from genome assembly GCA_030674055.1 of Rhabdomys pumilio. Classification (NCBI taxonomy): domain Eukaryota; kingdom Metazoa; phylum Chordata; class Mammalia; order Rodentia; family Muridae; genus Rhabdomys; species Rhabdomys pumilio. The sequence continues at coordinate 57,766,123 of JANHMN010000016.1, read as the reverse complement.
TTTTGTGTATTCAGATTTTTTTCAATTAGATTATACAGCCTTGTGTATATAAAGACAATTTTACTTATTAATTTAAATCCTTTTTCTTGTTTTCTTGCACTAAGTAGGATTCCTAGAACGGCTTTGAAGAATGAGAAAGGGTGCCCTTGCCTTGTTGTGGGTCTTAGAGAAGGTTGCCTTCCTCATTATTAGTTAGCTTTTGATACTTTGTAGATAGGTATTCTTTGGCAGTTGAGGAAGGCTCTAATCTTAGGTTGTCTTAAAATTCACATTTTCTCTTATGTATTTGGCTTAGGTTTACTTTTTCAGTCATGATGAATTAATGTCACCTAGCTAAAGTAGTGTTTTACTCATCTTTTTAAATAAAGTCGATGCATGTAGAAATTATTTATTTATTTATTTAAAATATTTATATTTTATGTATATGAGGAGTTTTGCTCTATGCTTTTTTTAGTACATGATGATACATCACAGTTATTTCTTCCTTCTGGGTTACATCATTTTAAATAAAGTACTCTAGTGGGTCCTTTTGTTTGTGAGAGACAGGGTCTCATATAGGCTAGGTTAGCCTTGAACTCTCACTGTATTACTGAAGACGAACTTGAACTCCTGGTCATCCTCCTTCCATTTCTCAAGAGCTGAGAATATAGGTGAATGCCATCATTCACATATTAAAAATATGCACATTAGTTATACCAATGACTGGATTTTACTGTGACATTTCTGTGTATTCATATATCCCCATTGATTGTGCCCACTTCCTTCTCCTTTGCTCTCCCGTTCCTTTTACCCTTCCTTTTGTATTCCCCCTTCTACTTTCAGGTCTTTAATCAAATCAGTTTCCACCTAGGAAAGAACACATATAATGCTTCTCTTTCTTGTCTGTCTTCACTTATCCTGAGTTCTTCCTTTTCCATCCATCTCCAATGCAAAACAGCTTCATCTTTCTTTACAGCTGAATAGTTCTCCACTGTGTATATGTACCATACTTTTTTTTTTAGTTCAGTCGTCTGTCAGTAGACTATTGTGTAGTGGTAATTTTAACTACTCCCCTTTGCCTTCCAGCCAGAGCTCCCACCCAGGAGCTCTTTGGATCACATATTAGCTTATATTTGAAATGCCTTGGCTACTCAGACGCTGGGCAGTTCTAACCCTCCCTCAGCTAGCATACTTTTCCCTCTGATACTACTGGCTCACCACCTTCTAAATCTACATTTAACTTTGCTGCCCTGTTACCTTCTGTGAGGCCCAGTGGTCTATGCTGCCCAGGATGCTTCTGGTCAGCCCTTTCGAGGGCCGCTTTCCCTTCCCAACTACATTTTGGGTGATCTTCCTTCTGCGGCTCTAAAGTTGATCTGTCTTTTGATTCTGCATCGCCTCTCTTTCCTGTCTCCTAGCCCCCAGGAATCTAGAAGTCCCGCCTCTCTTTGCCCAGCCATTGGCTGTCGGCATTATTGATCCATCAAAACACAACTGAGGACCTTTAGCATTCAGACACGCAGATTTCCGATTAAATCAAAGCACTATCCCCAACACTGTCTGTCAGCAGGCTGTTGTGAATGGTGCTGTGATAAACACAGGCGTGCAGATCCTGCGCAGGAGTGCTGTAACGGAGCTATATGTAGGCCTGTTGGAGGGTTTTTTTGAATCTCCATTTTTATAGTGACTGATTCATTTACCTTCCAATGTATATAAAGGTTCTTTTTTGTTCACATCTTCAGCAGCATTTTGGGTAAGAACCATTTGGCTGATGGAATCTTGGTTTCCATTCCTTGATAGCAAAGGATGTTATCTGTCTTTCCTTCCTTCCTTCCTTCCTTCCTTCCTTCCTTCCTTCCTTCCTTCCTTC
>JANHMN010000016.1:57753108-57764264 GCA_030674055.1 Rhabdomys pumilio | reverse complement strand
TTCCTTCCTTCCTTCCTTCCTTCCTTCCTTCCTTCCTTCCTTCCTTCTTCCCTCCCTCCCTCCTTCCCTCCTTCCCTCCTTCCCTCCCTCCCTTTCTTCCTTTCTGTCTTTCTTTAGTTTTTTCTTTTTCTCTCTTTCTCTCTTTCTCTTTCTCCCTTCCTTCCTTCCTTCCTTCCTTCCTTCCTTCCTTCCTTCCTTTCATTTAAAGTATCTATTGAGATCATGTGTCATTTATTGATTGGATTATTTATTTTGCTGTTAAAGGTGGAGTTAAAATATTCTGGTTATTAATTCTCTTTCAGATTAATAGCTGACAAAGATTTTCTCTAACTCTCTGGGATAACACTTCACACTATAGTTTTGTTTGCAGCTCAGATGCCTTTTAATTTGGTATAATTTCATCGGTTAGTTCTTGCTTTAGTTTCTTGAGCTACTGGAGTCCTACCAGGTAGTGGTTCCTCTGTGCTTCCCTCTAATAGTTTCAAGTCTTACATTAAGATCTTTGATCTATTTTTCAGTTGATGTTTGTGCAGGGTGGGAGATAGAGATCTAGTTTTAACCTTCTACATATGGCTATTCAGTTTCCCAGTACTATTTGTATAAGATAGTGCCTTTACTTCACTATTTTTGGAACATTTGTTAAGAACCATATAGTTGAAGAGACATAGTTTATTTCTTGATCCATTATTCGTTGCTTTACATATTTGCTTTTATTTTGTATACCTGCTGATTTTGTTAGTATGGTACAGTATTGTATTTTGAAGTCAAGAATTGATTGTGGTACCTCCAGTCATACTTTTTTTTACTCAGGATTGTTTTAGATACTAGGGGGTCTTTATGACTCCAAATAGTGTTTCAGTTGCTTTTTATAGTTTTGTGGAAAACGTTAGTATTTTGATTTGGTGCATTGGATTTGTGGATTGCTTTGGTAGTATGCCATTTTGATAATATTAGTTATTTCAGTCCATGAATGTTGGAAGTCTTTCTACCTTCTAGTGTCTTCTTTAGGTTTTTGAGTGCTATGTAGTTTTCATTGTAGATGTCTTTAATACTTTTGGTTACATTTGTTCTTACCTATTTTTTATATCTCTTATACCTTACCTTTCCTCCTGTCAAGTCCTTCAATATACTTTTTCTTGCTCTGTTTTCACATTTATGTCCTCTTTTCTCATTAATTGTAGAAGTTTGAATGACAGTGAATGTATAGCCTAATATATTTGAATGCTTGGAACCTAGTTGGTGGAATTGTTTGGGAAGAATTAGGAGCCTTATTGGAGCAGATGTGTTACTGGGGAGTACTTTGAGGTTTCAGAAGCCCATGCTGGTCCCAGTTAGCACTGTCCCCCAACCCTCTCTGCTTTGTGTTTGTAGATCAGGAGGTAAGCTTTCAGCTACTGTTGGAGCCTTCTTCCTGAATGCTGCCATATACCCTACCATAATGATTATGGACTTACCGTCTGAAACTGTAACTCTCAACAAACTGTGTCTTCTATATGTAGTAGCCTTATTTAAGTCATGGTTCCTCTTGACAGCAATAGAAAACCAAGACAGAAGTTGGTACCAGGAAGTAGACTAATGCATTAGTACTGACCATGCTATTTTGGGGAGAAATATGCAAGACTTTGGGACTTTGGACTAGGAAAGTAGTTGGATGCTGCCATGGACTATCATAGTAGGAGCTTAGAACACATAATTGCTGAGAGCCATTTGGACAATTGAATCTTAGCTCAAGAGGTTTCCTAGGAGAGCAGCTTTAGCAACTGGGCAAGAGACCACTCATGATATTTTGGCAAAGAATGTCACTGTTTGGGCTTGTCCTAAAAATTTGCTTAAGGCTAAATGGAAAAGCTCTGAGCTAATTTTATTGGCAGAGATTTCAAGACAGGCTAACATCAACTCTGCTACATAGTTATTAGTGATCCTCTTAAACAGGTCTGCAATGAAAAAAGAGCAAGAAGTGCAAAAAGAAATATAAAACATAGTTTAAAGAGAAAAAGAACACCAGAAATGTAATGTTGGAGTAAAGGTTTGTACCAAAAGAGAAGAAATGGAATAAAGAGAATGGTGCCCTTATTGTGAGACCTTACCCAGCTAGCCCCGCAACTTGTAAAAGGCAAAGGTCTATGGAGTTGTCTGTTACTAGAAATAAGCAACAAAGGAAAGTTTATGGAAATATAATTCAAAGAGGGGCCAGCTCAATCTTAAGCAGGGAACAGACTTGGCAGCATTGGCTGTGTGGTTCTGGCTGTACAGTCATGGAGGATAAAGGAGTAAAGGGCTCTCACAAGAAGGGCACAGTTCTTCTTTGGAGATGTCTCTTCCTTTTCTATTTTATAGAATAATTTAAGGTTCTACTTTGTCTTATTTCTATCTTTTAATTTACTTTATATATTTTAATGTAACTCCAGTTCTATCTGGGAATAAAAATTGAAACTCAGTCCCAGCACTCAGGAGGCAGAGGCAGGTAGCTCTCTGGGATCAAGGCCAACTTTGCTGGTAGAACAGGTTTCAGCATAGCCAGGACTACAGTAGAGAAATATTTGTATATTTATCTATCTTTCCAATCACGTATGTGTGTGAAGTGGAATTGTATGTGTATGGTATGAATTGTATGTGTATGGTATGAATTATATTGTGAATTGTGGTGTGAAGTGGAAAACTTCTGGTTTCTTGAAAAGTCAGTTATGTCAAATGACATTTTGCTGGGGCACATGGGTGAAAGGATGTCTTGCTAAAGCAAACATGTGAAATAATGTTTTCCTGAAGGTGACACAACTGAAAGGATGTTTTGCTGAAGGAGACTCCTGAAAGGACACATAGTGTTTAGAAAGAATATAAATATGACTCTGTAGGCAGTGGGAGCTGGAGCATTGACTCACTTTTGCTTCGCCTCACATTTCATTCTTCGCCAAGAGCACACGCTGAGGGCACGTGCTGAGGGCACGCATGCATTGGTTCACTTTACACTGAGTTGCTGAGCTTCACTTGTGGTGACCTCATAAAAACTCATCAGAGAACTTCTCATGGAGCTCCTGCAGCCTCTTGCCACTTCCACGGTGAACTCAGGCTGGTTTGCAAGCCTCGTGGTTTCTTCTAGATTGAACTGCCCTTGCTGGTTTGTGTGTGGTGTCTGCCGAGTGTACTGGTCTGCAGCTGCTGTTTTGTGTTTGGTGTTTGCTAGTGAGAACAACAAAGATTGGACTTGCCCCCAAAGAGCTATTTCTAAGCAGGTCCACTTCCCCTATATCCTAATAACCTGTGCTTCAATATACTGTTCCTAGAAAGTTACCTCTAGTGGGTGGGGCTAGAGGGAACTTGAACTCTGAGTAAAGGAGGTGGAGAGAGATTTTACCCTAGAGTGGTGCATTAAATCCTGGAGCTCACTGTTTGGGCTAGAATAGCTGGCTAGTAAACCCCCAAGATCTGCTTCTCTCAGCTTCCTGTGCACTGAGGTTACAGATGCATGTTGCTGAGCCTTGCTTTTATGTGTGTTCTGGGGATCTGAACTCAGGTTCTCTTGTTTGTATAGCAAGCATTACTCACTGAGCCATCTCTCCAGTGCCTGTTTCATCTTTCTATATTTCTTAAATTAACAATTTGATTCTTTGTGTCTTTTTTAATTATTTTTTTATTGGCTATTTTATTTACATTTCAGATGTTATCTCCTTTCCCATTTCTCCCTATCCATCCCCCCATCCTCCAGCTTGTTTCTTGGGACCATTTGCTTGGAAAATTGTTTTCCAGACTTTTACTCTGAGGTAGTGTCTGTCTTTGTCATTGAGGTGCGCACTTCCTGTATGCAGCAAAATGCTGGGTCCTTTTTATGTATCCAGTCTGTTAATCTGCATCTTTTTATTGGGTAATTGAGTCCTTAAAAGAAATTGAGTCCTTAAAGAAAATTGACTGGAATTTTTATGCTTTCTCTTTAAGGGCTTCTACCTGGTTACCTGTGTTCTCCTGTATTTCTTTAAGGGAGTTATTTATGTCCTTCTTAAAGTCTTCTATCATCATCATGAGAAGTGATTTTAAATCTGAATCCTGCTTTTCTGGTGTGATGGGTTGTCCAGGGCTTGCTATTGTGGGAGAACTGGGTTTTGATGATGCCAAGTAACTTTGGTTTCTGTTGCTTATGTTCTTGTGCTTGCCTTTCACCATCTGGTTATTTCTAGTGCTACCTGCACTCACTGTCTCTGACTGAAGCCTGTCTCTCCTGTTACCTTGCTTGTGTCAGAACTCCTCAGAGTCCAGCTGTCTCTGTGATCCTGTGGTACTGAGGTCTTGGGTGGAAGAGCTCCTGGGAGTCCAGCTTCCTCAACTGAGTGCAGTAGATTCTCCACTTCCCTGAGTGCAGCAGTTCCTCTGCTGCTCTGAGTACAGTGGTTCTTCTGGGATGAGTCAGGATATGGTGTCTGCAAGGGAGCAGACCAGCTAGGAGTCTGCCCCAGCAGAAAGGACCAAACAAGGGGCAGAAGGGGAGTGGTATTCCAGAGGGCAGTGTTTGGGTGAGTGATGGGTCCTGAGTGCCCCAGGCTCCCAGCTGCAGCTCTGGGGTGTAGGGTTGTGGGGGAGGGTTCTTTCCCACTGCTCTGAGTACAGTGGTTCCTCTAGGATGGGTCAGGATATGGCATCTTAAAGGCTCTTTGTGTCTTTTATTGATCTGGGTTCTAACTTTTCCTTATCATTGGGGTAATTTCAAAGAAGTATGATTTAAAATTGCTCTAATTGGTGGTTAGTGTGTAGCCTTTCATCATACTTATGTCTTTATATTTTGGATTAATGATATTAACATAAATCTGGTACAGACAATGCACCTCTCAGGAGTAGGTCTTAGCTCTCAGCATGGGTAGAGATGTTTCTGATCCAACTTGGCATCTTTCACTTTTAGATCTTAAATAAAAAGCTAAATAGTAAAATTTTATTATAATGCACCAGCTTGAATCTAAGTTCAGTGTTATACCTGGAATTTAAGATTATTAAATTCTAACAGTATATATTAAATTTGAGTCACTGGGGACTAGGTCCTTCAGTTCAAATCAAGAGTAAAAGCAAGTGGCTCCAAGGGCTTGGATTGCCTTCTCCACAGGCTGGATGTCACTGAGAAGTTCTGTGGGTTTCTCTGGGAGGGGTGGCAGTATGACTGTTGTTTTCTGGAAGTAAAGGGAAGCTCATTATCCTCAGAGCTCACCCATCTACTCCTGTCGTCCATGTCTCATCTTTTTGTGGTGAGCTACTGGAACATTTTACTCCTTTTTTAGCTTAGGGACTTGTTGTTCCTGGAGAGTAGAAGGCACCATGGTAGCTTGCATTCTCTTCACTTGTCTGTAAGGCTCTCACTGAGGAAAAGATGTGTTCACGTAGAGGAGAACAGTGTGCAGTCCACCTTGGGAAGCCACACTCTAGTCACTTGTTTGGTTTCTGGCCCATCTCTTACAGATGTACTTTTATATACATGACTAGTAGCTTTTATTCCATTTGAATAGCACTTAATGTTTTTATAATTTGTAGCCTTGCCTGTCCTCCTGAATCCATGGCTTCTCCTTGGTTTCATCTGTGCATTCTGGCTCCCAGGCCTTCTGTTCATTACCTTTCATTAGTTATCATCTACTGATGTATAAACTCCCTGGAATTCCTGAAATTCTTATTTTTTACTTTTAAGTGTCATTAAAAAAAATCCTAAACATCTTTGCTCAAGACTTGTATTCTTATTTTGGGGGGAGTGTTGAAGATCTATCTTAGTTTAAGATTTTTTTATTTGAGAATTTTATACATTATATATTGTATTTTGATCCGATTCATCCTTTACTTATCTCCTAACTTCTCCCAGATCAACTTCTGACCTGCTTCCAACTTTGTTTCCTCTCCCTCCTTCCCTTCCCTACTTTTCTTCCTTCCTTCCTTTCCTTTTTTTTTCTTCCCCAGCAAATCCAGCTTTTGCTGTGCATACACTTCTGAGTGTGGGACCATTTACTGGACTGTGGTTGACCTACCCTCTGCCAGCGGCAGACCCATAAAGAAAACTGACCATGCCTCCCTCTGAAGACTTCAACCATCAGTAGTTACTCAGCTAAAGATAGAGGCTTGTAAGTCCCTCCTCATTCCATGCTGCAGTCAAGCTGACTGACTTGATCTTCTGTAGCTCTTGTTCAGGCAGCCAAAATGGCTATGAGTTTATGAATACAGTGCCCTACAGCATTCAGAAGACACTGTTTTGCCCTGGTCCTCCCTGATCCTTTGGCTTTATTCAGTTTCATCTTCCGTCAGAACATCCATTCTTCTGGTGTCCTTGGTTCCTTTGCTGCAGTCAGGTGTCTGATCTGGTTCCTGCTCCTCTGTTCTTCAGCCTGAGCTTGGCTTTACTTGTCTTCACGTCTTCATGAGTCTTACTCATTTTGTCTTGCATTCTCACAAGCTGGTGCTTTTCTCCCTGTGGTCAGAGGCTGCCTGGGGCTGGTGGTTAAACCTGGTGAAGTGACAGAGCCTGTGAAGAACTTGTGGAAAGAGACTGGAAGGATGTCCTGCTCATGAGTCAGAGCACAGCTGGTAAAGACTGAAGGAAAGGGAAGCCATCAGAGAAGGAAGGACACTGCTCATAGAGGTTGCTGCATTGAGGTTTGGCTGTTGGGTCATCATTCCACTGCCTAGGTCCTTTGAGCTACCCGGTGGGTATGAGGTCAGTAGTGACTAGAAGAGTGGAGGGATGATGGGAAGGCAGAAGCCTGTGGAAGTACAAAGTGTCATGCTGAAGAGTTTGTAGAGAATGCTAAGAGAGTGGCAGGTGGGGGGGGTGCAGGAAGAGAGGCGGAGAAGTGGATTAAGGAGAAGGGAAAGGAACTGAAAGTATCTGGGCGGTTAGGATCATCAGGTGGTTGAAATTACTTGGGGGACTTGGGCTATGTTGCCTCAGAATCAAGCATCGTTTTTTACATCATTGTCAGACCTCAGGTGTCAGGAATTCTAGTCTGGGTTTGCCTGGAACTTTAAAGGCCATTTAATCTCTATTTGTCCGTTGCTCTTATGATATTTTTTATTTTCATTTATTTGTTATCACTTTCCACTTTCCATATAGAGTCGGAATTCTATATGGACTTGTTGACAAAATTCAAGGGAATGAAAGGCAACAAAAGAGGCAATTTAATGCCTGCTTCTAGGCAGTCCTACTTAACCAGCAGCTGAACTCACCTATCTGTACTCACCTTCCCCCTTGCCCTTCTCTAAGACTGAGGGTACCATAATGGACAGGTAATAGACAATAACCGAGTTATGGTGTCTCCCAGGATGCTTGCTGCATGTTTAGAAAGTTTCAACAGAAGAACCATTGAGACACACAATTTGTCAAGATGTCATCTGAAGAAGAGTTGTGAGACATAGGATTAGAGATTCAGACATCTGAGTGTTGGCTTAGAGGCAGAGTCAAGTGATTCCAAGGGTCTGATGTGGGATGGCTCTGGTGTGCTCAGATGAAGAGAACACAGGAGCTGAGAGCAGAGATTAGGGGAGCTGCCCTCTTTTTCCTCATTTCCCTCCTCCTGGCCTATTTCTTTCTCTTTCTAGCTCGTCCCAGACTCTACCTCAGCCAGGCTTTTGTCTCTGCTACTTCAGAAAACATCTCTTGTTAAAGTTGGAGTGACTTTCATGCTGCCCAATCCAGTTGTCAACTGCACCACCGACCTTATTATGGTCCTTCTCCTACCCCTTCACTCATTTCCTGCCCCTCGATTGACTTACAGAAAGATTTTCTGTGAGTCCTTCAGCTGTGTAGTTATGTCTGAATTACTCCATTTCTCTCTTCTGTTAAAATGACTGCTGGATTATTCATTCTAACTTCTGTAACTTTCTCACTTTAAAAAAAGCTTCTTGACTTTGAGTTCCTCCTCACAACTCCAGTGCTTTGTGGCAGCACTAAGGAAGAACTCTGCTTGCATTTCTGTTTCCAGCATTTTGGGGAATCCAACTGAGCCAGGCTTTTGTCTCCATTACTCCAGAAAACCAACTCATGTTTAGGTGGCAGTGACCTCCAAGCCACCAGATCCAGCTGTCAATCCTCTGTCTTCACCTTGCTTGGCCTGTCAGCAGTATTTGACACTGCTGTAAATTCCCCTTTCCTTCATGTGGGTCAGGAGATGTCCTAGGTGCCCTGCCCTTGGTGACTGCTTATCTGGCAGCCTCTGCACTGATGCGGAATGTCCTAGAGCTATGGTCTGTTTTCAGACTTAGCTGTCTTCTCTGCCTGCTTTTACACCGCAGCCTTAGGACATTGTGTGTCATCTCCTGATTGTTCTTTGCCTTTCTCCTGAACAGTATAGATTTGTATAAAGACCTACTCACTCAGCTTTCCACCTTTGAGTGTGTATCTCAGACTCAGCAGAGCCTGCTCCTCCTCTGAGCCATTTTCTTTTGTAATCTTTCCCAACTCAGGACTTTGTAACTCAGTCTTCCCAGTTTCTCAGGACTAGAACTTTGTGTTTATTTTTTCAAGTCCTAGCAGGTCTGCTTTCAAAACACCCACAACTCAGTCATTTCCTCATGTTTCTCTCTACAGGTCTGAGTGATGTGTCTCCTGCCTTGTTTCGTGCTCAGTTCTTTCCTGGTCTCTGCTTCTGTCCTGATACATATATACATACAAACATACATATAATGTGTGTGTGTGTGTGTGTGTGTGTGTGTGTGTGTGTGTGTGTGTCCCTAGCAATTGGGGTGAGTTTCTTCCCTGAGTCTGATTATGCCACCTCTCTGTTCAGACTCTTCCATGGATTTCTATCTCCCTCAGGGTCAGAGCCAACTTCCTAGTTACCATGTGTAAGTAAGTACTAGCACCTGTAACAGATCTTCTCTGCCTTGGACTCCTGTCAGTCTCTACATCTCACCTATTATTTTCCCTTTCATTTGAACACACCAGAGCCATCTTGCTTCAGGCCCTTGACATTACTATTATCTCTGCATTACATGCTGCTGGTCTTGCTCCTCTTGTTCTGCCATTCTTCCTCAGATGATATCCTGGTCACCTACTGCTAACAGATGATATCCTGGTCACCTACTGCTAATGGCACTCCTTATTTCCTTAGGCCCATACTATTCTCAAACATCCCGTAATTTAATTGTCTGTTACACATTTATATTTATTGTTACTGCTCTTTCTAGAACGTGTCGTAAGGGTACACCTTTGCTCACTAGTGTCTCCAGTGCTAGAATAGGTCCCTAGATGTAGTAAGCCCACTGCAAACAACTTACAAAATGAATCAACTCAGGAAGCCTCTGTTAGCCGTCTGACATTCTATTTTAACCTTAGGATTTATTGTTTTACTGCCAAGTTACTCTGTTTGCTTGCTCATGGAGCCTGACATCCATTGCTTTGTAGACCACTATTTCATTATGTTTCTTCACCTGTATTTGGTTTTTCTTTTGACCCATTTTCTGTGCTCCAGAGAATTTCAGGAAGAGGTTGTAACTCTACTAACATCTTCTTGTTAGCCAGTTTTTTTTTTTTTGTTTGTTTGTTTGTTTGTTACCGACAGGGTTTCTCTGTGCAGCACTGACAGTCTTGGAACTGGCTCTGTAGACCAGCTGGCCTTGAACTCACAGAGATCTGCCTGCTTCCACCTTCCCCAGTGTTGGGATCGAAGGTGTGTACCACCACCTGACTTAGCCAGCACCCTTAACATCTTCAGGCTTCCAGAACAGATGTTAGGATTGTCTTCCATCAGTCTCCTGCATGTGTTATGAGGATGTTGACACTCAGTCTGTGTCCTCCTCTCCATTTCCAGTGTTGTTTTCTAAGTGGGTGACTTAGACAGGGATCACTACCAACCAAGTCTGAAGACTTTTTTATTACGTGTCCACCAACTCATCCTGAGAGGTCCGTGCTCAGAGTGCTCACTAGATTTCAGCACTTTGAAAGTCAAGTTTTTTTCAACATGCTTCATAAGCTTGTGTGAGGCTTTATTTTTAGCATTTGGTCTTTGGTGGATATCCTGTTTCTTGACCTTCCCTGTTTACCCATTTGTCGCCCTGGCTCTGACAAAAATAAAGTACAGTATACAACAAACACGGCCCAAATAAAAATGGGTAGACTTGGGTGAACATTTATCAAAAGAAGATATACAAATATATAACAGATATATGAAAATGTACTTAGCACCCTTTGTCATGGAGAAACGGAAGGGAAGACTCACCTTATATCTGTTGTTATGGCTGCTTCCAAAAGACAAGAGAGAAGCTCTGTTGAGGATATGGAAGCCTTGTGTGCCACTGGCACCAGAACAGAATGATGAATCCTCAGAATGCAAAGCAGATAAGCAAAGTGATTTACCTCTTCCATTCTGGATCCACATTCAAAGGAAGGGAATTGGTTTATGAGAGACACTGTGCTCAGGACTCACCATGTCAGGTTATAGAGACAAACTGATGTGTGCACCAGTAGATGAATAGGTAAAGAAGTGGTAATCCTGATGTGTACCATTCAGCTTTAAGGAAATTGTGCCATGTAGGGCATCAAGGGAAATGCTGTGGAAATTCTGCCACGTGAAGTCTACACATATAGAAAAACTAAGCAATTTGAGCTCATAGAAGTAGAGAGTATACCAGAAAGGGGACTGTGGGTTGATGTGTGGCCAAATAGATGCCATAGTTCATAAGAGGGAGTTAGGAGGCCTGCTGATCTAATGTGGTGAAGAACAGTGCTCTGTGTGTTAAAATCCTTGAGAGTATATTGTAAGTTCTAGTCAGTAGTGATAAGCTGGCCGGCTCCTTCCTCCATTAACCAGTACAGTGGGGAGGGCATTGCCATGCGTGGAGAGTAAAACCTCAGGCCACATATAGTGATCCTGAGTAAAACCTCAGGCCACATATAGTAATCCTGAGTGAGTAAAACCTCAGGTCACATATAGTAATCCTGAGTCAAACCTCAGGCCACATATAGTAATCCTGAGTAAAACCTCAGGTCACATATAGTAATCCCGAGTAAAACCTCAGGTCACATACAGTAATCCTGAGTAAAACCTCAGGCCACATATAGTAATCCCGAGTAAAACCTCAGGTCACATATAGTAATCCTGAGTAAAACCTCAGGTCACATATAGTAATCCTGAGTAAAACCTCAGGCCACATATAGTGATCCTGAGTAAAACCTCAGGTCACATACAGTAATCCTGAGTAAAACC
>JANHMN010000016.1:57696355-57753098 GCA_030674055.1 Rhabdomys pumilio | reverse complement strand
ACCTCAGGCCACATACAGTGATCCCGAGTAAAACCTCAGGCCACATATAGTGATCCCGAGTAAAACCTCAGGCTACATATAGTGATCCCGAGTAAAACCTCAGGCCACATATAGTGATCCTGAGTAAAACCTCAGGTCACATACAGTAATCCTGAGTAAAACCTCAGGTCACATATAGTAATCCCGAGTAAAACCTCAGGTCACATACAATAATCCTGAGTAAAACCTCAGGCCACATACAGTAATCCTGAGTAAAACCTCAGGTCACATATAGTAATCCTGCAGTTTTTATTAGACAGAGTAAGTGGAATTTATCTTTGAGACTTAAACCACAGTAGAATAAAGAATTTTAATTTTAATGTGTGGCATGTTTACTGAACATTGATCTGTGATGCTTCTTTTATGCTAAAGCTCCATGTGACTGGATCTGTCATGTTGTGGTGCCAGCACGCCCATCACATATTACAGAAGCTCTTAGCATGCTTTGCTTTTCAGCAGGACAGTGTGGGCCCGTTAATTTCAGTTTTTAGAATTGTTGATGCTGGTTTGGCTCTTTACACACTTCTACATGACTTTGAAAAAACATTTTCTCAAGTTATGAAAAGAAACTTTGCACTTGGCTTTCTCACCAAAATAGTATTAAGTAGAACAATTGACCAGTTCACATATTAATATTTTTTAAAAAAAATGTTACATTTGTGAATTTTCCATAAGTTCTACTTTTCAGTAGTTATGGAGACTTCATTTCCTTTAAATAGCAAAGATGTATCTCTTGTTGGTTACAAAAATGACAGGTAAAAATGTAGATGACATGTTAAATTTCTTTGTTTCAGATATGTTTTCTTCTTTTTGCCATTCTCTACATCGTTTCCTACTTCATCATTACAAGATACAAGAGAAAATCAGGCAAGTAGAAACAGTTTTGTTACAGCTTTCATCAGAGCTGGGTGTCTGGGGTGTGGGTATCTGGTGTGTGTGTGTGTGTGTGTGTGTGTGTGTGTGTGTGTGTGTGTGTGTGTGCGCGCTCTCCACCCATACAAAGCAGCCATGCTGAATATGCTGGTGGCTGAAATAAACAGTTGCCTGGTCCTAGAATACTAAAAATAACTCCAGGGAACCCGACTACACTCAGTCACCTCCTAGCCCAGACCAGAGTCCTTGCTTATCACAACTCTCATACCTAACTAAGAATAGCATTGGCTATTTAGTACCTGGGAAATTCCAGAATTTATGAGGATGTTTGGTTCTTTGTGGCTGGTTCTAACTGAGTATCCTAGTCATCCCAGCCCCCTTCATTTTCTCATTACAGAATTGTCTTCTTCCTTCCTTCCTTCTTTCCTTCCTTCCTTCCTTCCTTCCTTCTCTCTGATTTTTCTTTTTTTTCAGAAAGATGTACTTATTTATTTTTGTTTTATGTGCTATAATGTTTTGCCTGCATGTGTATTTTTGCACTGTATGCATAGAGGCCAGAAGAGGGTCTTGGATCCCCAGGAACTGGAGTTAAAAATGGCCTCCATGTAGTTGCTGGGAATCAAACTTGAGACCTCTGCAAGAGCAGCAAGTAATCTTAAGTGCTGAGCCATATCTCCAGTCTTTGTTTTTCTTCTCTAAAACAATATAAAATTTAGAGTACCTATAATTATACTGCTATTCAGTTATATAGTATAGTATTTCATTTTACAGTTAATCAGAGTTAATCAGAGGGTTTTTCATATCTTTATTTTTTAATGAACTGATCAATTCACACATTTTTGGATTAATATTTTATATGTATTCTAGCAGATTCCTTACTACCTTCTGCTAATTCTCAGCTACTTTTTAAAAATCACAGTATTTTCTATCTGTGATGTTGGGCTAATGGGTCAATACTGTATGATACTTGTATTAATGATTCTTTGATATAATATCATCAACTTAAAACTTATAATATCATCAACTTAAAACTCATCAAACTCGAGAGAAATAAAAAGAACAGCTCTTGTTGCAGTATGTTGCTTTAGAGCTATCACCTGGCTCTGTGACTGTTTGAATGTGTTCCTTGGGTCCTTTAATCTGCCAAAAATGTCAAGCTCTGCAGATTCAAGACAGTGCCTCAGTTGTTTTAAAGATACCTGGCCCCATTGCTTTATAGATTGCACACATAGAAGAAAAGTAGGGTACAAGTGAAAAACATGAATGCATTACTTAAGGGGAAGCTAAGGGCGATGATACAGGAGAACTGTAGATTCAGATGATCTTTAGGTTAATCCCATAGTTGCAGGAAATGAGAAAGACTGTGGACCTTGTTGCTTGGATAGAATGGATATGGATAAGGAGACAGGGGAACTTTTCTCCAGACTTGGTGGTAGATTAGGTATAAATTTCTTCTGTTGATAGAAAATTTTCTAGGTACAAGGCTTAGACCCAATCCTCCTTTAACTGTTTTTTTTTTTTTTCTTTTTAGCTGATCTGAGAGGTTTAGCCTGTGAGTTAAGGGGGGCCTATAGCAAATTCATGGGTCTGTGTTTATTGTTAGGATGTTTTCTAGATTTTAATTAGAATGTTTTCTAGATTTTAATTAGAAATAGCTGAGAGTAATTAATGGAAAACATTCCAGATTGCTTTGCATAGATAGTTGATTTTCAAAAACGTCAGAGGTCCACAGAATGGATGGTACAGATATTTCTTTATTAAAGATCATTTGACTAGAGACCTGTCTACTCCTGACAGCTTCCCTTTCTTAGATTCTAAGAAGAAATTGAGCATCCTTGGAGTTACTCCAGTAGTGGTGAGACAGCCACTAGGCAAGAATTGCCTCTTTTCATCTACAGACAAATTACTGTCCAGAAAAGAGACGCACTTTAGGAATAGTCGGCTGATTATATCTGCCAAGACAGAGTGATCAGCCCTTAATAATTCTGCATTACTAGGTCTGTCAGATGATCCTGGGCCAGAAGACTGAAGATTGAATGTTTCAACATTTTGTAGTATAGGGGCTGCCCAGGTGTTCAGTGGTCTCTATAAATTGGCTAAGTTTTAGAAGCTATGCTTTGTGCTTCCCATATCTTCAGTTAATTCAGTTATTCTGGATTTCTGATGGGGTTGAAGACTTATAGTCTCATAGCCAACTGAGGCTATTTACTTTGAGGGAACAAATTTGAGAGGATGGTTTTCAGATGACATACATTCTAAAGCCAGGATATAAGCCAGGTACAGAACTATAGTCTTTTAAGTTAGGATAGATGATATTGGTCTTTTTATTGACAATAATGTTGGACTGGGTATTGGGTAATACCATCTTGTACCTTACAATTACAAAATGGTAATAGTTGTGTTCAATTTATATCTGAGATAAAAGAGTCTTTTAATTGGACAGAAAGGGGGAAGTGTTGTGGATAGCCCTGGTCTTGTATTTTGATGCTAATTCTGCTTTCTGGGGGAGTGAATCAGTACACAGGTGACTTCTTGTGAACCGTCTGCCCAATTAATTTGTAAAATAAAGGCTGGAGATGGTGTTTGGGCAGTAGAAGGGGGGGTGGAGTGACGGAAAGAGAGAGAGAGAGAAAGAGAGGAAGAAGGGAAAGAGAAGGAAGAAGAGGAGAGGTGGCAGCAGACGTTCGTGTTTCTAGCAGTCTCAGGTAGTTATTCATATCAAGGTTAGGTAATTGAGTTAATTCTAATTTTCTGGGCATCTTGTATATTGAGTATTTGCTAATGTATAAATCCATTGGATAATCTTTAAGCATTAAGAGTCTTATTTCTACAGGGTCTGGGGTTGAGCTGAGTACTATGAGGGTGGCAGGGTTGATACAGGGCCCATGTCTAGAACCATGGACACCACGGAAGTGATAGGTGGAGGCAGCAGCCATGCAGATGTCTCGTGGGCCCGGGCTGGCACCACTGGACAGCCAGTGCCACCCTTAGTGCGGGAACCAGAGAGTGGGAACATGGTAGCCAGGCCAGGAACTAGCCGAACCAGCTACTTTTTAAAATACCTCCCACTACAGGGGTAGTGGCATAAAAATTAATCATTAAGTTGATTTTGTGGTACCTTTGACTGTAAGTTGTTTTGGGAGGTCTGTAATTCAGGACAGATACTGAAAAGAATGGCTAAAACACACCACTGACATTGAGGCTAGACAGTTTCCAGAGGGCTAGAGACTCAAGGAGAGCCTTTCAGAACATGAGACAGATGAAGAACTGCGAGGACTGGGAGGGCTTTGCAATATTTATGTACTTATATAGTCCCTTTAGCTGTTAAGTTTCTGAATGAAGACCAAAAATGTGGGGTCTGGGAGGCCCAAGAGAGGAAGAGTGGGTGAAGAAGATATCCTGGTGGAGTCTGCCTGCTACATAAAAAGATACGGAAAATATATATTTTTTTCTGTCTGCAAACTTTTTCTTTCTTGGACAATGCTTTTGAATTGTTGAAATGCTATCTAAGGTTGTCTTAGTTAAGAGTTTTACTGCTGTGAACAGACACCATGACCAAGGCAACTCTTATAAGGACAACATTTAATTGGTTGTTGGCTTACAGGTTCAGAGGTTCAGTCCATTATCATCAAGGCAGGAGCATGGCAGCATCCAGGCAGGCATGGTGCAGGAGGAACTGAGAGTTCTACATCTTCATCTGAAGGCTGCTAGCAGAATACTCCCTTCCAGGCAGCTAGGATGAGGGTCTTAAAGCCCATACCCACAGTGACACACACACTCCAACAGGGCTACACCTTCTAATAGTGCCACCCCCTGGAGTGAGCATATACAAACCATCACAGTGGTAGTTTAGGTTGTTTTAAGAAGACCTTATCATTTCCTCTACTTATAAAAACTAAAAGAAAAGTGGATGAGTTGATTTTGTAACAGAAATGTCTGTTGGTCATTAATAGCCCAAGCATTTCATTTATAGTCATCTTATCTTGACATTGTCTACCTGCATTTCACAATGGTTCTGTGGTTCTAAGTTTTATTTTCTTGAGACTAGGTATTTGTAAAATTTTAATTTACATGTATCAGTTAAACAACATTTTTCAAAAAAATATCACAACTCAGTTACACATACTCTATATGTTATAGTGAAATTTACAGTTGGGTTTTTGTTGAAATCAAGAAAATGTTCTTTGAAAGGCTGTTCCATTCAGCAATTGAATTTTTAAACCTTTGTATTTTTGGTATATTTTTAGATAAATTCACATAACATTTTGTTGGGAGATAAAATAGTAATACTATAAATATTTTTGCAGATGAACAAGAAGATGAGGATGCCGTAGTCAACAGGATCTCGTATGTATTCTAAAATTGTTCTGTTTATAGCGTTGAAGTTAGAGTCTGAAGGAAGTAACTGCCTAATGTCCTAATACTTTTCACATTCTTAAAAAGCTCACATAAATAAGTACACATGGTTAATGCAGGGAGCCATCCCTGGGCTGGTGGTCCTGGGTTCTATAAGAAGGCAAGCTGAGCAAGCCAGGGGACGCAAGCCAGTAAGTAACACCCCTCCATGGCCTCTGCATCAGCTCCTGCTTCCTGACCTGCTTGAGTTCCAGTTCTGACTTTCTTTGGTGATGAACAGCAATGTGGAAGTGTAAGCTGAATAAACCCTTTCCTCCCCAACTTGCTTCGTGGTCATGATGTTTTGTGCAGGAATAGAAACCCTGACTAAGACACAAACTGTCAGCTGTTTGCAAACTCTCTGAACAGGGAGCAGAGACTTTCTGGTTAGTGACACATTTGCTCAGTTGCCTTACAGGTTCCTTATTTGTGAGGGGAGATATGATAGAAATGGGCTTTAATTTTGGAAGTATCAAACTGAGTAGCAAACAGTTAAGTTCTTTCTGTTCGATTTTGTTTACCACAATGTGAAGTCTGGGCTGGAGTTATGACTCAGCAGTTAAAGGCACTGGCTGCTCTTGCAGAGGATCTGGGTTTGGTTCCCACAACATGGCAGCTCACAACCACCCCAACTCCAGTTTCAGAGAATCTGGCAGGGTGTCAAGGTCTCCATGAGAGTGTCATTGTCACCATAGGTAAATAGAGCCGAAGGGAGGGCCTACCAGGAGTGCTGGGAGCTGAGTTGGGGAAGGAGGATGTCTGAGTGTCAGGACAGTTCAGTCCAGAACGGGAAGCTACCCAGACAAGGAGATATGTATCCGTATAGAGCTGGGATCAGTATGGGAGGAAATTGGTGCCTTGTAATGGTGGAGAGACTTGATTAAGGTCAATAGGAACCAAAATTAAGTGAAAAAAAAAAAAGCCCAACAAAAATAACTATTGAGTTTTTGTTTCCAACTGGGGTGTCATTGTGAACCCTGAAGAGTAGTAGAGCTGCAGTATAAAAGTGAGTGTGGCCATGTGCTTGCACACCCCTCAGCTTTGTCTCTGTGGTAGATTGAATGTGCTTGGCCCAGGGTGTGGCCTTGTCGTAGGTGTGGCCTTGTCATAGGTGTGGCCTTGTTGGAGGTGTGGCCTTGTTGGAGGATGTGTGTCATGGTAGGTGTGGGCTTTAAGACCCTTGTCCTAGCTGCCTGAAAGTCAGTCTTCTCCTGTTTTCTTTTGGAACAATATGTAGAACTCTTAGCAACAAAGTCTTCTGTATTCCTACTATGGTTTCCCATTCAGCTCCACTTAAAGCATTCTATTGCTTTCCAAATCCAAAGTCCCCAAATCTACATTTTTCCAAACAAAAACATGATCAGGCCCATCACAGCAATACTCCAGTCCCTAGTACCAATTTCTGTCTTAGTTTGGGTTTTACGGCTGTGAGCAGACACTGTGACCAAGGCAGCTCTTATAAGGACAACATTTAATGGGGCTGGCTTACAGGTTCAGAGATTCAGTCCATTATCATCAAGGCAGGAACATGGCAGCATCCAGGCAGGAATGTGCAGGAGGAGCTGAGAGTTCTACATCTTGTTCCAAAGGCAAAAGGGGGAAGACTGACTTTCAGGCAGCTGCTACACCTCCTAATAGTGCCATTCCCTGGGCCAAGCATATTCAAACCACCACAGTCTATCTCCTGACGATCTCTCTCGGTAGCAGGGACTCCATGTAATGCCCAGGCAGTGTTTAAGTAGAATTCTCTACTAAGTCGAACCTGGACTCTTAAGGACTAATAGAAGGGCTGGATAGGGAAAGGCCCAGGTTAATTTTATATTTTACTTGTACTAAATGTAAGAATGTAAGAATTATTGGGATATTTTAAAGGAAACAGTCCTTTAAGGGTTTCTTACCAAATTGGGGACAATTTAAACATCAAAATAAATAATTACTGTAATGGATCTGAAGCTACTGCATTTAGTAGGACAATCTTCAGTCCATCTGAATAGATTGGATGTTTGACAAGAGTAGGGTTCCCTTTTAGTTTCAATCTCATCTTCCTATTAAGTACTGACTGAAAGTAAGAGGATCTTAAGAGTAGAACATCCTGGTAGTCACTGCCTTGACCTGGGACCAAGAAGACAGGGTCAGTAGAGAGACAGTAACTCCAAGTCACCTGTGGCTTGCTGAGAAAACCACAGAGCTGCAGCTTGTGGTATTCCTGCCTCGTGGACATCAAACTACACTGATCTAAGACTGAATTCCTCATCCCCACATTTAGCCTGCCTTCTGCAGATCATGAGACACCAACTTCTCACTTTATGCCCCCGGCCTTTCAGTTGCCTTCGTCTCCTCTCCAGCTGCTTGTCAGGAGTTGTGTTGTTCTGTGTTCAGTCTGGCTTGTCTGGCCATTGTCACAGGTTTTCCTTGCTCATTGTATTTTCTGCAGTGCCTACCACCTTTAATATATTATGCAGTTACCTAGTAAATATTTGATTGCTTATTGTCTGGTGCTCTCATAGCATTAAGTGATGCTTAGAAGCCCTGTGAAAGCTAAAAAGGATGTCTTATTTACTGTTCAAACATGCCGAGTATAGTGCTGGCTCAGAATCAAGTGCTCATAAACGTCTGTTTAGTGACTGAGCATCACCAAGTGATTCCCTGGATCAGTCTGTGGTATGTGCACTAGCAGAAGCCCCTTGAGGTGGTTGCTTGTGGGTGATCCTGATGATAATACATTCTGATGCTCCCACTGGTTAAGAACTTCTGATCAGAGTGAGTGCTTGAGGGCTGAATTCACAAAGCATGCTTTTATTGATTAGCCAGATAAAGACTGTGACAGTTACTTTTCTCATCACTGATAAAATACCAGTCAGGAGCTAATCACAACGGTTTATTTTTAAGCAGTCTCACAGTCCACAGTGTTGGCACTATATGTTAGTGTTTTGTTACTTGCAGATGGACTAGAAAATAGAGCAAATGTACAAGCTGGATCCAGAGATGGATGAAACCTAGTGACCTATTTTTGCCAGCCAGGCTGTGCTCCATGGAAGCATAGCAGTTTTCAAGTGGTGCCATAGGTAGTGGCTTTTGTTCTTAAAACATAAGCGTGTGGTGACATTTCAGATTCAAACCAAACCACTTAGGATGATAGTCGGAACATTTCAGAGTGCAGTTAGGAAGGAGGGGATGCTGGAGAAGCTGTACTCGAATTTCAAGAAGGAAGTGCTTATCCATTTGAAATACCCAAGGTCCAGCATTTGAGGTCCTGCTTCTTGTTTGCTACCTGGGAGTGTGTGGCAGGTTTGCTGAAGTGATTTAAGGTGGTCTTGCTGCATTTGCCACTACTCCGTGAAGCTACTTTACACTGTGACCTAGAGATTATGGCTTTTTGAGCTGTTGGTGACATTTAGCATTCAAGTAAAGTTTGCATATCCTTAAAGAGATGGTCTCAAATGCCAGATGGTCAAGAAAATATTCTTGTTGTATTAGTGCCATAGTCACCAACGGCACAGCAGTCTGCAGAGATGATATTTTTACTACTCGATGTTGGAAGATGACATTTCTGAAAGTTTTATGGTTGTACAAGCAATGCCACTCTATACTTTTTCAGCTCAGGGCCTTATTTTAAGGACCCCTTCTAGGCTGAGAGGCTCTTTGTGGGCAGCAGAAGTGGTTTTCTGCTCTCTGGGTAGAGCTAGCACAGTAGCAGAGTGTGGAGTAGAGGCTCCATAGCTGTTGAAAAGCCGATTATAGTAATGATGACCACATACACTGGATTTTCTGGGCCTCTTGTGACTTGCTGATTTATCCCTTTGTCTCATAAGTGAACTTTTGTCAGGTCATGGGTTCCAGTATTGGATTTGGAAGTAATGTTTCCTGGTGTGTGGTCAGAGTATTATGGGAGCTAAGAGGGAAGACAAGTTGATTCTACTGAGAGGAATAAGAAGGTAGGTATTGAGGGACACATTACAGGCAAGTGGCATTTGAGATATGTGTTGCTATTTATTTAGGCACATTTTCCTTGTGCAGTGTTGTAGGGACACCGTAGAGTAAAAGCAGTCTGTGGGCAGAGGCCCAGAGCTCATGAGATCCACTTGAGGGTTAGGAAGCAGGTGAGGAAGTAAATGTGAGGTGAGATGTGTCCTACCGAGGTGAAATGTGTCCTACCGAGGGCCTAGTGTATTGGGAGACCTGTGCAGCTCCTGGGCGGTGAGTATTTGGATTTGACCTTGTCGGCAGACATGATATTAATTAGGGTGATGGGTCTCTCTGGACAGGAGCTGGACATCCAGCTGAGCAACTTTTGAATACTTTTCCAGGACATGTACTCGTCATTCTACTGGATCAATTCATGATGCTTCTGTGTCTGAGCTGAATTTTGTTTGGAGTGTTCTATTGATCTATATTAAATAGTTGACTTTTAATTAACTGAACCCAGGACTTTCCAGGGTATTTGTGGCTGTGTAGATATGCACTTCTGCTGTTGGCCACAGGATGGCATTAAATGCAGGGTGACTTGATTAAATGCATGATAGGACATTCAGTATGACATAATTTTTTTTTACTTTTATTTTTATATTCTTTCAATAGTAACTTAACATGATTGATACTCAAGTTTTATCTTTAATGCTAATTAAGTTTCTTTTGCCATTACTGCTGCTATCTGTGCTGCCTTCTTTCTTCCTCCCCTACCATCCCCTCTTTTCTTTCTCTTTTCTCTTTCTTCCTTTCCCCTTCCATATCCCCTTTCTCTCTCTCTCCTCCCTCATCCTCCCCTTTTTTTCTTACTATGTTGCCCTGGCTGGCCTGGCATTCCCTATGTAGACAAGACTGGCCTTGGACTCAACAGAAATCTACCTTCTTTTGCTTTGTCATTTATTTTTTAAAAAATTCTTTTCAAAATTAGGTGTGTGTTATAAAAGAATTTAAAACTTTTCAGAATGTGTAACTGAGAAATGAAAGTTCTTCATGATTGTAGTCTCTGCCCTGTGGGTTGTTATAAATGTTGATAGACTTTGAATAACATATTTCCTGATAATATGTAAGCATTTCTTAGTGTGAATAGAGAGCCTGCTTTGTATTTATTGTCAATTTTTTCAGTTTGTTTTGCTGACTTAATAAATAAATAAAGGCCCTTTTCATACATTGAAGCTTTATTATCTAAGAAGTATTGAAGTAGTGTTTGGAATATTGATTAGTATTGTTTACTACTTCTCTGCTGTTTACTACTATAATTTATCCTTGTTTAATGAGATTATTAGGGGCTGATGAGATGGCTCAGTGTATCAAGTTACTTGCTATGTGAGCTTGGAGACATGAGTTCAATATTGGCATCTTGTGTAAAGGTAGAAGGAGGAAACAGACTCCACATAGTTGTCCTCTGACCTTACATGTATGCCATAGCACCCCACTCCACTGGCTTCATACACAGGTATGCATGCATGCCTGCACACACGCATGTGTGTACTCACCAGTTGTTATGATAATTCTTAAAACTATTCAGCACTGTCTGTCTTCAGTATGCAGATCTTCTAGGGGCACTTGTTAGGGATTTTTGCCTGGTTGCACTTTGCAGATCTTACACATGCTGTTTGTACCTCAATTACATATCTGTAGTGGGATTCTTTTCTTTTTCTTAAATTTTTATTAATCACTCTGTTTGTTTACATCTCAAATGATATCCCACTTCTCAGTTATCTCCTTCACCAACCCCCATCCCATGACATCCCACTTCTCGGTTACCCCTCCGCCACCCCCCATCCCATATCTGTCCTCCCCCTCCCTTTTGCCTGTATGAGAGTGCTCCCCCACCTATTCACACTCTCCTGCTCCAGCATTTCAGCATCCCCCTACTCTGGGGCATCAAACCTCTCTGGGACCAAGAGCCTCCCCTTTCATTGCTGTGAGGCAAGGCTATCCTCTGCTACATAAGTATCTGGAGCCAAAGATTCCTTTTAGGTACATTCCTTGGTTGGTGGGTGTAGTCTCTGCAGAACTGGGTGGTCAGGCCAGCCTATGTTGTTCTTCCAGTGGGGTTGCAACCCCCCTCTGCTCTCCCGTCCTGCCAGCTCCCCCACCAGGTTCCCTGAGTTCAGCCTGATGGTTGTCTCCCAAGTATCCATCTCTGCATTGGTCAGTTGCTGGCCAGACCTCCCCAGAAACCACCACATATGGTTCCTGTCAGCAAGTGCTTCTTGACCACAGCACCAGTGTTGGGTTTGGTGTCTGCAGACATGGGTATCCTCAGGTGGGGCCATTCCCCAGTTGGCCCTTCCTTCAGTCTCTGTTCCATTGTTTGTCCGGGATTCTTGTGTAAGACTCTGGCTGGTGTGCCATGCTCACTACTCTGCAGACCCTCTAACGATGCCTCTTCTCTTTTGCAGGTTGTTTCTGAGCACCTTCACTCTGGCAGTTTCAGGTGGTGCTGTTTTGCTTTTACCCTTCTCAATCATCAGCAATGAGATCCTGCTTGCTTTTCCTCAAAACTACTATATTCAGTGGCTGAATGGCTCCTTGATCCATGGTTAGTATATATTGTTTGAGAGTTTTTTTTTTCCTGCTGCTCTGTAAGTTATAGGATTTTCTTAGTTTCCTTTACAAGTTGTAACATCTTCCAGTAAACTGTTGTCTTAGTGAGGGTTTCTTGCTGTGATAAGACATCATGACCAAAACAACTTGTGGAGGAAAGGGGAAAGGGTTTACTTCAGCTTTTATTTCCACATCATAGTCTCTATATCACTGAGGGAAGGCAGGCAGGAACCTGGAGGCAGGAGCTAATATAGAAGCCTTGGAGGAGCCGGGCAGTGGTGGTGCATGCCTTTAATCCCAGCACTTGGGAGGCAGAGGCAGGCGGATTTCTGAGTTTGAGGCCAGCCTGGTCTTCAGAGTGAGTTCCAGGACAGCCCAGGGCTACACAGAGAAGCCCTGTCTCAAAAAACCAAACCCCCCCCCAAAAAACCCCCCCCCCCCCCCCCCCCCCAAAAAAAAAAGAAGCCATGGAAGAGTTCTGCTTACCGGCTTTCTTCTCAAGGCTTGCTCAGCCTGCTCTCTTATATACTTGAGTACCACTTGCTTAGGGATATCACTGACTATATTAGACTGGGCCACCCCATGTCAATCACTAATCAAAAAAATTCCCCATAGACTTGCACACTTAATGGGGGAATTTTCTTAGTTAAGATTTCCTCTTCCCAGATATGTCTAGGTTGAGTCAAGTTGACAAAATCTAACCAGTACAACTATCGAAGTCCTCAGTGAAGTCAGAAACTAGCTCTTCCTTACCACGCCTAAGTGGCTATCACCCTTTACTTAACCAAGAAACAGTTTTTATACTCACTGTAAGTTTTGCACTGTGTGTGTGTGTGTGTGTGTGATGTCAGTTAGCCATGTGGATGTGGTATGAAATAGTGTCTCATCCGTTTTCTACCACACTGAGGCACTGTTGTCTGTCTCAGGTTATTGCTCTCTTTAGTAGAATAGACAGTAAAACACACCTTGCAGGCTTGCTTTTAGGAATGTATCTGACAGAGAATATCTGCTTCTTAACAGTCAGTAAGTGATAGCTGTTGTATGAATTTAGTGTGTGTGCACTAACTGTTGTCTTCTAGGATAGTTCTTTATGGGATCTGTTAGACTGGATTGTGGCTTGTGGGTACATAGATAGCTTTCTCATTACTTTTCCTGTCCATACCATTTCTATTAGTGTTGGTTTTTGTGGCTAGTGTTGTGTTGTTAATTATATAATTACTTATTGGTATTATTAGTATCAAGCTAATTTTTTTATGTTTATATAACTTTATAGTTATATGGAAGGTATGATATATTGTTTATAAACACCAAAGGCAGGTAAAATTGGGACACCTCACTGTGAGATATTTTTGGACACAAATCATTTCCCTTATGTCAATGAAGAGGTGTTTTATAATAGTAAATATAGTTTATGAAACAATATCTTGAAGAGTAGTCAGTGACAAGTACTTACTATTTTTTTACATTTTACATACTGAGCACCTCCTCTCTTCCCAGTCCCAGCCTCCCAAATCCCTTTCCCCATTATTGCCCCTTGCCTTCTCCTCAGAGAGCTCTGCTTTGGGTACCACCCCAACCTAGGGCATCTAGTCCTAGCAAGACTAGGCACATCCTCTCCCACTGAGGTCCAGCCAGGCAGTCCAGGTAGGGGCAAGGGGATCCAATGGCAGGATACGGAGACCAAGATAACTCCTGTTCCACTTGTTAGGGCACCCACATGAAGACCAAGCAGCACATTTGCTACATATGTGTAGGGGGTCTAGGTCCAGTTCCTGCATTCTCCCTGGTTGGTAACCCAGGCACTGTGAGCCCCCATGGTCCCGGGGTAGTTGACTCTTTGGGTCTCCTTGTGGTGTCCTTGATGCCTCTGACTTAGTCACTTCTGTCCCCGACTCTTCCACAAGACTCCCCAGGCTCTGTTTGATGTTTAGCTCTGGTTTCTGCATTTGCCTGTATCTGCTACTGGATGAAGCCTCTCCAGAGATAGTTATGCTAGGTTCCTATCTCCAAGTGTAGCAGAGTATCATTAATAGTGTCAGAGGTTGACTTTCTCACATGGGATGAGTCTCAAGTTGGGGCAGTCATTGGTTGGCTGTACCCCAAGACTCTGCTCCATCTTTATCCCTGCATATCATGTAGGTGAGACAAATTTTGTAGGTGGGTTTATGTCCCTCTCCCTCCTCTGGAAATCCTGCCTAGCTGCAGGAGGAGTCTCAGCTAGGGTCGCACCCTTAGGCTCCCTGCTGTATACTCTCCTGTCCCAGGCCTTTGTCACCAGAGATGCCCCCCCATGCCGATTTCCATTCTCACCCCCTCCCCCATACCTCATTGCCATTCCCATTCCCCTTCTCACCTTCTCTCCTACCCAATTCCCTCTTTCCATCTATCTCCTATGACTACTTAGTTTTCCCTGAGTGAGATTTGTTGTAGACCGTTCTGCCCCATGCTTGGCGCCACACTGTTGGGACCCGTACTCTATCTGGTTTGGCTTGTGCTGTTGCTCGGGTCCACGGGGCAGGGACTCGAAGAATGGAGACAAGGCAGAGGTTCTGGAGTCAAGTCTCAAGTCTCCTTTATTGTTTCTCTTCTATTGGCGCATATTCACTCTTGTTTATGACTCTTAACTCTATTGACTGTATATATCTTAACTCATATTGCTCTTCACTGTATTGACTGTATATATATTCTTACAAGGAAATCCTGGGTATTTATAAGCACACACAGGAGAACACAGGTGAAAACATTTTACCACATGCACTATGTAGCTGGGGTCACTAAACAGCAAAACAAGCTATGTGGGATAAACAAGATATTTGTTAGAGTGTGCTCAGCTGTTGTAGGCTGTTGAAAACCAAGTCTCTATCAGGGTAAATGGTTCCAGATGGCTGCAAAGATGATAGCTGCTTTCTAGCCGCTTTCTGCTTAAAGTCGGCTCCCTACAGAGATTTACATATCTTCCCTTGAGATGTCCTTGTTACTCAGTTACTTTGGTTAAGTATGTAGACTATAGCATGGTTGTCCTGCACTTTATGGCTAATGTCCACTTCTAAGTGAGTACATACCATATATATCTTTCTGGTTATCTCATGTTTCATCCATTTGTCTGCAAAATTTTTGATGTTTTTGTTTTTAATAGCTGACTAGTATTCCATTATGTAGATGCGCCACATTTTCTGTATCCATTCTTCTGTCAAGGTTGTTTCTAGTTTCTGGCTATTATGAATAAAGCTGGTATGAACAAAGTTTAGCAAGTGCCCCTGTAGTCTAGTAGGGGCACCTTTTGAGTATATACCTAGAATAGTAAAATAGCTGAGTCTTGAGTTAGAGCTATTCCTAGTTTTCTGAGAAACCACCAAATTGATTACCAAAGTGGTTGTACAAGTTTGCACTCACCAGCAATGGAGGAGTGTTTCCTTTACTCCATATCCTCACCAGCATGTGCTCACTCACCTGAGTGTTTAATCTTAGCTATTCTTATGTGTATAAGAAGGAATCTCAGAGTCATTTTGATTTGCATATCTGAAATAAATAGGGAGATTGAATATTTCTTTAAGTGCTTCTATGCTATTCGAGATTCTTCTGTGGAGAATTCTCTGTTTAGCTCTGTACTCCATTTTTAAATTGGGTTATTTGGATTGTTGGTATCTGATTTCTTGAGTTCTTTATAAATTTAGATATTATCCCTCTGTTGGCTGTAGGGCTGGTGAAGATCCTTTCCCAATCAGTAAGCTGATGTTTTGTCCTATTGATGGTGGCCTTTGCCTTACAGAAGCTTTCAGTTTCATGAGGTCACATTTATCAATTGTTGATTTTAAGAGCCTGAACCACTGAGGTTCTGTTCAGGATATTGTCTCCTGTACCAATGAGTTCAGGGTGATTTTGCAAAGCAAATTTAAACAATGTTTTTTCTCTAATCTAGCCCTATAGAAGATATTAGAAGGAAGGTAACTAGACCCAAGAAATCATTAGAAATTAATAATTTCACAGCAAAACCAAAAGAAGAGAAACACACACACACACACACACACACACACACACACACACCCCATTAACATCAAAATACAGGAACCAACAACCATTGGTCGTTAATATCTTTCAACGTGAATGGATTCAATTGACCAACAAAAAGGCAGGCTGGCAGAGTACATATGTAAACAGGATCCGCCATTCTGCTGCATACAAGAAACTGACCTCAGCAAAAAAAGAAACATTACCTCTTTGTAAAGGGCTAGAAAAAGGTTTTCCAAGCAAAAGGACCCAAGAAGCAAGCTGGAGTAGCCATTTTAATATACAGTAAAATAGACTTTCAACCAATAGTAATAAAAAGAGATGGGGAAGAATACTTCATACTCATCAAAGGAAAACTCTCCCAAGATGACATCTCAATCTGAACATATATGCCACAGATGCAAGAGCACACACATTTGTAAGAGAAACATTACTAAAGCTTAAATCACATATTGAACACCACACATTAATAGTGGGAGACTTCACCACCCTACTTTCACCAATAAATAGGTCATTGGAGCAGAAACTAAGCCAAGAAATAATGAAACTAACAGAAGTTATGAATCAAATGGACCTAATAGATATCTATAGAACATTTCACCAAAACACAAAAGAATATACTTTCTTTTCAGCACCTTGTGGAACCTTCTCCAAAACTGACCATGTACTCAGTCACATAGCAAGGCTTAATAGATACAAGAAGATTGAAATAATCCCTTGCGTTTTTATGAGATTGCCATGGATTAAAGCTGGACTTCATCAACAACAGAAACAACATGAAGCTTACAGACTCATGGAAACTGAACAACTCTCTACCCAATGACAACCGGGTCAAAGAAGAAATAAAGAAATCAGAGACTTTCAAGAGTTCAATGAAAATAAAGGCATGACATACCCAGACTTATGGGACACAATGAAAGCAGTCCTAAGAGGAAAGTTTATAGCACTAAATGCCTTCATAAAGAAATTGAACAGTTCTCATACTAATGATTTAAAAGTACACCTGAAAGCTCTAGGAAAAAAAAAAAGAAGCAAACACATTCAAGAGTAGATAATCAGGAAATAATCAAACTCAGGGCTGAAATAAATCCACTAGAAACAAAGAGAACAGTACAAAGAATCAACAAAACCAAGAGCTGGTTCTTTGAGAAAATCAACAAGATAGACAAACTCTTAGCCAAACTAACCAAAAGGCAGAGAGACAGTATCCAAATGAACAGAATCAGATATGAAAGGGGAGGAGTAACAACAGGCACTGAGGAAATTAAAAAATCATTAGGTCTTACTTCAAAAGCCTATACTCAACAAAGCTGGAAAATCTAGAAGAAATGGATAATTTTCTAGATAGATACCACTTACCAAAGTTAAATAAAGTTCAGGTAAACTATTTGAATAATCCTATAACTCCCAACAAAAAAAGAATTTCAGACCAATTTCTCTTGAACATTGATATCAAAATACTCAAAGAAAATAGTTAGAAACTGAATTCAAGAACACATCAAAGACCTTGTCCACCATGATCCAGTAGGCTTTATCCTAGGGATGCAGGGATGGTTCTATGGATGAAAAGAATCCGGTGATGTAACCCACCATATAAACAAACCGAAGTAAAAAAAAACCAAACAAACCAATGATCATCTCATTAGATGCTGAAAAAGTCTTTGACAAAATCCAAACTCCTTCATTTAAAAATCACAGAGAGATCAGAGATACAAAGGTACATACCTAAACATAGTAAAAGCAATATGTAGCAAGCCAATAGCCAGTATCAAATTAAATGGAGAGAAACTTTAAGCAATTCCACTAAAATCAGGGACAAGATAAGGCTGCCCACTCTCTCCCTAGCTATTCAATATAGTAGTTGATGTTCTAGCTAAAGCAGTAAGACAACTAAAGGAGATCAAGGGAATACAGATTGGAAAAGAAGAAGTCAAAATATCATTATTCACATATGACATGATAGTATACATAATAAGTGACCCCAAAAAGTTTTCCAGAGAACTCCTATAGCTGATAAACACCTTCAGCAAAGTGACTGGATACAAAATTAAATCAGCAGCCCTAATTTACACAAATAACAAACAGACTGAGAAGGAAGTTAGGCAGACAATACTCTTAGCCACAAATAATATAAACTATCTTGGTGTAAATGTAACCAAGCAAGTGAGTGACCTATATGACAAGAACTTCAAGTCTCCGAAGAGAGGAATTGAGGAAGATATCAGAAGATGGAAAGACCTTACATGCTCATGGATTGGCAGGATTAATATAGTGAAAATGGCCATCTTACCAAAAGCAATCTACAGATTCAATGCAATCCCCATCAAAATTCCAACACAATTCTTTGCAGACCTTGAAAGAGAAATTCTCAACTTCATATGGAAAAAAAATTCAGGATGGCTAAAACAGTCCTGAGCAATAGAAGAACTGGAGGTATCACCATTCTTGCTCTCAAGCTGTACTACAGAGTAATAGTAATAAAAACAGCATAGTATTGGTATAAGAATGGCCAAGTTGATCAATAAAATTGCATCCAAGACCCTGAAATAAACCCATATACCTACAAACACTTGATCTTTGACAAAGAAGGCAAAACTGTACGATGGAAAAAAGAGCACCATGAACAAATGGTGATGGTCTACCTAGATGTAGAAGAATGCAAACAGATCTGTCTTCATCACCCTGCACAAAACTCAAGTCCAAGTGGATCAAAGACCTCAATGTAAAACTATACACACATCTAATAGAAAGTGGGATATTTACTGGTTTTTTTTTAAGCAAAAGATTTTAGATTTTTTTCTAATTTTTGAGCTGCCTTTTGAGTTATTAGTAAAACGTCATTAACAAAAATTCTGTGACTTGCTGTTTGACTTAGAAAAAGTTGTATCCATTGGGTGGTGGTGGTGTATGCCTTTAATCCTGTCACTAGGGAGGCAGATCCACGGGATCTCTAATTTCCAGAACAGCCAGGGCCACTCAGAGAAACCCTGTCTCTAAAAACCAAAAGAAACAAACTAACAACAACAACAAAACCAAAAACAGAAGGGAGGAGGAAGAGGAGGAGGAGGAGAAGGAAGAAGAGGAGGAAGAAGAAGAAGAGGAAGAGGAAGAGGAGGAAGAGGAAGAGGAGGAGATGACTATGATGTTGACTATGTATCCAAAGTGCCTTGTTTGTATTATATAATTTGGAGTCTTTAGCTGACAACCGAGAAGTAGAGTTACTTCTCCATTAAGCACTGCCTTTACTGATGCTGACAGCTGAGGAAGCCCCACTCACTGTTAGCTGTGAGACAGAGCTGAGTTTTCATTTGCTGTGATAGTATTTGTATTCAGGCCTCTAGAGAGCAACAGTGAGTCTGAAATGATTATCTGGGTCCTGTGGTTGTTGTGAACCCTCAAGTTGTTCCTCTAGAAGTATCTTTCTGTGAGACACAGGGGTCAGCTTTCTCTCTTCTGTTTTTGTGAGAGTACAGGAGGCATTATTGCTGAGATGATGACTCTGGGTGTGAGGAGGGGCAGCTGTACTGCCAGCTGTAACTTTATTGAGCACAACAATAGTACATGCTCACTCTAGAGTGAACAAGAATATCAAAATATATAAAGCAGAAAACGGCACTGGCTTTTTTTTTGTAGTACATATATGCACCATGTGTCTGTGGTACATGTGACTTGAATCTTTTCAAGCACTGAATCTGTGTTGATTATTTTTCTGCTCTTCATATTCATTGAAAGCACTTTTAGTCCCTGTATCAACTCTTACCTTGCTGTTTTCAGGAGTGAGACCACGTACTCTACAGTGACTTTTGACAGATAGAAGATGTGGGCTGAGTATCCCCATACTGAGCAGCTTTCTCTCTTCTCAGGGCCCTTACTTAACCGTCTTCTGTTGGGTTCCCAGGGGTTTTTTCACAGTGACTTTTGAGTTTCTCACAATTTGCTTAGATAATATGATGAAAATCGTTAGAGTAATAAGTATTGTTGCCAAACTATTTTCTAGAAGTACTTGCCTGTATTCTTCTGACAGATGGTGTAGGGACCTTTGTTTCTAACGTAAACTCAGTAGCATCAAATCCTGATGTCTTTGTTGCTACAGATATGACTTAAGAAATAGCTTCCCTGGTTATCATTAGAAAAATTAGTGATCTCTCTGTGCAGAAGATCCTCTTCCACCATGAATGTAACAAACACTAACTTGCTTCTTGTCAGCAGTTTTCTTTGTTCTTGCCTGTTTATTCCACCAGGAGTTTATAGAGAAGTTTTGTACCTCACTCTTCAAAGCTCACTGTCTTAGTGCACCAGTTAATTAGCCCCCACTTTCAGTGCCTTTAGTGTGCTACCTTTTTATTTTAGAAATTACCCTACGAGGGCTTGTTTCTTGACTTTGTAGTCAGCTAGACCTAGCTTAGAATTTCAGCTGTCTGTTTTACTGTTAGGGACCCTGAACAAACTTAAAAATTTCAAGTCAGCTTGTGTTTTATCGGAAGACTGAGTAGAACAAGAACTAGTTGACTGTGTTTCTATGTGTGGAGACTAGAATGTATGTAGAGTATAAAGTGCCTGCCTTAGCTAATGCCTGTGCCAGAGCAGGATGAAGTAAACGGCCTGTCTTCACGAGCCCACTGGTGATGACCAGTGTCTGGAGGAGGCCCACTGTTGATCCACAGCTACCCACTATCCTTTTGGATTCTTTTGTCTTCTTTATCTTCTTGTCTGGTAAGACCTCCTCTTTCCAGGGACACTTGGGTGAGTTTTCCCATGAGATACAGGCATCTTACTTTTTTATTATTGTCCTGAGAGAGCTGTAGAGCTAAAGGCACCCACATACCTGTAGAGACTGCAAATAGTATTGACTAACTAGACAAGGGGCCCCTCTTCAAGATCAATGTACAAGAACAATTTACAAGTGAGAGCCTTGAGTATTTGGGACACTTCTTCATGGAATCACTTGCTCTATTAGGGCTTATGCTAGGCCACATGTATATCCTTTTATTTGATAATACACAGTACTTTTGTGCATGCCTAGCGTTTTGGATTAGGAGCTCAGGCCTATCATAGCTCCAAGGTCAAGCACTTATACTTGGTGAAAGCCCAGTATCGGGCCAGGAGCTGATTTTCAAAAGGCAAGTAGTTATCCAAAGAGAGTAACTTCCACTCTGATTCTTTGATTGAGCATGCCATACATTGTAAGCTGGAACGAAGAGGCAGAGGTATCAAAGTGGCATCATTTGCATAAGTAAAATAGGAATAAAAGAATAAAAGAGGGACAGAAAAATCCATTTGTAGTATTCACCTTTTGTTTCTTGGCACTGTTAATTTTTTATTTTGGAAGTTATCCCAAGATCTTACTTCACAGTGACTACTTTTCTGCCATGTGTGCTTAAAATTAAAAATTAAAAATAGTATAAATTTGAAAGAGAGGAGAGTGATAGAATTAAGTTCCAAGTCTTAAACTCTGGGCAAAATTCTCCAGTTTTGGAGGTGTTTTTCTCCAGTGGTGCCCAGTGTGTTTGCTTCAGTTGTATTTGCTGTGTGGAGCTACACACTGACAACTGAAGTGTCCAGCTCGGGTTCAGTTGTTAAAGTGAGCCTCAGTGACCTGGCTAATCTCTGTGAGTACTTTATTTTGATGCCAATGAGTATGTCTTGTTAAATAAAGAGATTGAGAAAAAGAGTACTTACAATCAGACATACCTCTACCTCACCATTTATTTTGCAGTATAAAGGCTCAAATCCGGGGAATTTGCTCACTGCTTTTTCTTGTGAGTCTATCAGATCAACAGAGGCTCTAAACTCAGGTTCTCTCAACATGAGTTGAATATTGTATTTTGAACTATTTTGTGACACCAGCAGGTGGCGGTAGAAGATAAAGAACCTTATGGTAAACCAGTAATTTGGTCTTGTGTTTGAATCTTCAACTGAACTGTCTTTTGGGGCTAGGCATTGACTACTTACCATCAGTGGGTTGCTGTGGATACTGACTCTGACTGACTACCTTTCTCAAGTTTTCCATTCTATTGTATTGAATGTATTAAAATGCATTAAATGTATTAAAACACAATTTTAGTTTTTTGAAGCAGAGAAATTTGACAGTTTTTATATTATAAATTAAGGTATATTATGTGTAAAGTCAGTAACAATAATTTTCAATTGTATCAGAATTATAGAATGCTTTTAAGGGAAAGACCATAAATTTATTGAGCATTGAAAAGTTGACAAGTCACTCTGCAATGCATACTGAATACACACATATTTTTCTTCCCCCAGAAAGGACTAGCCTTAAAAGTCAGTGCCTTGCCTCCGCCTCCCAAGTTCTGTCATTAGAGGTGCCACCACTCCTGCTTTTTACAGTCTGGGGGAGTGAGTCTGGGTCCTCATGCTCATGCATCAAACACTCCACTGACCATACTGACTTGCTAACCCTAGCTTAGTTTTAAGTGAGTGAATTGGTTAACATAATGATTATTGTTATTTTTGGTCTGTGAGTTTTTGCCTAAGGCAAATTTTAGTTTTTTGACTTTTGGGCTGCAGAGAATAATGTAAATTTCTTGTTCTGCAAATATATATGTGCATAGGTCAATGATAAGAATACAGATTCTCTTTTTATGCTACAAATGACAGTTTATTTTCCGTTTATGAAAGTATAGCAGACATTAGCATTCATGTATTTGTATTTGGTAACTTTTCTGAGGCTGATGTTTGAATGGTGTGGACAGTGTAGCCAGAAACAGATATCCTGGCTTGGGTCTCCAGCTTAGCTTATCTTTGTTGTTTTCTTCCCTTTTAATGGATTTTATGGGTGAAACTTATGTGAAACAGAGATCTGGAGATTTAAACATGTCACAAAGGTGCTTAAATATACACTTAGGATTTTTAGTGTTCTCCTGTGCCTTTTATAGAAGATTTAGACCATGCAAAGATGTGGAAAGGAAGAAGACTGCGCCACTCTGCTCTATTTGTGTTGTTAAATAAAGTTGTGTCTCTCTTGGAAATTTATTTTTATGCTTAGTTTAAAACATACTTATTTGTTTTATATGTCTTTATGTATATGTGTGTGTGTGTGTGTGTGTATGTGTGCTATGTGTGTGCTGTGTTATGCATACTCCTGATCACACAAAAGTGAGAACCAGAGTAGTATACTATAAGTTTTCCTTTATCATCTTTCATCTTATTTCCTTGAGACAGGATTTCTCACTGAAATGGAAGTGCAAATGTTTGGGGTGGCTGGGCAGGAAGTTCTTGGGATGCCCCTGTCTCTGTGCCCCAGTGCCTGGCTTCTTGTCTGGGTGCTTGCATTCAGAGTCAGGTCCTTATGCTTGTAGAGTGCAGTTACACAGTGAGCCAGTATCTCAGTTCAGCTGAGTGTTTTGTCACTGTTAATTTATTTTTTATTGGATATTTTATTTACATTTCAGATGTTATCCCCTTTCTCCATTTCCTTCCCACCCAGGAACCCACTATCCCATTCCCCCTCCTCCTGCTTCTATGAGGATGTGCTCCAACCCACCCACTCCCACCTCCTCGCCACCCTCGAATTCCCCCAGACTGGGGCATCCAGCCTTCACAGGACCAAGGATCTCCTCTCCCACCTATGCCCAGCAAGGCCATTCTCCCTTACACATACAGCTGGAGCCATGGGCCCCTCCCTATGTGCTCCCAGGCTGGTGGTTTAGACCCTGGGAGCTCTGGTTGGCTGGTATTGTTGCTCTCCCCACGGGGCCTGCAAACCATTTCAGTTCCTTCAGTCTTCTCTCTAAGTCCTCCATTGGGAACCCCTTGATCAGTTCAATGGTTAGCTGTGAGCATCCACCTCTATATATGTCAGGCTCTGGCAGACCTCTAAGGAGACAGGTATATCAGGCTCCTGTCAGCATGCACTTCCTGGCATCCACATCAGCATCTGCCTTTGGTGATTGCACATGGGATGGATACCCGGGTGGAGCAGTCTCCAGACGACCCCTCCTTTAGTTTTTGTCCCACACTTTGTCTCCATATTTGCTCCCATGAGTATTTTGTTATTCCTTCTAAGAAGGATCAAAGCACCTACACTTTAGTCTTCCTTCATGAGATTCATGTGGTCTGTGAGTTGTATCTTGGGTATTGTGAGCTTTTGGACTAATATCCACTTATCAGTGAGTGCATACCATGTGTGTTCTTTTGTGATTGGGTTATCTCACTCAGGATATTTTCTAGTTCCATCCATTTGACTAAGAATTTCATGATTTCATTGTTTTTAATAGCTGAGTAATACTTCATTGTGTAAATGTACCACATTTTATGTATCCATTCTTCTGTTGAAGGACATCTGAGTTCTTTCCAGCTTCTGGCCGTTATAAATAAGGCTGCTATGAACATAGTGGAGCATGTGTTCTTGTTATATGTTGGAGCATCTTCTGGGTATATGCCCAGGAGTGGTATACCTGGGTCCTGAGGTAATGCTATGTCCAATTTTCTGAGGAACCACCAAACTGTTATCCTGAGTGGTTTTACTAGCTTGCAATCCCACCACCAATGAAGGAGTGTTCTTCTTTCTCCACATCCTCGCCAGCATCTGCTATCACCTGAGTTTTTAATCTTAGCCAATTCTGACTGGTGTGAGGTGGAATCTCAGGGTTGTTTGATTTGTATTTCCCTGATGACTAAGGATGTTGAACATTTCTTTAGGTGCTTCATGGCCATTCAAGTTTCCTCAGTTGAGAATTCTTTGTTTAGCTCTGAACCCCATTTTATAATAGGGTTATTTGGTTGTCTGGAGTCTAATTTCTTGAGTTCTTTGTATATATTGGATATTAGCCCTCTATCAGATGTAGGATTGGTAATGATCTTTTCCCAATCTGTTGGTTGCCATTTTGTCCTAATAACAATGTCCTTTGCCTTACAGAAGCTTTACAATTTTATGAGGTCCCATTTGTCAATTCTTGATATTAGAGCATAAGCCATTGGTGTTCTGTTCAGGAACTTTTCCCCTGTGCCCAGGTATTCAAGGTTCTTTCTCACCTTCTATTAGTTCAGTGTATCTGGTTTTATGTGGAGGTCCTTTATTCACTTGGACTTGAGCTTTGTACAAGGAGATAAGAATGGATCAATTTGTATTCTTCTACATGCTGACCTCCAGTTGATCCAGCACCATTTTTTGAAAATACTGTCCTTTTCCCACTGGATAGTTATAGATAGCTTCTTTGTCAAAGATTAAGTGACTATAGGTACATGGGTTCATTTCTGGGTCTTCAATTCTATTCTATTGCTCTTCCTGCCTGTCTCTGTACCAATACCATGCAGTTTTTATCACTATTGATTGAGGTCAGGGATGGTGATTCCCCCAGAAGTTCTTTTATTGTTGAGAATAGTTCATGTTATCCTGATTTTTTTTTTTTGTTATTCCAAATAAATTTGAGAATTGCTCTTTCTATCTCTGAAGAATTGAGTTGGAATTTTAATGGGGATTGTATTGAATCTGTAGATTACTTTTGGCAAGATCACCATTTTTACTATATTAATCCTGCTAATCCTTGAGCATGGTAGATCTTTCCATCTTCTGAGATTTTCTTTGATTTCTTTCTTTAGAGACTTGAAGTTCTTGTCATACAGATCT
Source organism: Rhabdomys pumilio (assembly GCA_030674055.1). NCBI lineage: Eukaryota > Metazoa > Chordata > Mammalia > Rodentia > Muridae > Rhabdomys > Rhabdomys pumilio. The sequence continues at coordinate 57,727,678 of JANHMN010000016.1, read as the reverse complement.
TTCACTTGCTTGGTTAGATTCATACCAAGGTATTTTATATTCTTTGTGACTATTGTGAAGGATGTCATTTCTCTAATTTCTTTCTCAGCCTTCGAGTAGAGGAAGGCTATTGATTTGTTTGAGTTGATTTTATATCCAGCCACTTTGCTGAAGTTGTTTATCAGTGTTAGGAGTTCTCTGGTGGAAGTTTTGGGGTCACTTAAGTATACTATCATATCATCTGCAAATAGTGAAATTTTGACTTCTTCCTTTTCTATTTGTATCCCATTGACTTTCTTTTGTTGTCTAATTGCTCTGGCTAGGACTTCCAGCACTATAAGTGAATAGGTAGAGTGAGAATGGGCAGCCTTGTCTAGTCCCTGATTTTGGTGGGATTGTTTCAAGTTTCTCTTCATTTAGTTTGATGTTGGCTACTGGTTTTCTGTATATTGCTTTTACTATGTTTAGGTATGGGCCTTGGATTTCTGGTCTTTCCAGGACTTTTACCATGAAGAGATGTTGAATGTTGTCAAATGCTTTCTCAGCATCTAGTGAGATGATTATGTGTTTTTTTTCCTTTGAGTTTGTTTATATAGTGGATAACGTTGATGGATTTCTATATATTAAACCATCCCTGCATTCCTGGGATAAAGCCTACTTGATCATGGTGGATGATTGTTTTGATGTGTTCTTGGATTTGGTTTGGGAGAATTTTATTGAGTATTTTTACATCGATATTGATAAGGGAGATTGGTCTGAAGTTTTCTTTCATTGTTGGGTCTTTGTGTTGTTTAGGTATGAGCATAATTGTGGCTTCATAGAATGAGTTGAGTAGTGTTCCTTCCATTTCTATTTTGTGGAATAGTTTGAAGAGAATTGGTATTAGGTATTTTTGGAAGGTCTGATAGAATTCTACATTACAACCATCTGGTCCTGGGCTTTTTTTTTTGGTGGGGAGACTTTTATTGACTGCTGCTATTTCTTTAGGGGTTATAGGACTTTTAGGTGGTGTATCTGCTCCTGGTTTAACTTTGGTACCTGGTATCTGTCTAGAAACTTGTCCATTTCGTCCAGATTTTCCAGTTTTGTTGAGTCTAGGCTTTTGTTGTAGGATCTGATGATTTTTTGAATTTTCTCCTTTTCTGTTGTTATGTCATTCTTTTCAGTTCTGATTTTATTAATTTTGATACTGTCTCTGGGTCCTCTGGTTAGTCTGTCTCAGGGATTGTCTACCTTGTTGATTTTCTCAAAGAACCAGCTCCTGGTTTTGTTGATGCTTTGTATAGTTCTTTTTGTTTCTACTTGGTTAATTTCAGATCTGAGTTTGATTATTTCCTGTAATCTACTCCTCTTGGGAGCATTTTTTTTTTTTTTTTAGTTCTAGAGCTTTCAGATGTGCTGTCAAGTTGCTAGTATATGCTCTCTCCAGTTTCTTTTTGTAGACACTTAGAGGTATGAGTTTTTCTCTTAGCACTGCTTTCATTGTGTCCCATAAGTTTTGGTATGAAGAGCCTTCATTTTCATAAACTTCTAAAACGTCTTTAATTTCTTTCTTTATTTCTTCCTTGACCAAGTCATTATTGAGTAGAGTGTTGTTCAGCTTCCATGTGTATGTGGGCTTTCCATTGTTTTTGTTATTACTGAAGACCAGCCTTAGTCCGTGGTGATCTGATAGGATGCAAGGGATGATTTCATTCTTTTTCTATCTGTTGAGGCCTGTTTTGTGACCCATCGTATGGTCTATTTTGGAGAAGGTACCATGAGGCCCTGATGAAAAGGCATATTCTTTTGTTTTAGGATGAAATGTTCTATAGTTATCTGTTAAATCCATTTGGTTCATAACTTCTGTTAATTTCACAGTGTCTCTGTTTAGTTTCTGGTGCCATGATCTGTTCATTGCTGAGAGTAGGGTGTTGAAATCCCTCACTATTATTGTGTGAGGTGCAATGTGTGTTTTGAGCCTTAGTAAAGTTTCTTTTATGAATGTGGGTGCCCTTGCATTTGGGGCATAGATGTTCAGAATTGAGAGTTCATCTTGGTAGGTTTTTCCTTTGACGAGTATGAGTGTCTTTCTTTATCTTTTTTGAGAAGTTTTGGCTGAAAGTCAATTTTATTTGAAATTACAAAGGCTACTCCAGATTGGTTTTTGGGACCATTTGGTTGGAAAAATTTTTTCCAGTTATTTACTCTGAGATAGTGTCTGTCTTTGTCACTGAGGTGCATGTCATATATTCAGCAAAATACTGTGTCCTGTTTACATATCCAGTCCGTCAGTGTAAGTCTTTTTATTAGGGAATTGAGTCCATTGATGTTAAGAGATATTAAGGAAAAATGATTGTTGCTTCCTGTTTGTTTTTTGTTATTAGAGTTGGAATTATATTTGTTTAGCTATGTGCTTTTGGGTTTGTTGGAAGATTACTTTCTTGCTTTTTCTAGGTTGTAGTTTCCCTCCTTTGTTGGAGTTTTTCATCTATTATCCTTTGTAGTGCTGGATTTGTGAGAAGATATTGTGTAAATTTGTTTTTTTTTTTTTGGAACATTTTGTTTTCTCCATCTATAATCTGGGCTGGCATTTGTGTTCTCTTAGGTTCAGTATGATATCAGTCCAGGATCTTCTGGCTTTTATAGTCTCCAATGAGAAGTCTGGTGTAATTCTTATAGGTCTGCCTTTATATGTTACTTGACCTTTTTCCCTTACTGCTTTTAGTAATTTTTCTTTGTTTTGTATATTTGATGTTTTGATTATTATGTCATGGGAGGAATTTCTTTTCTGGTCCAGTCTGTTTGGAGTTCTGTAGACTTCTTGTATGTTCATGGGCATCTCTTTCTCTAGGTTAGGGGATTTTTTTCCCTATAATTTTGTTGAAGATATTTACTGGCCCTTTAAGTTGAGAATCTTCACTTTCATCTATACCTATTATCCTTAGGTTTGGTCTTCTCATTGTGTCCTGGATTTCCTGGATGTTTTGAGTTAGGAAGTTTTTGTATTTTGTATATTCTTTGATAGCTGTGTCAATGTTTTCCATGGTATCATCTGCACATGAGAGTCTCTCTTCTGTCTCTTGTATTCTGTTGGTGATTCTTGTGTCTATGACTCCGGATCTCTTTCCTAGGTTTTGTATCTCCAGGGTAGTCTCCTTTTGAGATTTCTTTATTGTTTCTACTTCCATTTTTAGATCCTTGATGGTTTTGTTTAATTCCTTCACTTGCTTGGTTGTGTTTTCTTGCAATTTTTCAAGGGATTTTTGTGTTTCCTCTTTAAAGGCTTCTACTTGTTTACTTGTATTTTCCTGTGTTTCTTTAAGGGAATTATTTATGTCCTTCTTAAAGTCCTCTATCATATCATGAGATGTGATTTTAAACCTGAATCCTACTTTTCCTATGTGATGGGGTCCAAGACTTTCTTTGGTGGGAGAACTGGGTTCTGATGATGCTAGGTAACTTTGGTTTCTGTTGCTTATGTTCTTGTGCTTGCCTTTCACCATTTGGTTATTTCTAGTGTTACCTGCACTCACTGTCCTGACTGGAGCCTGTCTTTCCAGTTATCTTGCTTATGTCAGAACTCAGTGGAGTCCAGCTGTCTCTGTGATTTTGTGATCCTGAGCTCCTGGGTGGAAGAGCTCCTGGGACTCAGGCTGCCTCTGGGATCCTGAAATCATGCTTCCCTGAGTGCAGTGGTTCCTCAGCTGTTCTGAGTGCAGTGGTTCCTCCAGTATGCTTCAGGATTTGATGTTTTCACGAGATCATGCAATCTGTCTGCCCAAACCAAAAGGACCAAGCGAGGTGCCAAAGGCGAGTGGTATTCTGGAAGGTTGGGGTTTGGGTGCGTGATGGATCCTGAGTACCCCAGTCTCTCAGTTGCAGCTCCGGGATGTATGGTTGTGGGGGAGGGTTCTTACCTGCTCCTTTGAGTGCAGTGGTTCCTCTAGGATGTTTCAGGATATGGGTGTTTGCATGGGAGCAAACCAGCTTGGGTGTCTTCTCCAGCTAGAAGGACCAAGCGAAGTCACTGTTACTTTTATGTATTTTTAATGTCATGTATAATTTTTTTTTCATTGTAAGCCTTTTTGAGCAAAATTAGTGAGAATGATAAGGAAATAGTTGAGATAGTTTCAGCTTTAATTCACACTGTTTTTTTTTTTTTTTGTCCTTGTTTTGCCTTAGTACTTGTGCATTAGAATTTTTCAGTTTTTTTTTTTAAACATTTGTTTAAAAATTTGGGTGTTGTTTCTCTCCCATTCTTGATAAGGGCAGAGTTGTAACCCATTTAATAGGAGATAGCTCAGTGGTAGAGCTGAAGTCTTTTCCTGGTCATGGCAGCTAAATAGTCCATGCTATGGCAGATGGAAAGCCTCTCACGCAGATAACTGCTATAAAGATTCTTAAACTCCTTTAAATTACAAATAGAGTGAATTCCTTATATTTGGCAAAGACAATATAGTGCACTGGGCAAGTAGAATATATCTAATTGTTGGATTATTAAAATTGAATTTGTAAGGTTTTTGGTGTGTGTGTGTGTGTGTGTGTGTGTGTGTGTGTATGCATGCACGCACATGTATACATGTGGATGTCAGAGGTCAACCTTAGGTGGTATTATTCAAGAACCATCTACTTTGCCTTTATAAAACAGAATCTTTAATTGGCTTGAATCTCACAAGTTAAGATATGCTGGCTACTGGCCAGTAAGTCATCTCTACCTCCCCAGCTCTGGGATTAAAACATTTCACCCCACCTGGATTTTTTAATTGAATATTTTATTTATTTACATTTCAGATGTTACTCCTTTCCCCCCTCACGCCCCCCCATAAACTTCCTATCCCATCTTTCCTCCTCCTTTTTGCTTATATACCATTTTAATTTCATGCAAGTCATTTCTAGGTTGAGGCCCTCCTGGATTTTTATGTTGGTTCTGGGGGCTGATCTCAGCTCTTCATGCTTGCAAAACAAGCACATTACCAAAGGAGCTCTCTCCCCAGCTCCTTGAAATTGATTTAAATTTTTTTCCTGCAGTTTGAAGGTGTTTTAAGGGGGCTGTATGTATGTATGCATGCATGCATATATGTACACAGATGAAAAGATAACTGTAGTATTGGTTTGTTCTGTTCAATTGGCTTAATAATCATGGGCTTAGTTAAGCACTAACACCAATGAACAGACTTACTGGGCTAATATATCCAATATGGCCTGAATAAAATAAAATAAAATAAAATACAAACTGATGTGTTCTTTTGGTAGATAAAATAATTATATTTATTGATGCCCTTCTCACACAAAATAGTAATTTTGAGATGTCATAAAGTAGTAGAGAGAGATAAAGAGACCTGGAGTCAAGTTCCAGGTATGTTATTGTGAATTAGGGATTTGTGTGTGAGGGGAATTCATCAAAACTCTTTAAACAAAAAATAATTTGTTTTGGGGTGAGATAATTTTCTCCTACAAATTTCTGTTTCCATGTTATTTTGGAGTTATTGTAAATATTTTACTTTTAGTTTCTTAACAAGTGGTTCATCTATTTTGTGTAAGGATTCTAGTGAGACAATGATCTTTGTTGAGTTTTTTAAAAGCAGGAGTAGCGGTCTTTTCAGTTTAAAACATTTCTTTGTCTTGAGAAGATAGAAAACATGAATCCTTTCTAAATGATCTTCTTTCCCAAGAGTGAATACCAGTAGCAGGCATTGGACATTCATAGAACCCTGGCTCAAGGGGGGCCTTGGCAGCCATTCTTTGTTAGTCTGAGATCTTGCCTACACAATTTAGACAAGTTACCCCAATAATTCTAACCTTAATATTTTAAATACCTGTGGCTACTTAAAGCCATGCTGATTCTGAATCATCCCGTTTGTCTTCCATCTTGATTTGTCCTCCCTCTGTTCCCTTGCTTCTCTCCATCCTCACCCCACCCCCCTCCAACTCTTAGCTCCGCCTTCCCTTTCCCTGTCCAATCACAGGCCTCCTGCTACAAATAGATTGGACCGGGAAATTCCTGCCATGTTTCACTCTTTCTGTTAGAATAATAATAATAATAAAAAAAGAAAAACTTTCCCTCAAAATATAAATTGAACACAGCTATCACCATTTTGTAATTTTTAAGTATAAGATAGACCTAACACCCAGCCCAACATTTTTGTCAGTAAAATAGAACTGCTGTCTTCTATCCTAACTTAAAATAGTATAGTTCTGCACCTGACTTATGTCCTGGCTTCAGATTAAATGCCATCTGAAAACCATTCTCTCAGATCTGTTCTCTCAAAGTAAATAGCCATGGATTGGAAAAGAGAACCTGCAGATCTCATAGCTGTTAAAGAATTTGTTTCAGGCATGTGAAGAACTTTCCTTTTCTGGTGGGAATGGAAAATAAAACCAATTAGGAAAATATTGTCAGTTTTCTAAAACATCCAACACATAGCTCCTATCCTTTGCCATCTTCTGCTGCACACTTACTCAGAATGAAAGCCTGTGTCCCTTGCAAAGTCTGGACAGGCATGGTTAATGACAGCTTCATATTCAATAGCTTCAAGGTCAGAGCAACTCAGATGCTGACAGGTGAGACAATTCAATAAATGTTTGTTATGGTCCATGATACAGACACAGACACAGTGACAGGAACCAGATACCGTTTTCTAAAAAAAAAAAAAAAAAAAAAAAAAACCAACACATAGAAATTGTAGAAAACTCTGTCTTTTATAAGTAAATATTAGTGGTTGGCTGGGGTAGGTAAAGGCATAAAGATAGCAGGAAGCACAGGTTCTATAGGGGTTTGTGGAAATGTCTGGGGAAAAGGTGCGTTCACTATTTGTGGGTACAGAGCAAACACTCGCCAAACTGTACACTTGTGTATTAGTCACATTTATGTTGCTGTAAAAACATCTGAGGCTGGGACTTTGGAAGGAAGTGTTTGCCTTACAGTTCTGACAGTTGAGGAGTAGGGTCTCCTCTTGAATGCCCTGTCCTAATCCCCAGCCCCTAGAGAGGTAGCTAGTTATGTGCTGAATGTACTACAATCATGGAATGGCCTCTTTTTTACACCGGCTTTCTGAGTTTGTTTTTTTTTTTTTTTTTTTTTTTTTTTGTATTTGAGACAGGGTTTCTCTGTATAGCCCTGGCTGTCCTGGAACTCACTCTCTTGACCAGGCTGGCCTCGAACTCAGAGATCCACCTGCCTCTGCTTCTAGAGTGCTGGGATTAAAGGAGTGAGTCACCACCATTTGGCCACAATGACTTTCTGCAAGAATGAGGATGTATTCCCATGAGAAAAGTATTAATCCCTTCACATCACTCTTTAGAAACTAACCATCTTTCATGAGAGCATGCCCCTAAAAGATTCCACCCCTTCAGCATGGCTACACTGGACACCAGGCTTCTCAGACTGGGCATGTGGGGAGACACATGGAAACTGTACCTGAACCAGAGTGCTGTGTGTAATTTACTGCACAGTGGAGCTATTGAGGTGAATATGTTTTATTTTTTGTACATATCACAATTTATTTATTTTTAATGGACAATTAAAATTTATTCTAAGGCTGGAATTGGGAACCCAAATGATGAAGAGCAATTGATGCATTACAGAGCTTGGATTTTAAAATTGCAGAGATGTAGAATTACTTCTGGAAGTTTAGGGAATTGAATTTATTTTGCCCAAAGGTATCTCAACAAATTAGGAATCGAAGCATAGTTGTTTTCTGGCTTTAGATCTGACATTTCTTTTGGGTTTTCTTTTCTTTTCTTTTTTTTTTAATGAACTATTTTACTAATCTTAAAATTTAAACATTAAAAAATTGTATTTTGTCTGCATGTTTGTCTCTGCACCATGTGTGTGCCTGGTGTCCACAGAACCAGAGTTGGGGGTGTCTTAGATTTTCTGGAACTAAAGTTATAGATGATTGTGAGCTACTGTGTGGGTGATGGGAATTGAACCTGGGTTCTCTGCAAGAGAAGTAAGTGTTCTTAATTGCTGAGCCATCTTTCCAGCCCTGACGTGGCAGTTTTGAACCTGAGGTTGACTGTAGAACAAAGGTCACTTGTCAGAAGGATTGGACGTTGCCCCATAGTGCTTTAGTAGGTTCTTAACAGATATAGTTTCTTTTTTAAAAACTGGTTTTCTGAAAGGGGTGTGTGCTATCTAATTGGATAAGAACTGTTTCCTCTAAGTTGAGTATGATCCTTGACACAGTGATATCTTCTTATAACAGGTTATTTAAAATTGCTGTTTTCACCATACCTAAAACCGAGCACATCATCTTAGCACTCAATGATATGTCTCTAGGATGTAATAATACACATAATAGGAATTACTGTCTTATTCATATATCTGAAAACCTAAAAGAAAATAATGTTGAACAGTTGAAATAGGGAGCAGAGACCACACACAAATGTTTGTACTGGACATGACACACTGCTTTGATGCAGGCCCATTTATTCTTTCTTCAGATATAGCTCCTAAAAAGTTGTGTCTTGGGCCCCTCACTCAGAGCAGACTGGATGGACACTTTGAGATTGCTAGTAAAGGCCCACTATCTCTCTCTCTCTCTCTCTCTCTCTCTCTCTCTCTCTCTCTATATATATATATATATATATATATATATATATATATATATATATACTATACCCAGCAAACCTCTCAATCAATATAGATGGGGAAACCAAAATATTCCATGACAAATCCAAATTTACACAATATCTTACCACAAACCCAGCACTTCAAAGGATAATTGGAGGAAAACTCCAACACAAGGAGGGAAACTGCAACCTAGAAAAAACGAGATTGCTAGTAAAGAAAACCAGGAGCTGATATACCTGGGTCAGGGAGGGGAAAAGAAACAGGAAAGGAAAAGGCAGAAAGTGGTGAGCCTAGCATGCTAGCAGCTAACAGTCCTGCAAATTAGTTGCCTCTGGGGAAGTGATGGTTAATAAAAGCAGAAAAGCATAAAGTACTTGTTCTGTGGTGATGCTGGTCCACTTGTGAGCCATTCCTTCTTTCATTTAGTACTAATGACGGCCATACATACAGTAATAAGTCTCATATTGTAGGCGAGGAACCTGGAACCTAGCAAGGTTGCCACAGCCCAGTTTGAGACTTAGGTATGTACATTTACTTGCCCCTCACTCTACATGCCCTGCCTGGTCATGGTAATTATAGCTTGTCAATAAAGAAAAGAGTAAGGCATTTTTTCTTTTTTTGAAGAGAAAATTTCCTAAGTTTTCCTGATCAAACTTGTATACTTCAGTGGTTTTCCTGGTTGTCCTCCCTGGTATGTGGGGTTAGAAGTGTGTTTGGCTTTAACTTTTTATTTAAAGAGTCAGAACAGTATTTTAAAACAGTTTTTTACTTTACATAATAGGAATTATTGTCCTACTTCAGATATCTAGGAAACCTTAAAGAAAATAATGTTGAACATTATTTTAATTTAATTTTAGGCTTTAAAAGCTTAAATTAGTTTACCACTATGGATGCTAAGACAGGAGCTGATGATGTAGCACAGTTGGGAGAGCACTTGTGTAATGTGCAGGAGAGAGACCCTGGTTCCAGCCCAGCACCAGGAAATCAGGTGAGATGATGTGCGCCTTTAACTGCGGAACTCAGGAGGTAAAGGCAGGAGGATCAAGACTTCAAGGTCAGGCTTCAAGGTCAGGCTCAGCGGTTAAGAGCACTGACTGCTCTTCCAGAGGTCCTAAGTTCATTTCCCAGCAACCAGTATGGTGGCTCACAACCATCTGTAATGGCCATTCAATGCCACCTTCTGGTATGTCTAAAGACAGCGACAGTATACCCATATACATGAAATAAATAAATGAATCTTAAAAAAAAAGACTTCAAGGTCATCTTTGGCTACATAGAGAATTCAAGACCAGTCTGGGATATATGTGATGTAGATTCAAAAAGGAAGAGAAAAAGATATTAAGATAATTGATTTTAACATTTTTTGTCTTGAAAAGATTAAATGTGCATCATGTATGCATCAAATCTCTAGAAACTATGAATTGATGTTATTATCTTACCTATTAAATTAACTTTGACTTCGTTTTAAAGATTACAACCATCATTTTTTTTTTGCTGAATTTTGAATTTTAGTGTTTGTTTTTCTATTTTAAAAAACAGAGTCAAACTCTCTGCCTCTGACTTACCTGACAGTGTATCCTTATTTTTGTTGCCATCTATTGTGTCATAACTTGGCCAAAAGGGATATGTGTCCGTGAGCTTACCTTCCTGGGTCACAGTTTCTCAGTTTCTTTCCCACTTGGAATTCTCTGTTAGAACTCCTGTGACATGGTTGTTAGGATTCTAGGTAGTCTGCCCTGACACTCACATGCTCTGCAGCTTGGCAAGTGACAGTGCTGCCTTCTCAAGTACTCCCGTGCCTAAAAATGAGTTCATAGAATGTCTGTAAGGCACTTCGAGCAATGCTCGGCTCATGGAATTCAGGAAGTACTAGTTTCCTCTAGACTACATATTATGAGGTTTAAACGGGTGTGTATATGAAACACTTAGCTTGGTCCTGGTATTTACTAACTGACAAGTAGATGCTAGTGGCTCTAATTAAAATAGTTCAGTGATGATGTGTCTAAAGAGCTGTGTCTTTGGATCTCTGCATATAAGATATCTTTAGTTAATTTACTTGGGAGAGTGAGGGAAAGTAATCAGTTTCTATATTGGCTTTCTCCAATAGATAAAAATTACAGATAAAAATATTTAAAGTAAGTATACAATTATCTTCTTGTTTTATTGGATATTTTATTTATTTACATTTCAGATGCCATCCTCTTTCCCCATTTCCCTTCCCTAGAACCCCCTATCCCATCCCCCCTCCTCCTTTCCACTTTTATACCATTTTAATTACATGCATGTATTAAGGTCAGTTCTAGGTTGAGGGTCTAGCAATACAATAGATGCAAATAGTCAAGGAACCAGCAAGACAATAAGCACAAATAGTCAAAGAAAAAGCAAGGCTTTAAACCCAATTACATAAACACTCCCATGATCACTGTTTCTAAGGGCTTATCAGGATGACCAAAGTATCTGAGCCTACTTCCCTGTCCGAGCCCAAGGTCATTTTCATGTCTGAAGCCTACTTCCTTGTTCTAGCCTAAAATTTAGATTCCTGTCTGAAATTACTTCTTTGTTCTAGCCTAATATTTAGATTCCTGCCTGAGATTACTTCTTTGTTCTAGCCTAAAATTTAGGTTCCTACCTGAAATTACTTCTTTGTTCTAGCCTAATGTCAGATTCCTGCCTGAAGCCTACTTTCTTGTCCTTGGCCAATGTCATATTCCTGCCAAGCAGCCCATTTTTTGTCTTTAGTCCATGTCAGATTCTTTCCAAGCAGCCCCAAAGGCTCTCTGCCTCTTCTCCCTTTTTTTATTTCATTAACAAGACTGAGCCTGTCCTAGGTCTTTCTGACAAGAATGCCTTCCTTACCTGTCATGGAATACATGTTATCAAAAGCAATGCACTTATGTCTTAGGTTGGTAAGGCTCTGTGCAGAATCTTAGCAGTCCTTGGCTTGCCAGCCTGGTAATAACTCTGTCTGGGGGGGGGGTCCATTTTCAGGTTCAAGCCATGTACTTTGGCTGCCAACATGTTGTTGTTGTTAAAGAAAAGCTTTACCACAATGGGCAGGAATAAAAGTATTCCCAGGACAAAAAGGGCTAGCATGATCAAACTATATATGCCATTTTTGAAGCTTGACCAAAATAGAAATACTGACCTCAGGCGATGGGTAATTTTATCTGCAGTATCTAAAGCATCAAAGCTCAGCAGAGCAGCATTTTTGAAATTCATAAGCTCCCTATGTATCATTAAAACATCCCGAGAGGTTTTAGAATTATGCCAAATACACTGCAAGTGTCATTAAACTTCATCCTGATTATAATGACTACCACTGTAAATTGTATAACTAACAGGAATCCAGTGGTATTTGGCATGACACTCAAGGTGGCTCCTTACCCTTAAATTCTGAACCTCCTTCCAGTAATTTGAATAGGATAAGAGCATCAATCTGTTCTTCCAAATGCCTATCTAAATCCTTTTGTGCATTCAACACATTAGTAACATTTTTTGCTAAATGATTAACAAAAGTAGCTGTCTTAACTTCTTGTGTCACAGCAATTGTGGAAGCAGTGGTGCTAGCAATTAATGTAATTAAAGATGTTATACCAGCAATAATCAAGCCCACTACCCTCTTGTGTCTGCTTAAAGTCTGACTCATTTCTTCTAGTACTTGTAAGTTATTTTTAGAATACCAAGGTTCTGTGATACTCAGAACACTAAAACAAAAGCTGGTTGATAGACCTCTGTAACTGACATGCCGGATTTCAAAACACAAACATAATTAGAAGGTATACAATAAATGCAACTTATATTAAATACTGTAGAAGAAACAAAAGTATTTTTAACTTGACAATTAAAAGAGACTTAACATATGTGCTAACACCTGTTTGAAATCCAGATCCTGCCCCAACTTTATCTCTTGCTAACATAACATCATAGATAACTGCAGCTAATTTCTAAATATGTCTCTGAAAATGTCCAGAATTAGACTTTCAAATGAAGACTGTTATTGCCAACATTGGATTGATTTCTAGACCAGCTCATGATTGAGTCTGAATAACTGGTCACATTTAATAACAATACAAGAAACATTATAACATTTCTTTTTCATTCTCTGTTCCACAAGATCTAAGAACTTGAGGCCAGGTAGCTTGTCCCATCAGGGGTATAGATAAGCAATGGTGGGTCAGGAACTTATGTCCAATACAGCCTCCCAGTCACCATTGTCAGGGCACTCAGCAAGCTCACAGGTCAGCATCATTTTTTGTCCTGGCATCAGCATGTCTCAGCCATTGCTCTGGCGTCCACCGTGCTCCTTCAGCATCTTGCAGAAAAAGCACAAACATGCCCTCTTCCCCATATTTGATACCTGATCAGGATCATGCCTTATGCCAGTAAGTGGATCTTCCCTTTCACTTATGCATAAGTATGCCTGGTTGTCAGGTGCCATAGACACTCAGCAGAAAGTTCCTTGGCATCCAAATTTTTTAAAAAAAAATTAAAATAAAAAATAAAAAGAACATGATTTAAATAAATATGTGGTGTACAGGGGTATCTCCCCTTTTTTATTTTATGAAAATATTGTTTTGAAGTTCCATGGGCTTGTTCCACAGTCTCTGTCCTTGACATTTATAAAAAATCCCATAATATGGGTAATGTTAAATTGCTGCTAAAAAGTCTCAAATGTTTGACTCCCATAGCCAGTTCTATTATCTGGTTTTTGTTTATTTGTTTGCTTTTCTTTTTTTTTTTTAATTATTGGGTACTTTATTTATCTATATTTCAGATGTTATGGCCTTTCCCCCATTCTCCATGCCCATAAACCCCTTAACCCATCCTCCCTCCTCCTATTTCTATGAGGGTGTGCCTCACCCATCCACCAACTTCTGCCTCCCCTCCCTGGAATTCTCCCTCACTGGGGCATTGAGCCTTCAAGGGACCAAGGCCCTCCTCTCCCACTGATGCCTGACAAGTCCACCCTCCCTATATATCCAGCTGGAGCCATGAGTCCCTCTCTTTGTGCTCCCAGGCTAGCTGTTTAGACCCAGGGAGCTCTGGTTGGTTGATATTGTCGCTCTCCACATGGGACTACAAGCCCCTTCAGTTCCTTCAGTCTTATCTCTAACTCCTCTCCTGGGAACCCTGTGGTCAGTTTGATGGTTAGCTGTGAGCATCTGCCTCTGTATATGCCAGGCTCTGGCTGTGCCTCTCAGGAAACAGCTATATCAGGCTCCTGTCAGCATGCACTTCCGGACATACACAACAGTGTTGAATATGGTGATTGCATCTGGGAGGGAACTCCAGGTGGGGCAGTCTCTGGATGGTCTCCCCTCCAGTTTCTAACCCACACATTGTGTCATATTTGCTCCTGTGAGTATTTTGTCATTTTTTCTAAGAAGGACCAAAGCACCCACAATTTGGTCTTTCTTTTTCTTGGACTTCATGTAGTCTGTGAGTTATGTCTTGGGTATTGTGAGATTTTGGACTAAAATCCACTTTTCAATGAGTGCATACCATGTGTATTCTTTTGGGATTGGGTTACCTCACTCAGGATATTTTCTAGTTTCATCCACTTGCCTAAGAATTTCATGAAGTAATTGTTTTTAATAGTTGGGTAATACTCCATTGTGTAAATGTACCACATTTTCTGTATCCATTCCTCTGTTGAAGGCCATCTGGGTTCTTTTCAGCTTCTGGCTATTATAAATAAGGCTTCTATGAACATAGGCGAGCATGTGTCTTTGTTATATGTTGGAGCATCTTCTGGGTGTATGCCCAGGAATGGTATCGCTGGATCCACATGTAATATTATGTCCAATTTTCTGAGGAACCGCCAGACTGATTTCCTGAGTGGTTGTATAATCTTGCAATCCCACCAACAGTGGAGGAGTGTTCCTCTTTATTTACATCCTCGCCAGCATCTGCCGTCATCTGAATTTTAATCTTAGCCATTCTGACTGGTGTGAGGTGGAATCTCGGGGTTGTTTTGATTTGCATTTCCCTGATGACTAAAGATATTGAACATTTCTTTAGGTGCTTCATGGCCATTCGATTTTCTTCAGTTGAAAATTCTTTGTTTAGCTCTGTACCCCATTTTTAATAGGATTATTTGATTCTCTAGAGTCTAATTTCTTGAGTTCTGTGTATATATTGGATATTAGCCCTCTATCAGATGTAGGATTGGTTAAGATCTTTTCCCAATCTGTTGGTTGCTGTTTTGTCCTATTGACAGTGTACCTTGCCTTACAGAAGCTTTGCAATTTTATGAGGTCCCATTTGTCAGTTCTTGGTCTTAGAGGATAAGTCATTGTGGTTCTGTTCAGGGACTTTTCCCCTGTGCCCAGGTATTTGAGGCTCTATCCCACTGTCTCTTCTATTAGTTTTAGTGTATCTGGTTTTATGCAGAGGTCCTTGATCCACTTGGATTTGAATTTTGTGCAAGGAGATAGGAATGGATCAATTTTCCTTTCCCTACATGCTGACCTCCATTGGAACCAGCACCATTTTTTGAAAATGCTGCCCTTTTCCCACTGTATGGTTTTAGCTTCTTTGTCAAAGATCAAGTAACCATAGGTATGTGGGTTCACTTCTGAGTCTTCAGTGCCATTCCATTGGTCTTTTGCCTGTCTCTGTACCAATACCATAAAGTTTTTATCACTATTGCTCTGTAGTACAGCTTGAGGTCAGGGATGGTGATTACCCCAGAAGTACTTTTATTGTTGGGAATAGTTCTTGTTATCCTGATTTTTTTTTTTTTTTTGTTATTCCAAATAAATTTGAGAATTGCTCTTTCTATCTCTGAGGAATTGAGTTGGAATTTTAATGGGGATTGCATTGAATCTGTAGATTACTTTTGGCAAGATGGCCATTTTTACTATATTAATCCTGCTAATCCATGAGCATGGTAGATCTTTCCATCTTCTGAGACCTTTTTCAGTTTATTTCTTCGGGGACTTGAGTTCTTGTCATACAGATCTTTCACTTGCTTGATTAGATTCACACCGAAATATTTTATATTCCTTGTGACTATTGTAAAGTGTGTCATTTCCCTAATTTCTTTCTCAGCCTCTTATCCTTTAAGTAGAGGAAGACTATTGATTTGTTTGAGTTGATTTTATATCCAGTCACTTTGCTGAAGTTGTTTATCAGGGTTAGAAATTCTCTGGTGGAGGTTTTGAAGTCACTTAAATATACTATCATATTATCTGCAAATAGTGATATTTTGACTTCTTCCTTTCCAATTTGTATCCCTTTGACTTTATTTTGTCTAATTTCTCTGGCTAGGACTTCCGTTACTATATTGAATAGGTAGGGAGAGAGTGAGCAGCCTTGTCTAGTCCTTGATTTTAGTGGAATTGTTTGAAGTTTCTTTCCATTTAGTTTGGTATTAGCTATTGGCTTGCTGTATATTGCTTTAATTATGTTTAGGTATGGGCCTTGGATTCCTGATCTTTCCAAGACTTTTATCATGAAGGGATGTTGAATGTTGTCAAGTGCTTTCTCAGCATCTAGTGAGATGATTGTGTGGTCTTTTTCTTTGAGTTTGTTTATATAGTGGATAACGTTGATGGATTTCTGTATATTAAACCATCCCTGCATTCCTGGGATAAAGCCTACTTGATCTTGGTGGATGATTGTTTTGATGTGTTCTTGAATTTGGTTTGGGAGAATTTCATTGGGTATATTTGCATCGATATTCATAAGGAAGACTGGTCTAAAGTTTTTTTTTTATTGTTGGGTCTTTGTTTTGTTTAGGTATGAGCATAGTTGTGGTTTCATAGGATGAGTTGGGTTGTGTTTCTTCCGTTTCTATTTCGTGGAATAGTTTGAAGAGAATTGGTATTAGGTTTTTTGAAAGGTCTGATAGAATTCTACATTACAACCATCTGGTCCTGGGCTTTTTTTGGTGGGGAGAATTTTATTGACTGCTGCTATTTCTTAGTGGTTAAAGGACTATTTAGATGCTTTATCTGCTCCTGATTTAACTTTGGTACCTGGTATCTGTCTAGAAAATTGTCCATTTTGTCCAGATTTTCCAGTTTTGTTGAGTCTAGGCTTTTGTAGTAGTATCTGATTTTGTAGTAGGATTCTGATTTTTTTAATTTCCTCAGTTTCTGTTGTTATGTCTCCCTTTTCAGTTCTGATTTTATTCATTTGTATGCTGTCTCTTTGCCCTCTGGTTAGTCTGTCTAAGGGTTTGTCTGCCTTGTTGATTTTCTGAAAGAACCAGCTCCTGGTTTTGTTGATTCTTTGTATAGTTCTTTTTGTTTCTACTTGGTTGATTTCAGCCCTGAGTTTGATTATTTCCTGCCGTCTACTCCTCTTGAGTGTATTTGCTTCTTTTTGTTCTAGAGCTTTCAGGTGTGCTATCAAGTTGTTAGTGTATGCTCTCTCCAGTTTTTTTTTTTTTTAATGCACTTAGAGCTATGAGTATTCCTCTTAGCACTGCTTTCATTGTGTTCCATAAGTTTTGGTATGAAGAGCCTTGATTTTCATTAACTTCTAAAAAGTCTTTAATTTCTTTCTTTATTTTTTCCTTAATCAATTCATCATTGAGTAGAGTGTTGTTCAGTTTCCAGGTGTATGTGGGCTTTTCATTGATTTTATCATTATTGAAGACATCTTTAGCCCGTGGTGATCTGATAGGATGCATGGGATTATTTAAATCTTCTTGTATCTGTTGAGCCTGTTTTGTGACCCATCGTATGGTCAATTTTGGAGAAAGTACCATGAGGTGCTGAGAAGAAGGTATATTCTTTTGTTTTGGATGAAATGTTCTATAAATATCTGCTAAATCCATTTGGTTCATAACTTCTGTTAATTTCACTGTGCCTCTGATTAGTTTCTGTTTCCATGATCTGTCCACTGCTGATAGTGTGGTGTTGAAGTCTCCCACTATTACTGTGTGAGGTGCAATGTGTGCTTTGAGCTTTAGTCAAGTTTCTTTTATGACTGTGGGTTCCCCTGTATTTGGAGCATAGATGTTCAGAATTGAGTGTTCATCTTGGTAGGTTTTTCCTTTGATGAGTATGAAGTGTCCATTCTTATCTTTCTTGATAACTTGTGGTTGAAAGTCAATTTTATTGGATATTAGAATGGCTACTCCAGCTTGTTTCTTGGGACCATTTGCTTGGAAAATTGTTTTCCAGCCTTTTATTCTGAGGTAGAGTCTGTCTTTGTCATTGAGGTGTGTTTCTTATATGCAGCAAAATGTTGGGTCCTGTTTATGTATCTAGTCTGTTAGTCTATGTCTTTTCATTGGGGAATTGAGTCTATTGATGTTAGGAGATATTAAGGAAAAATGATTGTTGCTTCCTGTTATTTTTTGTTATTAGAGGTGGTGTTATGTTTGTGTGCCTGTCTTAGGTTTGTTGGAATATTACTTTCTTGCTTTTTCTCGGGTATAATTTCCCTCCTTGTGTTTGTGGTTTCCCTTTATTATCCGTTGTTTCGCTGTATTTGTAGAAACATATTGTGTAAATTTGATTTTGTCATGGAACCTGTTGGTTTCTCCATCTATGGTAATTGAAAGTTTTGTTGGGTATAGTAGCCTGGGCTGGGATTTGTGTTCTCTTAGGGGTCTGTATGCTATCAGTTCAGGATCTTCTGCCTTTTTTAGTCTCTGGTTATAAGTCTGGTGTAATTCTGATAGGTCTGCCTTTATACATTACTTGACCTTTTTCCTTACTGCTTTTAATATTCTTTCTTTGTTTTGTGCATTTGATTATTATATGATGGGTGATTTTTTTTTTTCTGATCCAGTATATTTGGAGTTCTGTATATATTGAGTCCTGGATTTCCTGGATGTTTTGGGTTAGGAGTTTTTCGCATTTTGCATTTTCTTTGACAGTTGTGTCAGTGTTCTTTATGGTATCTTCAGCACCTGAGATTCTCTCTTCTATCTCTTGTATTCTGTTGGTGATGCTTGTGTCTATGACTCCTGATCTCTTTCCTAGGTTTTCTATCTCCAGGGTAGTCTCCCTTGAGATTTCTTTATTGTTTCTACTTCCATTTTTAGATCCTGGATAGTTTTGTTTAATTCCTTCCCCTGCTTGTTTTTGTTTTTGGGTTTTTTTTTTCAATTCTTTAACATATTTTTTGTGTTTCCTCTTTAGGGGCTTCTACCTGTTTACCTCTGTTCTCTTGTATTTCTTTAAGGGAGTTGTGACTTCTGATTTCTTTCCTAGGTTTTCTATCTCTGGAGTAGTCTCCCTTTTGGATTTCTTTATTGTTTCTACTTTTGTTTTTTATGTCCTGAATTGTTTTGTTCACTTCCTTCACCTGTTTGGTTGTGTTTTCTTGTAATTTTTAAGGGATTTTTGTGTTTCCTCTTTAAGGTCTTGTACCTGTTTATCTGTGTTCTTCTGTATTTCTTTGAGAGATTTATTTATGTCCTTCCTAAAGTCTTCTATCATCATCATGAGAGGTGGTTTTAAATCTAACTCTTGCTTTTCTGGTGTTATCGGGTATTCAGTACTTGCTATGGTGGGTGAACTAGGTTCTGATGATGCCAAGTAACCTTGGTTTCTGTTGCTTATATTCTTGTCCTTGCCTTTCAACATCTGGTTATTTCTAGTGCTACCTTCACTCACTATCTGCGACTCTAGCCTGTCTGTCCTGTTATGTTGGCTGTGTTAGAACTCCTCAGAGTCCAGCTATTTCTGTCATCCTCTGATCCTGAGACCCTGGTTGTGATAGCTCCTGAGAATCAGGCTACTTCTGGGTTCCTGAAATTCTGGTTTGCCCAAGCTCCTGAGATCCTATTATCCTATGTTTCTTTGTGTTAGAGCTCCTGGAAGTCCAGCCTCCTCTGGGTTTTTTTTTGGGGGGGGGGGGGCGCGACTAGAATACAGAGCTAAAGCCTTAGGGCTGCTCCAGTCACAGGTACAGACAGGAAGGGTTTTGTGCCAGTGTCCTTGAGGGAGTTCATGGGTCCCAGTGTATCCCAAATTACTCCCTGTTTGGGGGTCGTGGGGGCTTGTGACTTACCTATACTCCTGGGCGTGTTATAACTTCTGGGAGCCCAGCGTCCTTTGGGTTTTTCTACAATTATTTTCTAATAGTCAAGTTTAGATAGTCATTTCAAATAGCTATTTATTTTTATTAGTAAAATGCAGATGCTGATGAGCATCATAACTTAGTGAACTTTGAAGCAATGTGCCCACGTCTAACCTGATTTTCTTAATTTTTTTTATTGTCATCTTTATAGGTTTGTGGAATCTTGCCTCTTTATTTTCCAACCTTTGTTTATTTGTGTTGATGCCCTTTGCCTTTTTCTTTCTGGAATCAGAAGGTTTTGCAGGCCTGAAAAAGGTAAGTAAATTGAGTTCAGATTAATTTTATTAAGTGACTCATATTAACCTAGAAGTTGTTATAAACAAACAGTTGAATTACTGAATGATGTTGACGTACTGTTGATAATATTAATGACATCGCACAGTGAATACCTTGTGTACTCATCAGGGAGTATGTTCACGGTGTACATCCACCTGGAGGAGTTTCTCCTGTAGAAGTGACAACCTGACATCACAGCCATTAGTTAAATCCTTCAGGGGGTCCTCATCTACTCCGGAGCCCAATCGGACACACTTAAAGTACAACTATTTTCCTGTTAGTAATACGGTATAAAACCAAGTACTCTGCAGTAGATAGGTCCCCCCCTCCCCCCATGGTATTGAGAATGGCTCATCTTACACGAATGTGGAGAACTTGGGAGAGAGCACACGGCGAAGCTTTTCGTGAGCATCTGAAAACAGCATGGTTTTATGGTAGGGGATAACTGACTCTGACTTTGATACAAAGTGTCCAGCCACAAACTTTTGGAATATAACGAAAAGATTTAAGTAATTAATACTTGACAGAGTGAGCTAGTGTTCCAGTTGAAGCATCTTACAACATTCTGAGTTTTATTTCTGTTCCTGTTGTAATATGTGGCGTGATTTGTGCTCATCTATCTTCCGTGAAGCTGTAAACTGTGGATTATTGCCCGTTGTTGTTCCATGTTTTGTGTGTGGCACATGAGCATTTGGTTGTGTGTTTGCATACGTTCTTGCAGATCCATCTACGCGTGAAGGACAGAGATCAAGATCAGCTGACTTTCTCAGTTTCCTTTCACTTTTATTGTTTTTGAGACAGTGTCCTTGATGAGTCTAGAACTCATTAGTTTAGCTCAGTTGGCTGGCCAATGAACTTTAAGGATTGTCATGTCTCTGCCTCTCTAGCAGTGGAGTTACAGAGACATACCCTTATACCAGCTTCTACATGAGCGTTAGGGATTTGAACTGTAAAACACAAGGAAGCCAGCAAGAAGATGAGAGGTGGTCAAGGACAGATAAGTCTCCTGCTTACATGGCAAATACTTTACTGAACTCTCATGGATATGTGTGTGTCATTCTCGCCCAGGGACATGCTGATGACTGTGCGGTTTCAGTTTTAGTTGTGCTGCCAAAAGAGCAGTGTTGATGAGGGGACAGTCTGAGCGACACTGGGATAAGGCCCCAGAGGAGTCAAGTGTTTCTGTGGACTAACCTTGTTACTTCAGATGTGAACACTGTAGGTGAAAGCCATCAGCTCACTTCTTGTTTAGTGAATGTACAGAGATGAGAATGGCTTGTGCTTTGTTTTCAAGCTTCACATTGAGAAAACTGGCTTTTGTATGTTAGAATTATTTTATATTCTCTTGTATTAAGATTAACAAATTATGTAATAAAAATAATTACTTTGTTTTAATTTAGAAAGCTGCTATAGCTGGGTCTGGTGGGTAGTGCATACATTAGTTGTAGCACTTGGAAGGTAAGAGAGAGGTGGATCTTTGAGTTTGGGGCTAGCCTGGTTTATAGACTGAGTTCTAGGACAGCCAGGGATTAACAGAGAAACCCTCTCTTGAAAAACCAACCAAATAAAAAAGAAAGCTGCTTTACTATTTATAGTTTCTAGAAGGAATTATGGCTAAACCTGAGGCTCAATGGTATTAAATACTGTTAACTTGTCTGAAGACCCTGTGTATAAAATAGCAGTGGCATGACACCTCAGTGTGTTGTTCTCTTTGTAGTTCCGCACTGTAAAACACAAGGAAGCCAGCAGGAAGATGAGAGATGGTCAAGGACAGAATGTGGACAGGGCAGCAGGAGGACCAAGAAATGCTGACCGCAGAGCAGCTGTGCTGTTAGTGTAAAGAAAAGGGAGGCATCCTAAACCCAAGAGCAGAGGGCTTTGAGAACAAGTGTAGGATGCACAACTTGACAGAGTGTTGCAGAGAACTGAGCCTGAGGGGGGCCACTGCAGACTTCAGATGTTGGTGTCTGTGGAAGTTTGGAGCTAGAAGTTTTCATCGAGAGCTGTCTGTTCATCAGAAACTTAGTAAGCAGCTCCATGTACAAGTTACTGTGTTCTTAAAGGAGCTGGCTAGGGCTGCTCATGAAGAGCTCAGACAGCGGGGACAATAATCAAGGCACACACAGAAGCCATAGTGTGGCCCATGCTGAGGAACTATGGGAGCTACTGACAGACATGGTGTCTAGCTGGGATGGGGCTGAGCCTCACAGGTGAGCAGGGCTTGGAGGAATAAATTTCAAGGCTTGCCCTGTATTCTTGAGTTGTGATTGAATTGATGAATGCTGAAGGATAGGAGCCTTGGGATAAGGTTCTGGAGGGCTCAGCTCAGGCAGGTAGTTTAGATTTGATGCTGTAGACAACAGGGAGCTGGAAAGAGTTTTTCTGAAGTGTTTTGCACCTACTGTTTCATTTAAGTGTAGTGATAATTCTGCATTTCAGTGCTTCTCGTTTGTCACCAAGGAGAAGAGTGCCCATGGAGCACACGTTCTACCTAGTGCCAAGTGCTGTTGAGGAGGGAGTCAGGCAGGCAGCATTGAACAGATGTATAGGTGTAGCTGTGTAGACTCCCTGAAAGCACCTGCTAGTGTCTGCTGTGTGCACATTGCTCCTCTTCCTGTCCTGTCTGGGTGCGCTTGCTTCACTGTTACTCTTCTTTGGTGTTCTAGGAGGATTTGCTTGGCTAACACTCCTTATGAAGATGCAGTTGTTAGTGAGATAGATCATGACTTAAAGCAGCCTGTGATTCGGACAGTCCTTGCCTCTGTTTGTCTGCACTGACCAGTCAGGAAAGGGACTCAGTTACAGCTGTGAGACATCATTGACAATGGGCTCTGGAATTAAGGCTCAGTGGCAAAACCCAGAACAGTCACCTCTTGTGTTCCTCCTCTTAGACCAGTGGGTTTCCACCTTCCTAATGCTGCCACACTTTAATACAGTTCATCAGGTTGCGGTGACCCGCAACCAGACAATCATTTTCACTACTACTGCATAACTGTAACTGTGCTACTGTTATGAATTATAATGTAAGTATCTGTGTCTTCTGATGGTCTTAGGCAACCCCTGTGAAAGGGTCATTCAAGCCTAAAAGAGGTTTTGACAAACAGGCTGAGAACCACTCTTTTAGAATTCACATCAGCAGGGAGAAACAGCTGAGCAGAGACCCAAGAGACAAGCATGACATCTCACGTGCACACTTGCCCAATTCTTGCTGTTAACTATTGCTTCTTAAAATTTTTTCATTGGATATATTATTTACATTTCAGATGTATCCTCTTTCCCCATTTCCCTCCTCCCAAGGAACCCCCTATCCCATAGCCCCTCCTCCTCCTTCTGTGAGGATTTGCCCTCACCCACCAACCAACTCCCACTTCCCCACCCTCGAATTCCCCAACACTGGGGCAATTCAGCCTTCATAGGACCAAGAATCTTCTCTCCCACCTCTATGCCCAACAAGGCCATCCTCCCCTAAATATACATCTTGAGCCATAGGTCCCTCCCTGTATGCTTCTAGGCTGGTGGTTTAGACCTTGGGAGCTCTGGTTGGTTGGTATTGTTGCTCTCCACATGGGGCCACAGACCCTTTCAATTCCTTCAGTCTTCTCTGTAACTCCTCCATTGGGAACTCCTTGATCAATTCAATGTTTAGCTGTGAGCATCCACCTCTGTGTTTGTCAGGCTCTGACAGACCTCTAAGGAGACAGCTAGATCAGGCTGTCAGCATGCACTTCCTGGCATCCACATCAGCATCTACTTTTGGTGATTGCACATGGGATGGATACCTGGGTGGAACAGTCTCCAGATGGCCTCTCCTTCAGTTTCTGTCCTACACTTGGTCTCCATATTTGCTCCCATGAGTATTTTGTTACTCCTAAGAAGGACCAAAGCACCCACACTTGGGTCTTTCTTCTTCATGAGATTCATGTGGTCTGTGAGTTGTATCTTGGGTATTGTGAGCTTTTGGGCTAATATCCAATTATCAGTGAGTGCATACTATGTGTGTTCTTTTGTGATTGGATTCCCTCATTCAGGATATTTTCTAGTTCCATCCATTTGCCTAAGAATTTCTTGAACTCATTGTTTTTAATAGCCGAGTAATACTCCATTGTGTAAATGTACCACATTTTCTGCATCCATTCATCTGTTGAAGGACATCTGGGTTCTTTCCAGCTTCTGGCTATTATAAATAAGGCTGCTATGAACATAATGGAGCATGTGTCCTTGTTATATGTTGGAGCATCTTCTGGTTATATGCTCAGGAGTGGTTTAGTTGGGTCCTGAGGTAATGCTATGTCCAATTTTCTGAGGAACCACCAGACTGATTTCCTGAGTGGTTGTATCAGCTTGCAATCCCACCACCAATGGAGGAGTGTTCCTCTTTCTCCACATCCTCATCAGCATCTGCTATTACCTGAATTTTTGATTTTAGCCAATTCTGACTGGTGTGAGGTGGAATCTCAGGGTTGTTTTGATTTGCATTTCCCTAATGACTGAGGATGTTGAACATTTCTTTAGGTGCTTCTGAGCCATTCGAGTTTCCTCAGTTACAAATTCTCTGTTTAGCTCTGCTCCCCATTTTTAATAGGATTATTTTGTTGTCTGGAGTCTAATTTCTTGAATTCCTTGTATATATTGGATATTAGCACTCTATCAAATGTAGGATTAATTAAAGATCTTTCCCTAATCTGTTAGTTGCCTTTGTGTCCTATTGGCAGTGTCCTTTGCCTTACAGAAGCTTTGCAATTTTATGAGGTCCATTTGTCAATTCTTGATATTAGAGCATAAGCCATTGGTGTTCTGTTCAGAAGCTTTCCCCCTGTGCCCAGGTATTCAAGGTTCTTTCTCACCTTTTATCAGTTCAGTGTATCTGGTTTTATGTGGAGGTCCTTTATTCACTTGGACTTGAGCTTTGTACAAGGAGATAAGAATGGATCGATTTGCATTCTTCTACATGCTGACCTCCAGTTGAGCCAGCACCATTTGTTGAAAATACTGTTCTTTTCTCACTGGACAGTTGTAGCTTCTTTGTCAAAGATCAAGTGACTATAGGTACATGGGTTCATTTCTGGGTCTTCAGTTCTATTCCATTGATCTTCCTGCCTGTTTCTGTACCAATACCATGCAGTTTTTATCACTATTGCTTAAGGTCAGGGATGGTGATTCCCCCAGAAGTTCTTTTATTGTTGAGAATAGTTCTTGTTATCCTGGGTTTTTTGTTATTCCAAGTGAATTCGAGAATTTCTCTTTCTAACTCTGTGAAGAATTGAGTTGGAATTTTGATGGGGATTGTATTGAATCTGTAGATTGCTTTTGGCAAGATGACCATTTTTACTATATTAATCCTGCCAATCCATGAGCATGGGAGATCTTTCCATCTTCTGAGATTTTCTTTGATTTCTTTCTTCAGAGACTTGAAGTTCTTGTCATACAGATCTTTCACTTGCTTGGTCAAATTCATACCAAAGTATTTTATATTCTTTGTGACTATTGTGAAGGATGTCATTTCTCTAATTTCTTTCTCAGCCTTCAAGTTAGAGGAAAGCTATTGATTTGTTTAAGTTGATTTTATATCCAGCCACTTTGCTGAAGTTGTTTATCAGATTTAGGAGTTCTCTGGTAGAAGTTTTGAGGTCATTTAAGTATACTATCATATCATCTGCAAATAGTGAAATTTTGACTTCTTCCTTTCCAATTTGTACCCCTTTGACCTTTTGCTGTCTAATTGCTCTGGCTAGGACTTCCAGTACTATATTGAATAGGTATGGAGAGAGTGGGCAGCCTTGTCTAGTACTTGAGTTTAGTGGGATTGCTTCAAGATTCTCTCCATTTAGTTTGATGTTCGTTACTGGTTTTCTGTATATTGCTTTTACTATGCTTAGGTATGGGCCTTGGATTCCTGATCTTTCCAAGACTTTTACCATGAAGGGGGGTTTGTCAAATGCTTTCTCAGCATCTAGTGAGATGATCATGTGGTTTTTTTTTTCTTTGAGTTTGTTTATATAGTGAATTATGTTGATGGATTTCCGTATATTGAACCATCCCTGCATTTTTGGGATAAAGCCTAGTTGATCATCATCAATGATTGTTTTGATGTGTTCTTGAATTCGGTTTGGGAGAATTTTATTGAGTATTTTTGCATCGATATTCATAAGGGAGACTGGTCTAAAGTTTTTTTTTTTTCATTGTTGTGTCTTTGTGTTGTTTAGGTATGAGCATAATTGTGGTTTCATAGGATGAGTTGGGTAGTGTTACTTCTGTTTCTATTTTGTGGAATAGTTTGAAGAGAATTGGTGTTAGGTTTTTTGGAAGATCTGATAGAATTCTACACTACAACCATCTGGTCCTGGGCTTTTTTTTTTTTTGGTGGGGAGACTTTTATTGACTGATGCTATTTCTTTAGGGGTTATAGGACTTTTAGGTGGTGTATCTGCTCCTGATTTAACTTTGGTACCTGGTCTCTGTCTAGAAAATTGTCCATTTCATCTAGATTTTCCAGGTTGGTTGAGTCTAGGCTTTTGTAGTAGGATCTGATGATGTTTTGAATTTTCTCTTTCTTTAGGTTAAGGAAGTTTTTTTTTTCTATAATTTTGTTGAAGATGTTTACTGGCCCTTTAAGTTGAGAATTTTCACTCTCATCTATACCTCTTATACTTAGGTTTGATCTTCTCATTGTGTCCTAAATTTCCTGGATGTTTTGAGTTAGGAGGTTTCTGTATTTTGCATATTCTTTGACAGTTGTGTCAATGTTTTCCATGGTATCTTCTGAACAGGAGAGTCTTTCTTCTGTCTCTTGTATTCTGTTGATGATGTTTGTGTCTATGACTCCTGATCTCTTTCCTAGGTTTTGTATCTCCAGGGTAGTCTCCTTTTGAGATTTCTTTATTGTTTCTACTTCCATTTTTAGATCCTTGATGGTTTTGTTTAATGCCTTCACTTGTTTGGTTGTGTTTTCTTGCAGTTTTTGTGTTTCCAAATTTTGTGTTTCCTGTTTACTTGTATTTTTCCGTATTTCTTTAAGGGAATTGTTTATGTCCTTAAAGTCGTCTGTCATCCTCATGAGAAGTGACTTTAAATCTGAGTCCTGCTTTTCTGGTGTGATGGGGTCCAGGACTTGCTATGGTGGGAGAACTGGGTTCTGATGATGCCAGGCAACTTTGGTTTCTGTTGCTTATGTTCTTGTGCTTGCTTTTCAACATCTGGTTATCTCTAGTGCTACCTGCAGTCACTGTCTCTGACTGGAGCTTGTCTTTCCAGTTATCTTGCTTATGTCAGAACTCAGTGGAGTCCAGCTGTCTCTGTGATCCTCAGATCCTGGGTGGAAGTGCTTCTGGGACCCAGGCTGCCTCTGGGATCCTGAAATCCTGCTGCTTTGAGTGCAGTCTTTCCTCAGCTGCTCTGAGTGCAGTGGTTCCTCAGTTGCTCTGCGTGCACTGGTTTCTCTATGATGGCTCAAGATATGGTGTACTCATGGAGAGCAGAGTAGGTATGTGTCTGCCTTAGCCAAAAGGACCAAGCGAGCCTCTTAATTATTTGTACTTCTAATTTTTCTGTACATGACTTAAAAAATCCTCATCCTAAACACATATTTAAGCATGCTTGTCTCTCAATACCCTTTGAGGGTCACCATGCTCTTCTTCATCTTTCATGGCACTGAAATATTGAATGTTTGAACAGTGAACATGAGTCATCAAAGAAGCTGATTCCCAGCCATAAGGGATTAAAAGAGTCTAGCATGTCGTGACCAGGAGGTGGAGTTCAGCAGGAGGAGGTGAAGTTCAGCAGGTAGAGGCTATTTTGACTACCATTGCTCTGACTTGTGAAGCTAGGAGATGAATAGGTGTTGTAAAAAATCAATATAAATAATTCGTTTGTTAACACCAAGGTTGGAAAAGGATGGCTGTGGCTTGGAGGTAGAGTGGGGTCCAAGAAGCCTGACTAAGCTGCCACAGCAAGAAGGGGCCTGGGAGAGGAGACCTGAGGGTGCACTGGGCTTTACCATTAGACTAAAGGCCTGTATCACCACATCTGGCTCTCTGACGTGTTAGTTTGATGACTAAGTGAGGTAATTTATGTAAAGGCACAGATTAGGACTTACTACATTTTTTCTTTTTTACTTTTTCAAAGCCATTTATATTTTTTTATACCTGTAATTTATAAGGAAAATAGTTAGGAGAGGGCCCTAAGAAAATAGCAACTTCCACCCTAGTAAGAAGACACATGGGGGCTAGTAGGATGATTGAGCCTGCCGCTATGACTGATGACCTGAGTTCAGTCCTCAGGACCATATGGTTGAAGGAGAGAAGTGACTTCTGCAAGTTGTTCAGTGATCCCTACATGTGCACCATGGCACAGGTGCCCCCAACAAACAAGCAAATAGATAAATTCAATTAAAAATAAAAGAGAGATGAAAGGCCCTGAACGGACACTGACAGCCGTCGAGACCTTAAGTGTGCTGCTTTACTTAGCACCGTGATTTAATTAAGAGATATATAGTCTGTGAATGCACTCAGCTAATGAGTGCAATATCGAAGGCACTGGACAGTCCTGAAGAATGACAGATTATCAGGTGGTCTAACATTCCAAATTATTTTCTGCACTTTGAAGTAGAGAGTGTCGAAGTAAAACAAGCCAGTTTTACTGTTGGGAGTTGCATCCTTTGACAAAAGCTACTGGAAAGTGAGGTGTATTACAGAGCGTAGAGAAATGTTTTCAGATTAAGTGGTCAATGCTGTTTTAAAGTGCATATGTGTACACACACACACAGACATTCAGTTTTAAAACCGGTTACAGGAAAGCTTCAAAGGCTGCTAACATTGTACAATAAATATGTCTTCAGTGTCTTGAAGTCTAATGTGACATTTGACTCCTGGGGGCTATTTGCACAGGTTCTCAGTGTTTCTCCAGCAGCAGCCATCTCTGTAGCTTCTGAGGCTGTATCAGAACAGTGAACTATACTATGAGGCTACTCTTTGTGCTATCATTGACTGCAGTCATCAAAGTGTTTGCGAAGTATATGTGCTCATGTGTGCTCCTGCATAACTGTTTGCTGATTGACTTCAGTAGGCATACCTGTTTCTGACTGATACTGGAGAAAGGGTAGAAACTTTCTTAGTGTAAATGTACCCAGTGGTTTGAGTCATGACAGACTTACAGTCAGGCTAGTTCCATTTCCCTTTCCCCTGTGACCACCCTCCTGGGGTGTTTTACTGAGTTTACATCTGGTATATTCTCTAAGTGGCACATGGCCCCCCTTGCATCCATGGATTCCCCTGGGCAATCGATTTTAAAACAGCTCCTTGCATATTGTGCAGAGATGCGGAAATTAGCTACTGGCTACAGGATGGATGCAGAGCTTGAATTGGAAATCCAGTGAAGCAGAATTCTTTACTTAGTTCTTAATTAAATAGCTGTGTTAATTCAAACAGGACATTTTAGGCCTAGGGAGCTGGTCATATCTTCTAAGGGCTATAAGTGGCCTTTCTTCTATCATCTTACACGGGGGTGAGTTGCTGTTTTATTGGGGCCATCTAGTCACTGTTTTTTTTTTTTTTTTTGAATTCTCACGTATGAGAGAACATAGTTTTGAAAAGTGATTTTTTTTTTTTTAAATAGTAAGAAGCCTGCTTTTGTCATAAGGATTTTACTTCCTCCTGTAGTGAGGTTTCTTAGGTGTATGCTATTTTGCAGCCATTTACTTAGTCATTGGGTTGTGTGTGTTTGAACATGATTCTGTGCTTGGATCTTAATTCAGCTGTGATAGGAAATTCCCATTTTGAATTTGTTTTGACTTCAGTCATTCAATGGTATGAGAGTCAGTTAGCAGTCTGAAGGATTGGGATCGTCTTAGGGGAGACCACAGTGCTGTGACTATTGCCTTTATGCGTGGTATAGTGCTTTCTTTTTCTCCTGTTCAGAAAAGACCAATAGGTTATTGATGGTAACTCTGGGTGATGTTTTCTGATATCATAATGAACTCCAGAGGGTAACATACTGGCCAGTGTTAAATGAGAGGAATATATCAGATTCATTTTGTATGTTACCGTCACATTTTGAATTAAAACCTTATAGAGACAAAATAAACTTAATGAAAGTGGGAAAAAGATCTCACCCCATGATTGTTTTGTAAGTATAATGTAAATATAATGACAGAGTAAGCCCAGGTCTTTTCTGGTCGCAGATTTATATTGCCCTTTACTTTAATGCCTATCTTTGATTTGAAGTCCTGGCATAAAATTTAACATAACGACAGCAACATCCTGACCAATTATCCAAACCATCCAGCCATCCTAGAGTGTCCAGAACCTCACACATGATCTGTAGGATTAAGAGGTTAGCTCCTGTAACTTCAAACAAAGTGCTTTCATAATAAAAGTAAAATGCACAAAATCTGAGGTCACTTCCTCTCTTAATTAGTTGCACTGGCCAGGTGGAGGCGAAGCGCTCTGTGCTGTGCTCAGGCTGTCCATAAAGCCAAGCTACATGACAGCACAAGAGAGGAGGAACAAAGATCGTTTTAATATGTTTCTATCCTGTGTCACAGTTTGAGATTGCCCTGGTTTATGTCGCTTTTGGCAAACTTACATAAAAGTGACCTGTACTGTATTTTATGACCAGATGACTTTTCCCCCTCAATGGCTAATTTGTCTCAGGCCTCCATCTTAAAGAGAAGAGAGTAGGAAGTCCAGCCTGGGACTCCATGAGCTTTCATTGGATTCTTTCATTATTTTTGCTTTTTTTTTTTTTTTTTTTTTTTTTTTGCCACTGATGATCCATAAATTGTTGGAAATGAGTGATTAAGGAAGTGCTGCTTAGTGTTAGTAGCAAATGCGCAGACTCAGTCTGGCTCTGCTGGGTGAGAGGAAATCCCAGACAAGAGGAAAGCTCCTGCTGGGAACCTTGCAAGGAAATTTGACTTGGGCATGTTTTGATCTTGGCATTTATTACAGAAAATGAAGTCATATCTCACTAACTGTTGCTATGTGTTAATTTGATTCTCCCAACACCTGCAAGAAAAAAAATGTAGTCATGTATTAATCAGAACTCTCTGCCCTCCCCCAGTAGGGAGAACTGGTTTCTTCCCAGAACTAGTAAGGACAGGATCGGCTGTTTTTCAAAACGCCGGAGCACTGTTCTGTGCAGGATGACTGTGTGGTCTCTTGAACTTTCCATATCTGGAGATGCATACAGGAACTCAGCAAACTGAGCACAAGGAAAAGAATATGTGACATTTCATGTGATGATTGTTCAGATTTACAAAGACTGTGACTTAAACTCAAAGTTAACCTCCTAATGGAGTGAGGTAAATCAAATGGGTAAATAGAAATAACTCTGTTGTCACCCTTCTTAGTACCGGGAGTGTGTGAGGGACTAATTACATCTCTGGCTACACTGTTGCTTCTGTTGCCACCCTTCTTGGTATCCGTGTGTGTGTGTGTGTGTGTGTGTGTGTGTGTGTGTGTGTGTGTGTG
>JANHMN010000016.1:57654096-57677591 GCA_030674055.1 Rhabdomys pumilio | reverse complement strand
TCTCTTTCTCTCTCTCATTACATAGCTTCTCATCTACTTCATCTTCTCCTCTCCTTACTCCATCTCTTCCTCTCAGTGCTCCTTTCCCCTTAGCTCCTCCTACATATCACCCTTCCTGTTAAAATAAAGCTTTTCTCTCAGAATACAATTAGAGCATAATTATTCCTATTTGTACCAGTGAGGTACAAGACAGTCTTAATACCAAGTTCATTCTTTTGTTGACTAGCCAGAACCTCTGTCATCTCTCTTGACTAGAACACTTAGTTTTGAGCCTGGCTTTTTCTTGGCTTTATAATGACTGTAGACAAGTTTTCAATTCCCATTCTTGGTCTAAGGTTTTGGTATTGCTCTGTCATGTGCTCTGGACCTTCTCTGTCATCTGCACCTCATCTGCAGATGGCACTGAGAAGATAAGGAAGCCACTAACAATCTGCTAAGTGCTGTTGATTTAGCTCAGCGCTGCCAGCTCCACCTCCTCATTAATAAAGCAATGTGCTTCTGAGTCACCTGTCCCCATGCAGCCTTATTAACAACTCTCCCACAACTTTAGTTGTCTTTACTTTTTTCTTTTTCCTAACATCCAGTGACAGTGGCTAGTTACTGAGTAATTATTCATCTCCTCCGGTGCTGGTATAAGTGCTTTATGTGACATTCAAGTTTCATTTCATCTTGATGACAAGTCATGTGTTAGGGGATGCTAGTCTGATTTTCTATGTAAGTAATTTGGCTTCGGTCCAGGGAGGTCACAGAGTCAAGTATAAGTTTAAACCCAGAACCCAGGCTCCAGACCACTATTTTCTAGTCCTTTATAAGTATCAGACTAGCAGTTTCCTCCGCATGAACTTGCCTCTTCTCTACCTCTGTGTTTGCATGTGGCTTTCTTTGCCTGAAGTGCCTGGTCACCTCTTGTAGTTTTGGTTGTCAATCAGAAGTGGTATTATAGCTGTCAGAAACACTGGGTGAATGTTGTTTCTCCTCAGTTGGAAGTAATTATTCCCTCTGACCTCAGTTTTGACATTCATTTTAATCTCAAAGTTCCTGTGTGGAATTCTTGGTTGCTGTCTCCATGGGTGCTCATGTCTGAGTGCCTGTTAAGTCCACAATAGAAATGAGCCAAGACCCTGAAGGCACTTGGAGTTTCTCCATGAAGTTTTTGCTTCTTAGGCTAGGAAGTGGTGAAGATGCACATGACACACACCTGTTAGCTCCTGTTGCCATTCAGCTATGGTTAGCATTATCAATCATTTACACTCTACAAGGAAAATCCTTAAAGTGTTAGGCCTTAGAACAGGGAACATGGCCAGTTTAAATTCAAACAGTGGAAAGTGATAGGAAACAAAGAGAGTTCTTGTCTCCAACCCCAAGAGTAACAGTCTTGGGTTACTTTCCGTTGGTTATCCAGTTGACCTCATCCTAGACCACGCCTGCTGATGACCTCATGCTTTCTAGCATGTGGTGCTTCTCAGCTTTGGTAGGGTCTCTTGAGAGGTTTCTTTCCCCTTCCTTCCCTCGTGTGATGGTTATTCTGTGTCATTGTTTATTATCTACTTTTTCTTATTTACTTTGTTTTTATTGTTTTATTATTCCCAGTGTGGATCTTGTGGCACATCTATTTGATAGGAGCTTAGTGTCCGGCTGAAGGGACCATAGGAACTTGTG
Source organism: Rhabdomys pumilio (assembly GCA_030674055.1). NCBI lineage: Eukaryota > Metazoa > Chordata > Mammalia > Rodentia > Muridae > Rhabdomys > Rhabdomys pumilio. Next base: position 57,675,932 of record JANHMN010000016.1, on the reverse strand, counting down.
GAAGGATTGGAAAGCAGTGGATTGTTTATGAATGTTTTCAGATGGGGATGACATAATTTTAGAGCAACTTGTCAGGTGGGCAGGTGCACAGAAGCAGTTGTACCATCCTTACTTTTCTCCAGCAACTCTTCCCCTTTTATTGCTTTGCTGGGCTTGACTGAGAGAGAGCACTGCTGTTAGCTTTCATACTTCCTCAGAGCTAGGAAGACAAAGGGCTTTTCATAGGACGTAGGTTAACCAGGGCAGAGCTGACTAGAAGTACTAGGTTTTATCAGTTTTGAGACAGTGAAGACACGGTCCCACCGGTTGATGATTGATGAGTGCTCCCCCTGCAGTTGAGTGTTTGTAAACACGTGACTTATCTAGGGCTTTGTCTCAAATGATTTTATGACCTGAGCTTCCAGTACTCATGGAAGTACTTACCGTATCTAGTTTAAAAAACAAAACAGAACAAAACAGGATGTCCTGTGTATGTCTGATACAGTTTATGTTTTTTTGTTTTGTATTATTTTTATTTTTGCTGTTTTTTGTTTTAATTTTAAGACAGGATCCCACTGTGTATTTTAGCTAGTCTGGAGCTTGCCATGTAGATGAAGCTAGTCTACATATAGTTGAGAGTTGGCTTGCCTGATGAGAATCAAGTCCAGGCCCTCTGAAAGAGCAGCCAGTGCTCATAAGTTCTGAGCCATCTCTCCAGCCTCCACCTTACAGAGTTTTGATTTAGAAAGTCGGTAAAAATCCCAAGGGAGACAAATATACTGGATGCGCTCTTCCTTTTAGCATAAAGATATATCTGCGCTCGCTCTCTCCCCACCCCCTCTCTAAAATTTATGTTCTTGTAGCCCCTGGGAATGCTATAAAATGTAACCCCTTAAGCCTTAAAATATCCAACTTAGATGCATGTTATATCAAGTTTTGAAGTATTTGATTAGTACTAAAATAGAAAAATGTAAATGTATTAAAAATAAAGTATGTAAAATATACAAAAATTTTCATAAATTAGGTTTTAATTTTAGGGTTTTAGTTATTTGAGTCAGTACAACACATGGTCCTAAAAATGATAGGTTGCAGAGCCTGAGGTGTCATAAACATGAGTGTGTCACACTGCATTACTGAGTAGTTTATTTTTTAATTTAGATTCTTGAAGACCTGGATGAACAAATTTATATGATTACTCTAGAAGAAGAAGCGCTCCAGAGAAGACTGCATGGTATGTGTGTTACATAGTTAGATCAGGTAGAAAACTTGTTTAATTCAACAGAGACAGACAATTGAAGAATGGAAATATAACCCTCTCTGAGGTTTACAAGTGACAAAGGACCTTTCTGACACAGGGAGCTTGTGAAAATTAGAGGGGGGTGGGTCAGGGCCAGAGGGCTAGCTAGCTCTCTTGGAGGTAGTAGCCGCTGGGGTTCAGCAAACTTCCACAGTAACTCCTTGGACGTCTGCAGTTAAAAGGTCTACACACTGCCTCAGTTACTGGAGCCTGTCTGTTTTCTCTATGCTGCGAGTTGAAGGTGAGAGTAGTCTTTCTTAGGAGGTCCCTGGGAACACTTGATACCAGCCTTGGGTTAGTCCTTCACCATTGGATCTGTTCTAGTTGGCAAGTTGCCTTTAAAACTATTCTCAGGAAACTCTTTAATAGAATGTTGCCATGATTGGCCGCTGTGAACTATTTTAGATGGGAACTAATAGGCTGAATTATCTGTTATATAAATGCTTCTAGGACCAAGTCGACATTTGACTGTATTAAGAATTGTAAGCTTCTGTAGCTTATGGGTTAACATCCATAGAGGGGAAGAAGCAAGAAGAAAAGAAAATTTTATGGTTTGCTGTTTTAAACTTTAACAAAGTATTTATTTTATATATGAGTATTTTGGCTGCATGTGTGTCTGTGCACTCTGTATGACAGAAGAAGGCATGTGAGCCTTGGAACTAGAGATAGAGACGGTGTGAGCCATTATTTGGGTGTTAAGAGTTAAATCCAGGTCCTCTAGAAGAGCAAGCAGTGCTTTTATCCACTGAGCATCTCTCCAGCCCAATGATCTGCTAATTTTAGGAAAAAGTAGAAGTAGCCTTTAGTAAGATAAGCCTAACCTGTATGGATTTATTAAATATTGTATAAAGCTAAATGCATTTTGTTGTAATTATTTTATATTTTAAATTATAAAGCAAAAGTATGTTTTCCCCTTGTTCTGGGAAGAATTATAGAACAGCAAGAGCATCAGACTCTAACAATATGCTCATGCCGCTGCTGTGTGGAATTGATGGTGGCATTTTCCTAATGGTGCATGGGTGTGTGGGCTGTGGGGTGTTATTGCAGGCAGCTTTGGGGTATGTGTTTTTTCTCTATAGAGACCCTGTAATTGGCCAGTGGTAAGAAGGACTTTGCTGTGGGGCTAGCACTTGTTTCACCTTGAAGGTAGCATGGCATGTTGTAGCCAGCACTCTGTACCGACATGGAATTTCCATGTCTTTTAAAATGTATTAGTGTAACTGAAACATGGAATGCCTAACTGTGGCTTCTCCAGTGTTCTCCGATACTTGGCAGTGCTGCTGTATAAATGGTTGAATGGTTTTGTTCTTTTTCATAAGCCATGCTAATGAAATAGCAAAGTTGTGCTTGGGTACAGGGCCAGTTCCCTGAGGAAGCCATCCTGGCCTCAGCCTGTCTGCTTTCTAACCCCCAACCCTGGTTTTGTATTAGATGTGGTGCAGAGGAATTAAGACTATCTCAAGATGATACACTAGTTGATTGATGGAAAAGAAAGAGAGAAAAAGAAAGAAAGAAAGAAAAAAGAAAGAAAGAAAGAAGGAAAGAAAAGAAAAAACAAAAAAGGCTTAGTGTCCAAACACATACAAGAGTAGGAGAGATCCCCAGAGTTGTACACAGAGATCTGAATTTCCTGTGATCCTGGCAGAACTCTACCCTCCTGTTCCTCCCATAGCCTTCTTTGAATGCTGCTCAAGGCAAAGGGTGTCCTTACCCTTCATTCTCTGTGACAGGTGACAACAGATGAGTTCAGTGTTTGGACTCCTGATGCTGTGTTTCTAAGTATCTTATTTCTGACTGGGTTTTCATGTTCCCTACCTCCTGTCACTTTCCATGTGCTGCTTATATCTGAAAATCAATCCGCTTGTGACTCCTACATCCTCAGTCTCCTCTTTGGACTCTCTCCAGTGCGAGCGCCGTTGTGTCCCATCACCTTTGTGTGGTGACTATCTTCTCACAGCTTAGCTTTGCTCTGGGAGAGGGTCATACGGTGTGCAGCACAGTTGAACTCTTTCCTGCATGCTATCCTTTTTCCTCAGGTCCTGCTCACTCCTCTTCTCCGCTCCAGCACTTTGATCTCTTGTAGTCCTGTCATTTGTGCCACTAGGCCATTACAGCTTCTCCTGTCACAGTAACTTCTTGTTCCCTAAAACTCTCTTTTCTGATGGCTCTTTCTGATCTGTGATTTTTCTACACTTGTTATAGCCTTCCCAGTATTTTGGGAAGTGTCTTGGCCTTCTGTTCTAGAGTTCTATCTGTCTGTAACATCTTGGCCTTGCTCTACAGTGATCTGATGCCTATACATCTGTCACTCCGGCATCCACACTCCCAGCTAACCCTCCTGTTACTTCGGCTCTTTTCTTGTCATCCTCCATTTCCACCGTCCTTCAGTATAGACTCAGCATGTCACTCTCTCAGTAGCCTTCCCCTTCATGTGTGCAGTCTTATAACCAAAAAAAAAAAAAAAAAAAAAAAAAGGTTTTTTTGCTGAAGCCATACTGACTGATAGATTAGAAATGGAGCCTGCCTGAGTGCTTTCTCAGGCTCTTGCCTGTGTTCCAGGGCTGTGCCATATCTGGTGAAGCCCAAGCCTTGCCTGCTTTTCCTAATTTTTGTGCTTATTCCTGATTATCTTGCCTGCTCTTCCTTCTAATATGTGACCATTCCTAAGTTTACTTTAGTCTTTGGATGACTTTTCTTTGTAAATTATTTTTTAATGTTTTGTTTTGTTTTTGTCGTTATGATCCTTTTCCTCTTTCTTTTCCTTATTCCAAGCCCTCCCATATACCGGTACTACTTGTTCTCTTTCAAATTCATGGCTGTTTTTCTATTAATTGCTGTTACATACATGTGTGTATACACATATACATAAATACAACCTACTCAGTCTGTATAATGTTACTCATATGTATGTTTTCAGGGCTAATCATTTGGTGTTGGAGAGCCAGTTAGCATGCTCTTCTTTGGGGAAGACTATTCTACTCTCAGTATTACTTAGTTGTATTGCAGGATATTTGATCACACTGTGAACCCTGAAACTGTGTTATTTACCAAAAAAGAAGACTTTTTCTAGTTGTGCTGTGGCTCAGCCTTTAGCACACACTTTTAATCCCTCTGGCTAGAACACAGATACAGTCTTAGTGCATAGTTTTAATTGTAAACAATGAAGGTAAAGTTGGTTTGTAGAAGGATGCACCATTCTTGAAAGGATGTCTAATTGAGTAGCAGACAAAGTGACTAATCAGGGGAAGATTTGACAGAAAAGGATTTTTCAAACTCTCACCAGAAGAGAGAGGAAAGGGAAGCTACTTAGAGAGCAGTGCAGAGAGGGAGGGAGGCAGGCAGTTTTACAGGTACAGTTATACAGAGTGATTGCATAGAGAGACTAAGGTAGACAGATGAAGGCAGAACAAGCCAGAGAATGAGAAGGAGCCAGAAAATTAGAGCATATTTCCAAAGTTAGTCTGAGACTAAAGCAGACCAACTTAGGAGAGGCCAAGAGAGAGAGAGACATCAGAGTGAATCAGTCAGCTTGGAGAGGAGCTTGAGTCAGAACAGCTAAGTTGAACCAGGCAGTGAGAGATCAGAAAGAGCTAGGAAGGGGTGAGCTTATTCAGCAGTAAATCTCAGAGGCTGAAAACATTCTAGGCCTAGATAAGATTGTAAGGAGGCTAGAAGCTTCCAGGACTAGTCCTAGGTTGGCAGTAAGCCTTGGAGATAACAATCACCCAGGCAAATACAAGTTACTTTTACTTAGTTGCCTATAATTTTTTATATAGAGTTGAGGCCTATGGAACAATAAGTAAAGACAAGGTAATTGAAGCTACCTCCTGATCTCTCTGTGTGTGTGGGGGGGTGGTGATTGGGAGAGTGGGACAGCAAGAATCCCTGGGTCTAGTGTAGACTTTTGAAACCTCAATCTCAAACCCCACCCCCCAGTGACACACTTTTTTCAACAAGGCTACACTTCCTAATCCTTCTAATTTTTAAAGACAGTTTCACTCCCTGGTGGCTAAGAATTCAAATATATTAGCCTGTAGGGAGCATTCTCATTCAAACCACCACGCTCCTCTTCACGATAGTGTCAAAGAAGATAGAATACCTGTGAATAAACCTTACCAAGGGAGTAAAGGACCTCGACAATGAAAAATTGAAACCTCTGAAGAAAGACATAGAGAAAGACACTAGAAAAATTGAACAATATCCCACGCTCATGGATTGGTAGAATTAATATTGTGAAAATAATTATTTTTATTTAAATCTATTTATATATTCAATGCAATCCCAGTCACAACCATCATCTCATTCTTCACAGAAATAAAAATAACTGTCTTATAATTCATATGGAATCACAAAGACCTGGGACAGTCAAAACAATCCTGAGCTAAAAAGGACAATTCTGGAGGGATCACCATTCCAGATTTAAGATCAATAACAAAGTAAACAACATGGGACTCTCACAGAAAAAGACAGACAATGGAACAAAATCCAAGATCCAAACATGAATACATGTAACTTCGGCCATTTAATATTTGACAAAGATGTCAAAAAGATAAGTTGGAGAAATGAAAGCAAAGCATCTTCAATAAGTGGTGCTGGGAAAACTGGATGTCCACCAGTAGGAAGAGCTGTATCCGTCATCTTGCACAAAAACTAACTCCAAATGGAGCAAAGGACTAAATTTGAAACCTGAAACACGAAAACTGCTAGAAGAAAACACAGGAAACACTGCACATCATACAGGTAAGGAAAGTACTTTCTGAGTAGGACTTCATCTGCCAAAGAAGTGTGGCCAACAACTGACAAGTGGGGCTTCAGTAAACTAAACAGCTTCTGCACATCTAAAGAAACAGCCGTGTGAAGAAGAACCCTGGAGAGTGGGAGAGGAACTTTGCCACCTACAGATCTGACAGAGAATTAATATCCAGAATACACACACACACACACACACACACACACACACACACACACACACACACACCTCAAAAACAGAGTCAAAAAACAAACTACCCTACCTATTTTTATAAAAGGGAGGGTATGGTGGCTGGGACATGAACAGAGAGCTCTGAAAAGAGAAAAAAATGTTATAAAATACCTCAAAACAATGTTCATAGTCCCTAGCAATTAGAGAAATGCATATCAAAACAGCTTTGAGATTTTTTTTTTTTACCCCAGTCAGAATGACAAAGATCAACAAAGCAATTGACAACAGATGCTGGGTGCAGCATGGTGGAAAGGGGGTCCTCATTCTCTGTTGGTGGGAGTGCAGACTGGTACAGGCATTACGGAAATCAATGTGGAGAATTCTCAAAAAGCTGAACATAAATTTACTTTTACCCAGTCATTGACATATGCCCCAAAGTCTCAACATCGTACTGTTCAGATACCTGCTCAGTCACATTCATTGATGCCCTTTTCATAACAGGTAGGCCACCTTTTCTTTTCTCGGATATTCCTGACTACCGCAGCTTCTACCCTTGTTTCCTGTTACTTGAGGAAACAGAAACAACTGTGAAGAAAATTTACCTGCTGCTTTCTTCTTCCAAACTTGTCACTGCCCATTCCCTCATTGTGCAGCCTCATCTCTTGGCCCCATGCCTGGCTTGACTTTGCTCTGGCTCAGGTCCAACTTGCTCAGATGCCAGCCCTTGTCTCTGTTCACTGACCCAGGGACTTAGCTGCTGCCATTCTGCCTCCCCTCCAGCGGCTGCACAGAGATATTTCCATCTGCATGAAGACAACTGTACATTTTTTTAAAAATGTTTTTGCATTATCCATATAAAATGCCTACTTCTATAGGAGGACAGGAGGACAGAGGTCATGTGTGTCAGGATCTTGATGCCAACCGTTCCCCAGTCCTGCATCTGGCTTCCTGAGGGAAGACTGTGCATGGTGAAGGCCCTGGTCTGGGGCACAGGCCACTTCCCTTTGAATTCCACCTGTCTGCCCTCTGTCAGACCTGTGGTACTCCTAGAAACTATAGTCCTCTGCCATGACTCTGACATAGCAGGAGACCCAGCTGGAAGGCTGGTGTTAATACTCCAGTGGGGACTAGAGGCTGGGAAAGGAGGACCGGAAAGGAAGAGATGATGCTCAGAGGTACAAAGTCTTAGAGGAGCAGTGCTGTGAGCTAGTGTACTGCACGAAGAGCACGGTTAATAATGAGGACAAATGCTGGCAAAGAAGCAGGGGTATGGGAATACTTATTCACTGCTGGGAGAGCACAAGCTGGCACAACCACTACAGATATCAGTGTGGACATTCCTCAGAAAGATGGAAGTAGATCTGCCACGTGGTCCAGCTGTGCCACTCTTGGACACAGCTGCAGAGGACTCCATCTCCTTCTATAGAGATACTTGCTGATCAGTGTTCACTGCTGCTCTACTCACAATAACCAGGAAATAGAAACTTCCTTGATGTCCATCAGCTGATGAGTGGCTAAAGAAAATGTGGTACTTTTACACAGTGGAAAGTTGTTAAGTGGAATCAGGACATTTACAGATAATGAATAGACCTAGAAACAGTCACTAACCCAGATTCAGAAAGATAAATATCACATTTTCTTTCACTTATGGATGTTAAAGACTCGACGCTAACATTCACAAATTAGAGAAAATATGTGATACATACTTTTTCATACATAAATGCTTTAATGGGGTTATCCTATAGTAGGGCAACAACTCTCCTACTAAATACCATGGGCTAACAAAACTCCCAGTGCCTCTTTGTGAGGTGTTGACTGGTGAAGGACCATAGACCCGTAAACATTACAGACTATTGCCGATGCTTTCAGTTACCGTTCCAAACCTGACATTAAGGCTCAATTGCTGAAGATTCTACAAACATGCAGAAATCAAGCTGGTTCAAGTCCGAAAGCTTCATTCCTACTGGCTAGCTTTTATAGTGCAGAAAGGTGCTATGAAAGCTTCTGGGGAAGAAAAGTAATCCTGTATTACCCAGCTGTGAACACTGGGAGCTACAGTAGTAAGTGGCTCGACAAAGCATAATTATGATAGGAAAGTAGATTTGCTTCTTTGTTCTAGGTCTTGCCCTCAAAGCTCCTCTTGCAGGACTTGCCATTCTTGTGAGTGCAGCAGGTATTAGTCCTCTATCCTCAAGTCCATCTCCACTGCACGCTGCCTCCCCTCACCTGCTTTGTTTCTACAGTCCTTCCACTCTGTGACATGCCTGTCTCTCCACACTGGACAGAGCTTCTTAGGGCAGGGCAGGGAACCTCGTAAGTGTGCTCTGCTGTGCAAGGTACAGGCTGGGTGTGCAGAATATATGTATCTCATGTTGTTCCTTGCATCAGTGAGTAGAAAAAACAAAACAAAACAAAACCAAGGTAGAGCATTCAGAAAGCAGGCAGGGGGAGTGAAACTCAGTGGGAGGACAGAAAACAGGATCCTGGTGTACATGTTTAGGAATGGTGACACAGGCACAGTAAACAGCTGAGGTTGGGCAGCTGGAACTAAGGGGTTTTCCCCACTGCTGTACCTACATAGCCTGAGCAACCAGAACTGTTTACTTCCAGGACCCTGCAGGGAGGACCCATTACAGTAATCAGGGAGAAAATCATTTATAGCTTCTTCCCAGTGTTAAGACGATGCATATATCATTAACATACTTAAACGTTTAAGTAATGCAGCGGCATTAATTGAAATAATTAGATTTTGTGTGTGTATAGCCCATGGGTGTACTGGATAACTTTAGAAGTTCCATAATGAATAGAAATTATTTTTTGTTGTTTGAGTTCAAAACATTTACAGTTCTTTTAAGGTAATTTATTTTAAACTATTATAGTCTTTGAACTATAATTCAATTCTGTTAGGTACTATTTTCATCTTTGTGATTAAAAATTTGTATATCACTTTTGGAGGGGATGGCAATTTCTTGCTTGCTTTACTCTGTTTTTTTTTTTTTTTTTTTTTTTTTTTTTCTCTAGTACTGGGCCTTCTTTGTACATGCTAGCCAGGCATCCTACCACTGAGCTATCTCCAGCCTCTTGATTCTAATCTTTTTTTTTTTTTCTCTTTAAAAGCCCTTCGCTTTGAAACTTACATTAAGTCTTTATTCTTAGAGCACAGAAGCAGTAGCAGTTTTTTTTCTAGGTCTTAATACCTTTGGATTCTGAAAAATAAAGGGACTGAAAAGAATAAGATGTGTCTGTGCAGCCTCTTCCTGGACCTTGGTGACCTCAGCCGGTCTCTGTGTCATTGTCAGTATTGGATTCTTGCTAATTAGAAGTTGAGTTTCAGGGTTTTGTGAAGATACTGAGACTTGGGGCATATCTGTGGTTGCTTTGTCATAGTGCTTTCTGTCAGGCATTTTCTTGTGTTACTGGCAGGACTGTAGGCACTTAGGATATTGCTTATCTAATGTCATTCATATATGGCCAGCACAAGAGCTTTATCAATCACTGAACAAAGAATACCTCTTTGAATAGGGATATAAACACCATATGTCGGGTACTGTAATAGGCTATGTGTATAGATTGCTGTATTTGTTTGCCTACACATAAACATATATACATATACACATATGCCAGTATGGAAATATTTTTGGACTTCAGATCTGGGATTCTCTGGAAAGTGTCTGGCACAGACAGCCTAGACTTGATAATGTATCTTCAGAAAGCATTTGTATATATAGGGATGAAACAGTGACAGAAGCCATAATTTATTTAGCTTTGTGATCTCTTTGAGTCACTTTTATTTTATTTTATTTTTTTTGGCTTTTTCGAGACAGAGTTTCTCTGTGTAGCCCTGGCTGTCCTGAAACTCACTCTGTAGACCAGGCTGGCCTCGAACTCAGAAATCCTTGAGTCACTTTTATGATAATAAAATATAGTTCAAACAAATTATTTGCTGCAAGAGTGACTGTGGGAAGTATAAACTAAAATGTCAGTAAGGAGAACAGCTTTGGGAAACAGCAGAAGCGTGTGGATCATGTGTCATACGCAGTGTGTGGATTAGGAAGAGAAGTTGTATTATAAAACTCTCATTCTAAAAGCTGGAGTGTGAATTTCATATACGTCAGCTCCCTTTCAACCAGTTTGTGTGAATGATGGTGTTACCATATTTGATCAAATATGCAGGGTAAAGAGTGGTCCTAACATTTTATTTAGTTTAAGATCTATAGTGCTTGTGTCTGAAATAAAAAAAAAGACCAAAGCATTTTTTTAATTGTAAATGACATATAATATTCTTAAAGCTGGTTGTCTTAATATTTTTGCCCTTGCTTACAGTTATTAGTAGTGAAAGTAAGTTTGCATATCCACTATTTTTTTGGATATTAGAAGTCCTAAAACACCAGGTTCATAGTTACGGTCATGTGACATCAGAAGCTGAAAGAGACAACCATGTTAATAGCATAGAGATGGTGTATCTGTGTCTGTGTGCACATATGTGTGTGCATGTGCCCTGTGTCTTCTACAGACAGCCTCAGTGTTAGTGCACAAACAGCGATCTATTGGAGACTTGGACATGAGGCTTCAGCTTCTGGGTGCCTCAAACATGCGGTTTCTCTGGGGACAATCCTTTTGCTCTGTAAACCCTAAGGAGCCTTGGGCTTGAACAATCACTTTTCTGTTACTTGAAATAATTATCAAAACTTGAAAAATTTCTCATTCTTGGAGATGGGATTGCTGGTGAAATTTAAAGCTGTAAGCAGCTAAAATTTTATACTTGGGTCAAATTTTTTAATCTACCCCCTTTGTTTATATGCTAAATTAAAAAAATAAACAAGGCGGGCAGTGGTGGCACACGCCTTTAATCCCAGCACTTGGGAGGCAGAGGCAGGCGGATTTCTGAGTTTGAGGCTAGCCTGGTCTATAGAGTGAGTTCCAGGACAGCCAGGGCTACACAGAGAAACCCTGTCTCGAAAAAAAAGCAAAAATAAATAAATAAATAAATAAATAATAAAATAAAATAAACAAAGGGAATCTGTCTATACTGGAGATTGCTACTTTTGAATAATATTCATAGAATACCAAATTTAGTACCCTGATTTATTTAAGGTACAGAATTGTTGTAGTAATAATTTTATTGAATCAAGCTATTTTAATTGTATGCATGCCTAAGTTGAAATGTATGTTTTAAAATACATTGTACATTTTAAATTACATATCTGCCCTTGAATATCTGATGCAATCATATGTTGAGACTATCTTGCCCATTAAGCTCAGATATTGTAGAAATGTTGGAGTTTGGGAAATTCTGTTATCTTGGGAGCAAATTATTTTCAGTACCACACCAGTTTTTCAGCTTAAGAATAAAGCTGGGAAGAATGCCTTCAGCTATTAGTTTTCCTGAATCCAAAGACACGGGTGGGGCAGGATCAAAAATACTCATTTGATCAAAGTTATTGGCTCTGAAGGTATTCTTACCTGTGTAAGGAAGATGAAAGGTGTTGTTTTTATTGCATGCTAGTAACAGTGTAATTTTGAACTAATTGGTGTTGAACTGCCAATCACCTGGGGGGAATGCAAATAGATACTCTTACAATTTCCTTTGAGGTAGTGAAATCTTATGTCGGGGCTGGAAGAAAAACAGAATAATACCGTTAAATTGACCTTAAATGAGCTGCTTTGTGGTTTTCTTGGAGAATCCCTTTATATTTTTCAGGACTTGTCCAAACAGGTTTTTGTCTACAATTTGACTTATTGACTAGACAATGCTGACAGTGAACATTTTGGGTTTGTTTTGAAATAAAATAATGATAATATAGTTTTTAGGATGTTTTCATTTTTCGTGCAACTTAAATTTATATAATAGTTGAGTGTTTGTTTGCAGTGTGTCATAAGTCCTCACACTGGCCATTACTGACTTTTCGTCTTTTATAATGAAAGATTCTGTCCCCCAGAGCTTGCTTTTTGCTTGGGTATTAATATATTAGCATGTAATGAAGGAAGGGGATGTCCTGGAAAACTCATTTAGGGTGACTTTTTGGAGGACAGTAGGAATGTGTTCTTGGTTTTCATATGGAAGAAACTCCTCTTGTGTATTAGGAGTTAGGGCACCTAAAATAAAAAGCACTTTTCAGAAATGTGACTTCAGGGGATTGGCGAGATGGCTCACTAATTGCTCTACCAGAGGACCTGGGTTTAATTCCCAGCATCCACAGAGCAGTTTACAACCATCCATAACCCCAGTTAAGGGACACCCTCTTCTGGCCTCTGAGGGCACTGCATGCATGTGGTGCACAGACAGGGAACGCACCATAAACACCATAAAATAAAATTTTCAAAATGTCACTTCAGTTATTTTTTTTGAAGAAACATGCATTCATTGTTCTAAACATTTATATTAAGCCTCATAGACTTAATATAAATGTAGCCTTGTATACCACAAGGTAGGCTACTACTCTCTTCATTTCATTTCAGATTACCAGAAATGCTCTCCTGCTACCATTCTTTTCCAAAGTTCAGGACAGTTATCAATTGTTCTCCAGGCTTCAAAATGTTTACTGGAAGTAAAATATCACTGTTAGATATTTTATACTTTGATTTAAAGATATTTAACAGTCTTATAATCCTGTGCTGTCCCCTGCAAGTCTTTTTCTTATTCCCTTGGAGATGGCTACTAAGTTTGTATCGTAGTTACTTTCATTGCCTTGGTTGCCAGAACCTGAAAACTAAGTATGTAGTCACACTGTCGTAGTTTTAGATCACAGTGCATGAGTATCTGTGTACTTGATGTCGTACTGCTCTTGTACAAATAAAAGTTGAATATTAGTGAATAAAATAATGAAGCCAAGGCACCCTGGAGACAGCATAGAGCTTTCAGCCAACAGGTGGCACTAGATCTCTATTCCTGGTGATGCAAGGAAATAAGGGGGTACAAATGGGAAACTTAGGATCTGTGACTCTAGGGTCTTGAATTTTCACGGTGGCCCATAGTGAGCCTATGTGGCCCAATACTCGCTTGCATCTTTGCTTGAGAATGATCACCGTTTGCCTCTATCAGTCAGGTTAGCCTTCTTTCTTCTGATTCAGTTCTTTTGGCTTCTTGATTTTTAGTCCCCAATACCAAGCCTGGTGAACTTCCAGCTGTTTGAAGTACCATCTGTCCTAATTAGGTGTGAAGGAAGTGACAGTGAAGACAGAAAACAGAAGCTAGGGTACTCCATTAGGGTCAGTGAAGAAGAGTCTCACCGTAGCAAGTGAGACTTACTTAACAGTTAATTGGAGAGATAGGAAAGAATTTGTACAAGACAGAATTTGTACCTAACTTCCAAAGGTAACAAGATGGGCTGAGGAGATGTATGAGAAAAGAAAGTAAAACTATCTAGAACTTAAAAAAAAGTAAGTAAGTAAAAAGTGATGACCCAGAGACGCCCATTTCTAACCTGCAGAACCGGTGAATATGTTACTTTGTAGATACAATCCGAGTAGAAGTGTTGATATTCACGGGCATACAGAGTATCTGGGGGGCCTAGTGTAAGAGTGCAGGAGGAAGCCAGAGATGGAAAGACAATGCATGCATAAGTGGGAGTGGTCTGAGGAAGCCCTGAGAGCTGCAAATGCAGGTAGCCAGGTGCTAGAAGAGACAAATGTTGAGTCTCCCCTAGAATGCCCTAGGGGCAGTCTTGCTGGGACCTTGATGGTAGGACTGCAGACATCAAGAACTATAAGACAATAAGTTGATGCTATTTTGGGTTTTAAGCTTTATGGTGGTTTGGTCCAGCACCATTAGGAAATTAATATAGTCTTTCTGAAAAATGAATCACCTGACAGATTGTGAGTCACAGACCAATAGGAAAAAAACAGTGATGAAATAATAAATATGGACTACAGAGGTAAAGTACTAATGTAAGCACATATCTAGATGGAAAGAAAATAACAAGTGAGAAAAGATGGCCAAGTAAATAACAGGGTATTCATCAGGGTGACCCTTGAGTGTACATTCAAAACCACAGAGACTCATGGAGAGATTGCCATGTGGACATTGATATCTCTGCTAGGCCAGTGCTCTATGCTTTACCCCCTGAACAGGGATTTAAAATATTGAAATTTATTCTACAACAACTCTGATTTCCTGAAATGATGTGAAAAATTGCTTACAAAAGAGTTCAACAGAGAAGTTGAGCTGGTACCTGCCTAACTAGAGTCTTCACTTCTCCTGACCAGTATACATGGTACTGGAAGATACTCTGTATGCTACCATACAAGAAAAGTAACTGCCAGCTCAGCTATAAACTTCTGATCTGCAGCAGTGACCTATCTACATGACATACTGGTGTAACAGTGGCACAAACACTGGGGGAGTAACCAGCTACTCTGATTGGATGTAACGCCCACTCCAGGAGTTGGAACCTCTGCATGACACTGCTTGGGTAGCCAATAGGTCATGGGTCTAGGGGAAAATAAAATACTATTGTCCTGCTAAAGGAACATAGCAATAAAATGACACACACACACACACACACACACACACACACACACACACACACACACTGCAATACACCATTGCTCAGCCATCATCAAAATTTAGGTGGGTACTACTACAGAAACCCACAACTGAACAAGACTGGTTAAGAGTGAGAGATTTTAGAATATTGAGTTCCAAATGGGACATCTTTGTCAAATCCTTCCTCTCAGGACTCAGGGAACTATGCAGAAGAAGAGACGGAAAGATTGTTAGAGTCAGAAGAGATGGATGACTCCGAGGAAACAGTGTCTTCCAAACATAAGAGAACTGATACACATGCAGACTTAGAGACATGTACAGGATCTGCACAGGTTTAAGCCGGGGGTGGGGGTGGGGGTGCGAATCCCAGAACTGAGAGGAAAAATGTAGACATGATCCGATCAAGAAGCTATCTTTAAAAAAAAAAATTTATCTTCAATTGACAAACCACTTGCAAAGAAAAATTGGTTTTCTCCAATGGAGTCTCATTGGGTATGTTAACCACACTTAAGGGCAGGCCCCATATCCTGTAGTAGATGGCTAGCAAAATTAAAAAATAGAAAAAAGAACTCAGTGGTACTTTTTGCAGTCTCTTTGTCTCATATTGCTCTGTTGGAATATAGTTACTGGTCTCATATATATATATTATGGTTTCTATTTTCTTTGTTCTTTGGTTTTTGTTTGTATGTTTCTTGTGTTCTTTTAAAAAATTCTGTTTTTTTTTTTTTGTTTGCCTGTTTTCTGAAGAGAGATAAAAAGAAAAGAAAGAACGTGTAGAGTTGGGAAGGTGAGGAAGTGAGAAGGGTCTGGGGCAGAGGGATTGTGATCAGAGTGTATTGTATGAAAAGTTATTTTTTAAAAAAGAGTTCAGTGTCAAACTTACCATCTGCAGCTTTCAGTTGTGAACTTACACACACTCCCTGAGACATTACTTATTGATTAGGGCCAAAAAGAAAAAAAAAAACAGTCCTGGTATATTCCTTTTACATCTCTGCATTGATAGAAGACACTACTCAACTACTACACGGAAGGAAAAATGTAGCATTGGTCTTGAAATAATCTTTTAGCAAGATGAGGATTTGGAGGAAGGGGTGAGGAGCAGTGAGGAAGTGGTTAGGTCGTGTCTTTCTGAGTTTCACCACGTCACAGGATGCTACACAGAAGAGCAGGCTGCAGGTTAAGACTGTTTATACCGACAGTACAGTGAAACTTGTACTCAGCAGGAGTGGTACAAGTGAGAAGGTAAACACTGGAATACCCAGTGAATCAGGGAAGGAATTACCAGAGTGCTATGTAGCTGAGGAAAGAAGGAAAAGAAGAGATCAAGGCAAATAAATAGTCCACACGTTTGCCCTGTGTAGAGGGAAAGCCCCAGTCACATCAATCTAGTGTGTGGGAGACACAGTTTAGTCCCTTGATGTCACTGTTGAGCTGCAGGAAAACCACATGGACGCTTACTCTGGTTTTTGTCTCCTAACTTCTAATTATGTGAAACTATTTTCTTATTTTCTAAGCTACTTTGAGTTTTGTGACTTAGTGGAAGGCGTCCTGATAAGTACATGCCATCCCATGGGTGAGAAAAGGGAGAATCATAAACTTAGGAAGTCAGATAATTTCATAGGAAAACCACATTAATAATTTAGAATTTAGCAGACAAGAAAATGTTGGCATTAGCCAGTTTAACAGAACAAAAGGAGTCTATTCCTACGTCATCTATGCTTGCTTTATACTTTAGAAACCCCAGAGTCACAAGGGACACCACCAGTTAAGGTAGCATGAGCTAAGAAAGGGAGGGCTTGTTAAAAAGCTGTCATGAAGGGACTTAGTCGTTACGTTATTTGCTTCCATCCGAGGTGCCAGGCACTTCCCTCTTGTCTATCTTAGAAGAAGAGTAAAAATTACTTTGTGTAAAACAGAGGGTCTCTGGCCTGGGAGGGCAGGAGTGCTTGTAGACAAAATACATAGATTCTGTCGTTCTTCATTTGCATAGCTGAACTTTAGTTTGAGAAGGAAGTCAGGACCATGCCCAGCCTAAGAAGAAAGCTCTGCAGCTCTGGCAGGAGGAATCACCGTGCTGTTAGGAGTGAGGCTCAGCTTGGCAAGATCCTCCAGGAGTCTGAAGTCCACACTGGCGTTTATTTCTCATGGCTTCATTCTTGAGGCAAAAGAACACAATGGAAACTCTGGTGACTGGAGAAAGCCTCTTGTGTGAACACTAACAGATGTAGGCATGTGGATATGGGGTACGGGGAAGAATGGCTAAAGACGAACCACCCCTCGTGCCCTGGATGGACAAGAAGGCCACTTTCATGGGAAAGGCCAAGGCTCCATCGTCTGGGACATCCAGTTAGCAGAAAGAGTTCTTGAAACTTAGAAATAAGAAAATAAGTCAGAATGACAATAAGTAAAGCGTAAGAGGTAAACATGTTTCAGACCAGTCGAGTCAGCCTCTAGCTAACACCCCTTCCACACAGGGTTAAGAGAGAGAATATGGTGAAAAGAAAAAAAAAAGGATCAAGCAATTGCTCTGATCTGAAATGTGAATTTGGGGATCGAAAATGCTCACCTGTGCCCAGTGGATATGCCACTGCACAGACATGTATTCACAGCAAGAACACTGGGAACAGTTTACTGTGGCACTGACAAGCAGACATTCCTAGAGTAAGACTGAGAGTTGCCGCAGACTTTGCAAAAGCCTTGCTGCAGCTGTCGGCTTAAAGGCTTATCTCCAGCTTGTGGTGCTATTTTGCACAGTGAGTCTCAACCTTCTAATGCTGTGACCCTTTAATACAGTTCCTCATGTTGGGGTGACTCCCCAACCATAAAACTATTTCCATTGTTACTTCATAACTGTAATTTCGCTACTGTTATGAATTGTAATGTAAACATGTTTTCCGACGGCGTTAGATGACCACAGGTTAAGAACCACTACATTACAAGGTGTATCTTAGCAGTCAGAAGCTAGAGGCATGTCCTTGAAGGGTATCCTGTCAGTAGTCCCTTCCCCTCTCTCTGCTTCCTGGATACCTTGAGGTGTGAGTTATCTGTAAAGCACCTCGTGATGAGGTGGTATCAGGGAGAAGCAGGCACTGAAACAAGTCTAAGGGTTTTGACACTAAGCTTTGTGCACACTTTATTTAAGGGTAAGACTTAAAAGTCACTGAAAACCAAATAGTGTGGAGAGTTGATGTTCTGAGTTCTGAGTGCTGGCACTATTTTACTGAATGTAATGGGCTGTAAAGACAGCATGAATGAGGGTGGGCTACTTAGCATGTCATCTTGTTGCAGGTCCTCTTTGTCTTTTTCTGATAAAGCCACAGCTCCGCATCTTTCCTCTCCTAGATGAAGTAGGGAGAGTTTCCAAGCTTTCATTCAGAGTCTCGTGACTTAAAGGCCCTGAGGATTGGGCTGACCTCTTCCTGCTGTGCTGTGCTCACCAAGGCTCCAGAGACAGGCCTTACCGAAGGGGTCTCTAACATTCTTACCTCTTCTTTTCTTGTCATTCCCACCTGTTATTTCTAAGTCTCAATGAAGAAAAGAAGGAAGTTGGATTCAGTTGGATTGGGCTCTCTGATGGGAAAACCAAAGCAAAAGAAGTATAATGCGTTTAATAGGGAGTCAGGGTTATTGCATATAGCTGAACAAAGAGATAGGTTTAATTGATCTGAGTAGGAGCAGTCTCTGTAGATGAGCAGTCTTCAGGCCATACATACTCCTGGGAGAAAGCTAAGGTGTACATTTTGTACACTCATAATCAACAGTTGCACTTGGACCAGGAAAGAAGGCCTTGCCATTCATTTTCCCATGGGTGTGCGGCTTTGCAGTTCTTCACATGCCGTGACTATATCAAACTCACACACTCAGGACTTCATTCATTCAGGGCTTTCTCTGCTCCTCATACTGCTGGGACAGAGTTCCTGACACTGAGGCTTCCAGCTGCCTGTGATTTTCCCACTTGCTTGTATATGTGCTGCTTTTATTAATTGTTTTATTATTTTTTTGAGAATTTTGGACATGGTCATTGCATCTGCATCACTGGCCCTTTCAGTCTCCTCTCTGACTCTCCCACCCTGCCAAATTCATGATATCTGTAATTATTATCGTTACATGTAAACACACACATATGCACAAATGCGTGTAAGACCTACTGAGTCCACTTAGTTTTGCTTGTATAAGCGTGGATCCAGGACTGACCTTTACTGAAAAGTTTTCTGTTGGCCTGTTCCCTGAATTGCTTGCTTTATAAACTAGGGAGGCAGGTTCACTTGCTTATCACCAATGAATTCTTAACTGATAGAGATTAAACTTGAAATAAGATTTAGCTAGATGATGATTTTAGTGAAACACTTGTGACAAGTAAAACCCAGAAAGGAATGAAAATGTAAAAGCTCTCAAAACATAATTTAAGAAAATGGTCATTATGAAATGATAAAACATATGCTGTACATTACTTATAAATAACAGTCTCAGAGATTTAATAAGGGAGATACTCACAGCCAAATACAGATCCGTAATGAAAACCATCCTTTAGCAGTGAAGGAATCCTAACCTGGCATATTTGTATCTAGGGTTTCAATTCATCTGTTTCAGAATTTAAGAGATCAAGCAGAAAGAAGAGGAAGATGCTGTAATAGGCCATTGCAGAAGCAAGCAGAAAGTAGGACTGAAGGAAATCCACATGAGAAACAGGAGATGTGACCTGTTGCATTTAGGAAAATGTACATTTAAGTAGCCCATCACTTTGGCAAAAATTCAACTGCCACACCCAGTGCCAATGCTGATATATAAATAGGAGTTTTCAAAAGCTATTGAGAGTAGTCAGACTTATAATAACTTGAATTATTATGGTACATAAAAACATTTGTTGAATGTAAACTTTAAAAAGTTCCTAAACCTGAAATGGCCCACTATTCAAAGTTTGGAAATCTGTTTTACAGAAATAATAGAAGCAAACGAATTGGATATGCTAATGTTCACTAGAATATTGACAAATGAAATATTATTGCTGAGTTAGGTTGTAGCAATCCAGATTGTGGTTTGCACACTCAGCTGTTAGGAAATATTTACTGACAGGCAACAGCGAACAGTCAACTAATATGTCTGGCTTGATATTTGTATAAGAATTTGCATGAGAGAGAAAACCCATATGTGAGACAGAAGTCCAATCTGAATGTGAAGAAAGCTGTGGAAGCACCAGCCACACTGGTGGTAATTGTCATCCTAGGGAAGCAAACTGGAGAGTAGAAGGTCTTGATTCCTTCTACTTGGTATGGTAGGCACATGTAAAAGGAGTAACAGAGGGTAAGGGAAGACATTGTCTTAAGAAACATGGTTTTCAGTCATCAAGAGTATGGATCCTCTTGAGCAGTGGTCCTCAACCTTCCTAATGCTGTGACCCTTTAATACACTTCCTCTTGTTGTGGTGACACCAACCACTTCATTACCATAACTTAACTATTATTATGAATCATAGTGTAAATATCTGATATACAAGATACTTGATATGCAACCCCCGTGAAAGAGTCAGTTAACCCCCAGTGGGGTTGTGACCCACAGGTTGAGAACCACTGCTCTCTAGTGAGTTTTACGTGATTCTCAACAGCGTCTGTTCCTCCTGGCTCTCGGTGAGTACCGGATGTTTTGTATTGTGTCTGGCGCTCTGCTGTTCTCCAGCTGTTCCCACCGCTGGACTTAAGAATGCATTTGCTTTAACAGGGCTGTCCTCATCAGTTGAACACAACGTACTGGAATTGGAGCAAGAGCTTGAGAATGTAAAGACCCTTAAGACAAAATTAGGTATCGTACTCTTTTCTTGGTTATTTGTTGGTTTTAGTTAGTTATTAAGATTGTAAAATAGTCTTAAAATAGTTGAAAATTTAAACTTTGTGTTAATAACTTACTGTGTTCAGAGTCTGACTGTTTTTTCTTTTGGGAGAGGGTAAGTATCTGAAATTACTTTTGAGGTTTATTTTTTTTTATGTGTAGGAATATTTTGCCTGAATGTGTGTGTATTCCCTAGAACTGGAGTTACTAATTGTTATGAACCGCCTTGTGGGATGCAGGGAATGAGCCTGGGTCTTCTGCAGAAGGAGCAAATGCGCTAAGCTGCTGAGCCATCCCTCCAGCCCTTGAAGCTACTTTTCAAATATACTAATATTCAAAGATGATGTGTTTTTGGCTCTACTTGAGTAGATTTTTCCTATATGTGGGTGCACATGCCACATACATAGTGGATGCGGAAGTCAAAACAATTGCAGGAAAAGGTTCTTTCCTTACATCATGCGGACTTCCAGGATTGGACACAAGTTGTCAGGTTGTTGGCAGGTACACTTAGTCACACTGAGTCATCTTGTTAGCCCCACTTGCATTGTTTTTGAGAAATAATAAATAAACGACCCCTCTGTCAATGTGATTTTTAAAATGTGCTTTTAAGATTTTTTAACCACTGATTATGACATATGGTTTTCTTGGTCTTTAGTTATACATTTTATATATCTTAGAGAAAATTTGCTGTTAATTTCTTCAAGTATTTTTATTTTCTACTTGTGTTACCCCTTTTCAGCTGCTTCAGTTATTTGCAGATTGCCTGTAGCTCCAGGCTGACTGTTTTGTACTCCTTTCTCTTTGTGTTTGGCTTTGGATTTTTGTTCTATTTCACTTGTCTCAACTGTTTCTTACTCCAGCTGCTGTATTTTGGTCTCGGAGACTGGGTTTTCAGTTTTGCTTGGGCCTATTCTCATCATGCTGCTAATTGACATTGTTAAATTTGTTTACTCTACTTCTGGTGGAGAGTAATATAGTTATGAGCGTACTCTGAGTGTGTGAGTGCTCACATGCTCTAACCAGAGGGCACTCTGAGTGTGTATGTCTCTGTGTGTGTGCTCACATGGCACTCTGAGTGTATATGTGTGTGTGCTCACATGGCACTCTGAGTGTGTGTGTGTCTGTGTGTGTGCTCACATGGCACTCCGAGTGTGTATGTGTGTCTGTGTGTGTGCTCACATGGCACTCTTGAGTGTGTGTTTGTGTGTGTACTCACACGGCACTCTGAGTGTATTATGTGTGTTTGTGTGTGTGCTTACATGGCACTCTGAGTGTATGTATGTGTGTTTGTGTGTGTGCTCACATGGCACTATGAGTGTATGTATGTGTGT
>JANHMN010000016.1:57603066-57635270 GCA_030674055.1 Rhabdomys pumilio | reverse complement strand
TCTGTCCATACCATCTCTCTCTTGTTTCTGTCCATACCATCTCTCTCGTTTCTGTCCATACCATCTCTCTCTTGTTTCCCGTCTGCTTCATCTGCATTCTTGGAGATAAACTCATTCTTTTTTGGCTTATAGACATAACTCTGAGAAGTTGCTTGCCCAGTTACTTAAGGTTTATGCAGTACTACCATTTTGTGAATTGGGCAGTGGCAATGATGTTCATATCATATCAGTTTAAGCTGCCTGGATTCCTTTGACCGTAAAAGTAGAAGGGGTACTGCTAGATCATATGGAAATTAAGTTTTGGAGAAACCGTCATACTGATTCCCATAGTGGCTACAACAGCTTACATTCTAACCAGCAGTGAATAGGCTTCCTTCCCACTCCCAACCCCTGTCTTCACCAGAATTTGTTGCTGTTTTTGTTTCTTTGATAAAAGCAGTTCTGACTGGGGTAAGATAGAATCTTAGTGGCATTTTGATGGGTAAATGTTACATTTTTTATATGTATTTATTAGCCATTTTAAATTTTCTTTTGAGAACTGTTCAGTTCATTGAATTATTTGCTCATTTTGTGTTTAATTTTTTTGTTAAAAATATTATATGTATTAATCTCCTGTTAGATGAATAGATGCCACAGATTGTCTTCTTTTCTGTAGGCTCTTCCATTCTGTCTCTGTCATACAGATTGCTAGTCTGACACAGTCCCGTTTGTCTCCTCTTGCCTTCCTGAGCTGTGGGTTCCTGTCCAGAAATCCTGTGCCTGTGCATGTAATTTTTTTTTACCCTTTAGTAGTTTCAAAGTGTCAGGTTACACTGCAGTTTTAATCTATTCTGAGTTGAGTTTTGTGCAAAGGAGGCAGGATCTAGTTTTGGTTCTTAGTGTAGACACACAGTCTCTCTGGCACCACTTGTTAACAAGGCTGTCTTTCTCTAGTACTTCTGGTTCTTTTGTCAAGAGTCAGAGGCTGTGCTCCTTCTGTGTCTTCTACATCAAAGGTGCATGCTCTGGTTTCTGTACCAGTGCCATGCTGTTTTTGTTACTACAGCTCTGTGGTGTAGTTTGAGACCTTATGTAACATTCTTGGAATGTAAGTCTACTGCTAATAATCCCATGCTGTTTGGATGTCTAAGATAGTTTTTTTTTTTTTTTTTGGAAGATATTGAGAAGAAGAAGATTTGGAAGACATGAGAGTTTAGATTACTTTCTCTCAAACTTTCAAAATAGTCTTGCATTGCTTCCCCTTTGCATTGCAGACTTTGACAGAAAACTTTCTCTGGTCATCATTTTTATGTTTTTTTTTTTTCCCCCTTGTGGAAAGCTCAGCAGTCTGATTAATGTGTGCTTAGGCAAGATCCTACTTTGTGTTCGTTACTCATGTGTGTCATCAAATTTGGTCTATTTCTAGTTGATAATCCTTGAGCCAATATGTTTTCAAGGAATTTATCCTTTTAATCTTGTAGGGACAGTGTGTGTGTGTGTGTATGTGTCCCCTTGTGTGTATATGTGTATATTGGATATATGTGGTACATATGCATTTGTGTGGTGTGTGTGTGTGTGTGTGTGTGTGTACTAGTGTAGATGTTTATGCCCGTGTGTGTGTGTGTGTGTGTGTGTGTGTATGTGTGTGTGTGTGTGCGTGCGTGTGTGCGTGCGTGTGCGCGCGCGTATAGTTTCATACAAGGTCAATTTCATGTGCTATCAGGCTCTGTCTACCTTGAATTTTCCTGACAGGATTGGTAATAGGCTGTAAACTCACCTGAATAGAATAGTCTGGCTGGATGGCCAGCAACACCCAGGGATTGATGTTAGGTTTTCATAGATTTTGGGAATTGAACTTAGGTTATCATGCTTACATAGCAAGAACTTCACTGGCCAAGCATCTCTGCAGCTCTTTTCCAGGGACTCTGGAGAGTGAGTGCATCCTCAGCCACTTGGAGTCCGTTTAGTTCATTAACACTGTCACTTATTCTGTTTTGTGCCCCAAGAAGGGACTCAGCATTCAGCATGAGAACAGCTTAGGGAGCAGAGAGTTGCTTGGAGTGAGGCCCAGCAAAGAACTGAGCAGGAAACCCAGACATGACTGTTTCCAGTGGCTACAGCCTTTCCTAAGTGCAGAAGCTAGAGAAAGAGACTGAACTTACTAAGTATGTCAGTTTTAAAAGCCTCAAGTTGACGTATATAGGAAAAGTACAAAGTAAACAGGAAAAGCATTCTTGATAGGAGTAAGAGCTGGTTAGATCCTACAGAAACTGGAACACTTAAAGATAGCAAAAGATGGTGTTGAAGCTAATCATTATTTGAGTTTAGAGATTAATATAATTTTATTAATAAATTTGATAAGAACACGTGTTGTTTTGGCGCCTTTACATTAAAATCATAGGTGTTTTGGGTCAGATGTTTATGTACTAGGCCAAGTTGTGTAATTTACTGATAACATCACTCTCAGGCCTTTTGTGTCCCACCCTCTACAAAGGCTCCGCCTCATGCAGCTCCGCCAACATGAACATGCTTGCTCAGAGTAGACGTTGACTCAGGTGGGCTAAAGAACATGAGTTCTATTGACTTATCCTGTGGGTGGAACAACATGCTCCTTAGTGTTGACTGTGTTTTGTGCACCAGTTCTTTTAAACATGTGAATAGAGACAAGGTTGTTTTTGAAGGAATTATTCATGAAACATTCTCAGTTGAGTCCTTGTGGGAGAGGCAGTGCATTGCTTGTCATGAAGTGTTCTACCGAGGTCACATGACCCTCTGCCTCACTGCCTCACTGCGTCTAATGAAGCCACTTTGTGTGTGTGTGTGTGTGTGTGTGTGTGTGTGTGTATTGTGTGTTGTGTGTTGTGTGTTGTGTGTTGTGTGTTGTGTGTTGTGTGTTGTGTGTTGTGTGTTGTGTGTTGCTTCCCTTTTAACAGTGAAGGGATGGGTGAGATATTTGACCAAAGTTTAATCTTGTTGTATTTTAAAACTTACTGTCTAAATGCCATGCTGTCTTTGTCCAGAAGTTTGGAAGTATTGTACATTTATATAATAAATAAGCTTTACATCAGTACTGTTACTTTTTCTTGAGTGTCAGTAATTTCAAATTGAAAAAGACATTTTTGTTTAATTGTTGCTGGGACAAAAGCCACCTTGCCAGAATTTCAGAGAAATGATTGGTGTTTTGCTTCTAAGAGTTATATATGCTATCCAAAATAATCTTTTGGTTGGCTAAGACCAGTCAGGTTTTTTCTAAAGTGCAAATGAAGTAATAGTATCTTCCCTGTGAACTAGCATTTTTGTTCCTCTTGGGTTTCTTTATATGCCTGCCTGGAACAAAGCTTTTAACTAAGAGGCTGCTTTTTGCCTAGACATATTGTTATGTCCAGTGGAGTCCATTTCTAGGCTCTATGACCATCAATCTCACTGTTCTAGGACTTCTATGTTCAGTGTGACTGATTTGACCCCCCTCCAACTCTGCTTTTTTGTTGACAGTGTAAAGCTATCTACGGGAATACAACAGGGGTCCCAAGTGGTGTTTGTATACCCACACAGATTCATTAACGAGAAGAGAATGTGGACCTTGTATCTGTATCACTGTTAGGATGATTTTATCTATATAGAATGCCAGTGGTACATTTAGTAATGGATAATCAAGTGCACACCTTGACACATGATCCATGTGTTAAACGCTATCAGCCTGCTCTCTTTGCTCTTACCCATAGTAGTAGACATCATACAGGGCACACTCAGCTTCTCCTTTGGGAGCCTTATAAATGCAGAAGCTTGAGTGAACCTTTCTCATGGGATAACTGTAACTTTTGCTGGCCTCATATGGAGATCTTTGGTCTTGGGGATCAATTTAGTTGCTAGTATGGGGGCTCTCAGTGAAGCCTTGAGGTTTGTGTTGGTAGGACCATAACTGCTTATATAGCTACTAACATCAGTTAAATGTTTTGTTTTGAAAAGTAAAGTATCAGATTAGGCATCCAGTCCATTTAACAGAGTCCTTTCTTTTAGGCTTAGCACCGAAAGACTGAAGGCAAAGTTGTCATCATTTTACAGTAATAGAGGGCAGGCACTAAAGGCTTTTCTGGTATCTGGGTATTAAACTTTTTTGTAAGGTGCTATCTAATGTCTTCATTAATCTTCACCTATTTTTTAAAACACTTTGCCAATGTCTTTCAAACTTACATGTATTGGTTCCAGGTGAGAGTGACTATGGAGCTAAATTTGAAATTCCCTGTTCATGCTGCACTGTTTGCATAGGGAGATTTCTGCTGTCTGTAAGCTTCTCTGGGAGGCTCCCAGTAGTGTTTGATAGAATTGTGTTGGATCTCGGCTGAAAGCCAAATCCAAAAGTCAGTTGATGGGGTGATATTGAGTCAAAGTTATTTTTTGAAATCACCCATAAAATCCTTAAATGGTCTATAGCATATGCAGTACATAGGTGTGTTTGTACAATCCTATAGGAAGTATCTATTGCATCTTGTAACTCTTCCTTATATAGCCCCATCTAGCCCTTCAGTGTCTTCCTCAACCACACCCTCCTTCTCACTCCACTCAACCACATGACTTGTAGAACTTACTTACCTATCTATAGTCAGAAAATCCTACCACTCATGCCTAGGGACACATACTCAGGGAATAAATTTAAATATTCTTTCAGTTAAAACGACTTTTATATGTGAGTGAATTTAAGTAGCTTAAAATCCATGTATGATGCAATCATCATACATTCCAGCTTCCCATTCTTATTTTATAAATTTGTAGTATATTGGAAGGAAGTGGTCTTGTTTATTCAGTTCTGTGATGAGGATGAAGAATGTGTAAAGTGTTGCCCCTGAAAATGAGTTGTAGATGTGGAATCGACATCATACTATGTACCATATTAGTGGAGAATAACAGGCTCTAGTGAATGGCACCCAAGCTTGCTCTTTAACGTAGATGTGAACCCTAAAAGGTGATGGGTACTCATGCCAGTCTCCTGTGTATCACATGTCAGTGACTGGGATGTGAAGGTCAGGAAGGCTTGGGTTGCCCTGCTAGGAAGCAGTTGAATGCTTCATGGCAGGAGTCTTCCCACAGAACTTCACAAACCTCTGAGACAGTCTGAGTCTGGCCTAATCCCAACTGCATTTGTTACAGGTATTGACACACCCCACTTTATTAAGAATTAATACTCTCATTTACTTCTTAACAGGAATCACTAGATTCGATCTACTTGGAGACTTTGGAAGATTTAATTGGCTGGGAAATTTCTATATTGTATTATCCTACAATTTACTCTTTGCCATTGTGACAACATTGTGTTTGATCAGAAAATTCACATCAGCTGTACGAGAAGAACTTTTCAAAGCCCTAGGTAATCTTGAAATTTATGAACATTTTTTCCTACTAATCATGACTTTGAACATGTTGTGTCTATTTAGTTTCTAAGTGTGCGTGGCTCTCAGTCCCATTCTTGACTTGTGTGTTGATGTGACTGGATCGGAATGACATCATTGTACTGTAGGGTCTCATCTATAAGGTGTGTGAGTGGCTATTCTTATGGGTTCTCAGAACAGGGCTGAGGACATCATAAGAACTTAAGAATGGCAGTGAGCCCTTGGTTCTTATGATAGCGATGAGGAGGACTTGATGTGGAAGACTTGTGTTTGGTAATGATGCCCTTTTCGATTTTTTTTAAGGATCAAAATTTATTCTTTTGCCTTCTACTATTTTTTACTTGAAGTTTTAGGAGGACTTGGATTTTCTAAGTGAACAGGCAACCTATAATTCTCTCCAGTAAGCCAAATAACTGTGGAAAACAATGTTAGCATTCTTGGAATAGAAAAGATAGGGGGTTTGATGTCATGTCCCAGCCATTTGTAGTGTTGTGGTATCAGAGCCTGCTCCAAGTGATATGTCTTTGCTGCATTATTCCTGCACACATGCTGAACATAGTCCAGGGTTTGTACTTTAGAGTGAGCAATGCTCCAGAAGCTTCCCAGACTTGCAGATTTACTCCATAGCAGTAAGGAAAGGTGATGGTTTCCTGCAGGAGACTCTAGCATTCACTCATTTGCTGACACCACTTGAATGCTTATGCCCCATATAGGTTGTGGTTTTAGCTATTTCAAGAGGCAACATATTGATAGATCCATTAAGGCCTCAATTTCAGAAAGCTTAAACTATAGGCACAGCAATAAAGCTTCTCAGAGCACCAGCCTTATGACCTTGGTGTTTGAAAGGATGACCTTTGAAGAAAAACTACCAGGTTACTGCTCCATGTGTATTTTATTTGTAACATGCACTCTTGAGAGGATAGCTGACTGGAATATCGCCCTGGAATGAAAAGCCACATCTCATCTTAACTGAAACACCAGATAATTTATGAATTTTAGTGTCATAATATCAGCCACATTGCAAACAGGCAGGTGCTGAAGAACCAAGAAACCCTCAATCACGAGTTTAGTTGAAACCTCCTTTTTTGCTTGGATCTCAGATCAATTCCAGCTTGGCTATAACTAAGATGGCTGGAGTATACCAGTGTTGGCACTTTGCTGTGTAGCTTCTGTTGAAGTTTTAAGTCAGAGTCCCTGTATATCAAGTCATCAGTCTGACCATAAGACATAGTGCAGTTTTCAAGAGTTGAGTGAAATTCAAGAGATGTGTTTATTTTCTTTTTCAAATATTTTCTATTATCTTCTTGTATATTACTTAGGGACAATTCTCTGTATAAAAAAGATCCTTTAAAAATATATGTTCAAATGGTCCAAGGTGTTAAGTCTAATTTTAACAACCAATTCCATTCCCAACAGAGGTCATCTACTGCACAATAGCAACAGTAGTGGTGTTGTCCAACGTGGACTGTTTTGGGAGAGGTCTACAGATGACATTGTCGCAGTTGTGTCAGTCCTGTGCCATACCCAGATTTAAGAAGTGAACCTACTTACATCTTAAAAGTGTCGCTCCTGGGTCAGCAATGCGTCTCAGTGGTGGCATGCTTGCCTACTGTGTTTAGGTCCCTGGGTCAGCAATGCGTCTCCGTGGTGGCATGCTTGCCTACTGTGTTTAGGTCCTCGGTTTGACCTCTAGCATTGCAGCTACAGAGTTCCTTCGCAGTGCTCCTTCCTCACTTATTTTTATCCTTTTATTTTTCTACAGGACTTCACAAACTTCACTTGTCAGATACCTCAAGGGATTCAGAAACTACAAAGCCTTCTGCAAATGGGCATCAGAAAGCACTGTGAGACTGCCTCCGTAGTACTCTACAGCAAGTCCTGACAACTCCTGATTCATGACATTCCCATAGACGCTGTACACTCTGGTGGGTCTGGGCCTACCTGTCAGTGCCCCTTCTCATAAGCACTGACAACTTGGCACTGCTCATCTGTTTCTCCTTGAGTTTTCTGCTTGACCTTATAGCTTTTGGTTAAACCCTGAGTTTTCGAGACTGAGGAAAAGCTGTGTGTCTACAGCAGGAGCCATCTGGATGAGAGGTGAAGACTTGGACATTCTTATGCTTTGCTTTATACCTCGAGAAGTTTGGTTCTGCAGACAGAAGCCTGCTTGAAAGTCATCTGGTACCCCAAAGCATTTTCAGAAGGTCCTGGAAACTGCTGTACTAGGAACAAACTACCATTTTTTTTATTTCCTTAAAAAAACCAAAAGCAGATTTTCTGATTCATGTTACAGAATCATTAGACTTTGAGCCAGTGGAAAATACTAGATTCTTTTCACATCTGAGCCTAGGTGGGCAGCCCCAGGACTGTTTTTGTGGTAAGCTGCAGTACGAAGCACATGTGACTGCAGATTTGGACAGTATATGTGTGCACCTGATAATACTTTTCACAGCACAGAGCCAGTGTTGTACACACATGTAACGTAGACTTTGCCTTATAGGCTGTATGTACATTCACTTTTTAAAACCTTTTTTCAAAACTACTCTGTGCTTGTTGTGCCTGTGAAATCCAAAGACAGAAATTGCTTCTTCTTCATGTCCCCAGGCTTCGGTGACTGTCATATACACCACCTTAAGTCACACACCTCAGGAAGGTTACCAGTGTGATATCTAGAACTTCCACGGAAGGGTGGGTGTAGTGTAATATGAGCCCATAATTATTCAGTTGTTTAGTTTGTTGGGATGGTTTCTCAACTCGTGAGTCTACTGATTCAAACAAACGAGTGCATGCTGTTTGTTCCTAGGTAGCACACATTTCACAGAAACAGAGCAGTGCTCACATGCACTGTATGGATGACAAAACAGGGTTTGTGTTCAGAAAAAAGAAGTAAAGTGTCTTTTTCTCAAATTGTTGAATTTAGCTTCTTTTGGAGAAATATATGAAAGGCAGTATCTGGCTTTTTTTTTTTTTTCACTTAGAGAAACAAGAAGATTTAGCTCTATGCTTTTAAGTCATCGAGTTCTCATCTTTGCGTACACCATGGCATTCCCTGATACCAGGTTAGCTTTAGGGAAGAGGAGCAGTGGTGCTGTGGCTCTGAGTGAGTCGGTGAGTGCCTCCAGTGAGTACTGGTAGACTCCGAAGGGTGCGCTCCTGCACTAGCACTGTGCGAGCTGACTGAGATTTACCTGATCATTAGTGCCAGGCTCTGAGCAGACCAAGCCACGGAGAGGTCAGAGCAGTTTTCTACTGCAGTCACTTACAGCGCACACCATTTGCCAACACAACCAAACAGAGCTCTGTAAGGAAAGGCATTCGAAAATTTCATAAAATGCTGAACTTTTCAATGTCTGTCTCTAATTTTCTTAATGTGTGTGTGTATGTGAGGTGGAGAAGGGATGGAAAGAAACAGACAGGCAGACAGACAGACACAGGGTGAGGTGTTAATAAGTAAACATCTGAGGACAGCTTTCAGGAGTCAGTTCTTTTCTTTCACCAGGTGTGATTCAGGTACCTTTATCTGCTGAGCCAGAAATTTATAAAATTCTAAATAATGAATTTTAAAACACTGACTGGAGATATTTGGTGATGGGATGGAAAGTGAGCTTTAAGGATTGTCTCTACCTTGAATGTCAGGCCCTCTGTGGTTGATCTGCTGCATGGTCAGTCACCCGAGTTACCTGGAGGGAGGACTGGGTCTAGGTGCCATCACTCACTGGGCGCCTGCTGGAGGCTGGCTGATAGAGAACTTCCTGAGTAGACGGCAGCGTGCTGAGGCTTCACGTTCAGTTAGTGAAGACAGTTGCATGCAGGAGTCCTGCGTTGCAGTGGTAGTTTACAGACTGCAGGAAGTCCTGCAGACAAGTGCTCCCATTCGCACTAGGCGGGCACTCTGTAGTTCTACTAGGTGAGGCTGCTCCAGTGAGTCTGTTAAGTAGTCCTTTTGTTCTCTTAAGCTGAACATCCTCTTCAAAAGGGCATGAAGCTGGGCAGAGGCAGGAGGATCCCTAAGAATTTGAAGCCAGACTAGTTTATATAGTGAGTTCCAGACAAGCCAGTGCTACATAGTGAAACTTTGTCTCAAAAGCAAGCAAACGAACAAAAGTGAAATGGGGGCATGAGGGTGGGGTGGCGTGGCTAGAAAGATGGCTCACTGTTAAAGAGCACTAGCTTTGCTTTCAGAGAACTCAGATTTGGTTCTCAGCATCACATAGTGGCTCACAGTCCTCAGTGACTCACTCCGGGAAATTAAGTACCCTTTTCAGGCCTCCATGGGCACTGCAGGCATGTAGTGAAGGAAAAACACTCCTACATATAAAAATAATTAATACAATTTAAACAAAAAGGGCACCAAGCACTTTATAGATCTTGATGAGAGGATATAACAAATTTTATACATTGTAACATCATTTTTTACAGATTTTCTAGATATATTTTAGATCTATTTTTCATCGATCCATCTCAATCATCTATCATCTGTCTGTCTGTCTATCAGTCTAGCATCTATCTTATGTAAAATAAGGTCTGATCTGAATATGAGACCCTGTGAGGTTGTTCATAAACACAGCTCCTTCAGTCTTACCTTTGGGGCTGGTGGTGAATCAGAATGAACCCTGTTGGTTCTGCTTCTCACCACCCATGGGGCTATGTGCTTCTGCTTGTGGTGGCAGCAGCAGTTGTTGCCACCTCTGCTTGGGCCAGGCACAGTAGGTGATCCTTATAGTCAGCAGCACAGATTCCTGTTTATTCTAGTCTATGTATTTGCTTGTGGTGGGTGCAGTATTTAATGCATATAGGCAGAATAATATATATAGGCAGGATCTTTAAATGTGTGAGCATATGCAGCACTGATTTTAAACTTAAACTGCCATGATACTTTTCATATGTCTAGACACACTGGTAAATTTTTGTTACATACTGTTTTCAAATTTTTTGTTAGTCTTGTTTCTATGAGGTACTTTCATTGTGACTTAAAATTATTAGAAATTAAAGTTCTGAAAAAAATTCCTATACTTGGTCTATAAGTCCCTGCACATATAACCATATATCTAGTCTTCAGTTCTATCACGATGAACATTCAAGAGTGCTGACAGGCTGCTTCTGGTTCAGTGTTAGAGCACAGTGGTATTAGAGGAAGAGAAAGGTATTTTCACGTGGTTTCTGTTGCGGATTTATGATACATTTCTTTTCAACCCAAAAGTAGTGTTAATAGTTTATCACATGCATCTTAGATTATTTAATGATTCAAGCTCATTAGACTTGCTTCTGATTTCTTCCATAGACGAACTGAACTTCATCCATCATTCTACAGTGCTGTTCACACTGGCTCATTTGCTGGAAGTGTGCACAGCCTGCGAACACCAGTGGCTTCACACTTCAACCCACAATAAGAAATGAATGTCCTCTGTAACTGAGTTTACATGCACACCAAAACACATATAAGAACTTAACAAAAGTTTCTTCTGATCCATGTTGGCACTTTCTGATGTTTATTTTCTTTTAAATACCAGGCACAAACTAAGCTATTTTCTGACCTATTAATGGTCAGAAAAATGGGAGATAAGTTTCCATTTGGAAAACATAATGAATGTGGTATGAAAGAACTAATACACTTGTTGTTGTTAGTGCTGGCTTTGAATATTAATTGGTAAATTTGTTGCCGTTTTCTGAGTGTTGTCTTTTTTCTCTCAAGAACTATCGTGCAAAGTCCTGCTGTAAACATGACACCTTGGCACAGAGGACATAAGCTTCTACAGTATTATACCCAGAAACTTAAAGGACACAGGCCATGTTTCTGGGACCCCAGGTTGTCCCCACTGCTTACTGTTTGAAGGGTCTGGCCTTTCTTCTCTCACAGACCTGCACTGGCTCAGGCTACAAGGCAGGTCACTTTGTCTTGTATGTCTCATTGTGAGCTTACTTCTGAGACTGTGAAGTGGGGCTGCTGGGCAAGAGCGTGGGGACAGGAAATAAGTGTTCATTCCTGACACACAGGCAGCTCTGAACTGTCAAGTAGGAAATGCATACCCCCATTTCATGTCTTTGGAACACAGCCAAAACAACTAAAGGTGTTTGAGGTTGTCCCATTCTTGAGTGAAGAGGTAGTTCAGGCCAGGCCCGCTGGGTTCCAGTGACTTCCATTGGCCTGTTCAAAGTTCTCAGACAGCAGACAAATCTTGGAGGCCTACTTCTTGTGTGTGTTGATGAGACTTAGAATGTGAGCAACTGTGGGGCTGTAGCTGGCGCGTGGGCATGTGTCCTGTTGGGCAGAGTTGTGTGTCCAGCATGTCTACTGCCCCAGGTGGCTGGAACCGTGGTTCAGGAGATAGAAGTGTGGGAATTCGACTGAGTTCACTCCACAAGGCGCCAGGCAGACATGGGGCTATGGGAAGCCACAGAGCTCTACTCCGGGTGTGGGGAGATCCTAGTCTGAGGTCCTACAGGGGCGGTGCTCTTGGGTTAGGGACCTCTGGGCAAGAAGGTGGACAGGGATTGGCTGGTCTCAAACCCTTGGGCTCCCAGGTGCCACTGAGAGACTTTGGAGGGACCGAGAAGTGGAGAGGGGGAAGAGATTAGCTGCAGTGCCCCTCAAGGAAAATGAGATTCTTGGTCACAGCAACTCACTTGGCTGGGCCTCAGCTGGTTTGGCTAGCTCTGCTTAAGTTGGTGGGCTCCATGGCTGGAACATAGAGAGGTCCTTGGTGGAATATTGGATGACAGCTTAGTAGTTAAAGACCTTCTCCATAGTCCCCCATGGTGGGCCCCAAAGACAAGAGGTAGTCCATGGTTTTAAAAGGTTTATTGTCATGGATGAAAGTAGATGAAGCTGTACCCCCTGTTTTCAGGGTGGCCTGAAGTTAAATACCTTTTGCAAGTAGGAGGAGGGTCTGGGAAGGAATGCTTTAATTGGCTACACCCTTCGGCCTTTGGGTATCTCATGAATATGGAGATGTCTTGAGGTTCTGTAGCCTGTAGTCACACCCTCTACCTGTGCTATGTGACCAAAGACCAGAAACTTTTCTTTGGGAGGGGCTGTGGATGGTTGAAACTAAGTGCCCAGGAGCAAGGCTGAACACCTACCGTCCCTTTAGGGTCTCCGGGGTTCGAGGCCTCCACTTGGCCTCCACTTGACCAGATACCCAGTTGCCTCTCACAGCCCACCACCCCACAAGCAACCACCCTAGCTTGCCTGTCCATGGAACATGGGGAATCTCCTTCTTTATCCTTTAAATGCAGTCAATACTTAATGCAGATCAATAAGCAGATATCTAAGATGATGTGATTCTAAAAGGAGACCAATTTTTTGGATGTATCTTGCAAGGACTTAGAATTTGAAAATAACAATAGCAGCATCTAGCTTAGACTGCTGTCTTTGCCACACATTGCCTGAAGCCCTTGCTTATTCTCTCTATTCAAACCTATAATCTTATTTAGGATTCAGAAAGTTTGAAGTAGGTTCAGTTCTGGCTAAACTCAGTAGCTATGGCCTGAGAAGTTGGTTTCAGCCTTGGCCCAGGAGTTTCAGGGCCAAACACTGAGCCTTGTGTAGGAACTAAAGGTAGCAAAAAACCTATAACCTGTTTTCAAATTATTACCTATGTCCTGAGTGGTAAGGATAGCTAATAGTTAGAGGGTTGTGTAACATTGCAGTTTTATAATGATGTGGCTTCGAAAGATCTGATGTACTTTGAAAGGAAAAAAAGAGTTCTACAAAGCGCAGTAAGGCTGGACTCCACCTTAGCTTGTTACTCGTTTTTAGAGCTCTTACTGCTTTGAGAGCAGAAGCCTCAGAACACCTGTTGTTGGTGCACATAAACAACTTCTGGACCAAAATGCCCTGAAAATACACTCCTTTGGCAGTGTCATATTCAGTTCATGAGTTAGTAATCCGAGTGCCTAGGGATAGGTCAGGTCCTATAGATCAGCGACCGTAAAGATTTCTAAGTATGGAAGAACTCATGTCTGTCCACAATGTGGGGAGAAAGAAAGGCTTTATAACTGCTACCACCCAGAACATGCAAGTTTCCTAAGTATGATTAAAGTAAAAATGGGAGTGGGCAGTGAGAAGGAGGATTAATCTAGCAAGAATGCTGAGACATCTGCTAAGCTAGGGGAGATCAGTTCATTACAGTAAAGATTTTGCCGAGGAAGAAGCCACAGCGAGAGGAACATCACATTCAGTGGCCTCTGAACCTTCTTACTGGCATGATGTATTCCAGTCAGTGCTAATTTCCATGTGCCAGCTGACTAAAGACATGATGGAATGGTAAAAGTTTGTACTGTCCTCTTAACTGAGTCTCCTGAATGGAAAAGTGGCTCTCTGAGATGCAGCCTGTCTCCACCACTAAGTATTCCCCAAATTAGCCACCAAATTTATAATAGTAAATCTAATCGAGAAAAATTTGAGCATAACATGTACATACTAATTCACAAATTATATATCAATGTATATATTACAAACCAACAAAAGAAAACCATTTAAAAGAGCTAAAAATTAAAAAAAAACCTATTTTTAAATACTTCTCACATTGTGTAAGGAGCAGATCTGACCCCTGGAATGTACCTTTGCTTGCTGCCTGCTTCTCTGCTGCATTCACATCCAGGCTGGATACTGTCTCACATGGGCACTGCCTCCCAGTATAGCCTCAGCATCTCAATATGCTCTTCCTCCAAAGAGAGCAGATTCCCTGGTAAAGACTGAGGCAAACGAGACTTAAATCCTTGAGATAGAAAGAGCCAGGGAGCTTGAAAGATCTGTAGGATAGATGCCCCAGCCTCCGTTACCATACTGCTAATGTCATTTTTATCTGCTCCAGTAGCGAGGGCCACCTGAACAATGCTTCTCATTGGCTACTGAGTACATCAGTCTTAGCCCCATCATCAGTCTCTGTTTCCAACATGGAGTTTAAAGGGTTAACAGAACTACTAAATCTGCGCATACACGTACACACAGTTTTCTTTTTCCTGTTCCTAGTTCCTAAGCAATATAGTACTCTGTTCACAGAGTACTTACACTATTCTAGGCATTATAGTTCAGAGGTGACTTCAAAGTATATGGAGAAATATAGTTGATTATAAGCAACAGGGTCTTGAGCACTTGTGGGGCCTGGCATTAGAGTGTGGCACTGGCACCAAAAAATTCTGTGGGCTTCAGGGATTTTCAGTCGGCAACACCAGCATTGACATTTGATTTACCTAGTTTGATGTTGAGTACCACTTCTTTTCCAGTTAGCATGAAAAAAATGTTATCTATAATACACATCTATTATATAAAAATAAAAATAAAAGGAAGATTCTTATGCACTGAATAAGTGTGCTACATTTTAAGTAACACTATTTCTCATTTATTTTAAGTGACTAAACAAATGCACAAGCTGTTTTTATGTAATAAGACCACAGTTAGATAGCTATGTATACTTCCTCTCTCTAATCACAAACAACAGTCAGAAGTGTAGGACTCTACCCAGGACCCGTGCAGCTCATCCAAAAGCAAGGTAGCCCTTACCCCGTTCCTGTCCTAGTCTTAGATTACACTCCCTGGGCATGAATTCAGCATTCAACAATTTTCTTTTGGTAGCAGGAGCGACAGAGAGGACAGACATGGAAAGGAGCATTGTCTCCTAAAGAAAACTCCTCCAAGGCCAGGAGACAGGCATTGTGGAACAGATGTGCACAGGACAGGAGGACGGCCTCTCGAGGACGCTGGCTGCTGGTCCCTATGGTTGCTTGTCGGCCATCGCCATGGAAGGAGAGTGGAGTCAGGCAGATGGAACATTCATAGATCTCATGGCGAGCAGCCTGCGGCACAAAGCAGACACAGGTTTGTTATAGGAGTGACCCCTGACCCCCGTCACTCAGTTACTCAGACCTACAGTGAGAACTACAGCCCAAGACAATAGTCCACTGAAAACCTTAAATGTCAAGTGTGAGATGTAGATTATAATAAGCAATTTTAAACAAAATACTTTAAAGTTGCGAAGCACTAATAATATAACATATATAGTGCCTTTTAATTAAAAGTGGAAAACTGTGCCAAGCATGGTGGCATACGACTTTAATCCCAACATTTGGGAGGCAGAGGCAGGTGGATCTCAAGTTCAAGGCTGATCCACAGAGTGAGTTCCAGGATATCCGGTATTATAGAAAAACCAACAAAACAAAACAAAAAGTGAAAAATTGCTAAGCATTTGGCTGTTACTGTTAAAGTTTTAAAAGCCCCAATTTTATGTTTTAAGCTTTTTTTTAGCCTCC
Source organism: Rhabdomys pumilio (assembly GCA_030674055.1). Classification (NCBI taxonomy): domain Eukaryota; kingdom Metazoa; phylum Chordata; class Mammalia; order Rodentia; family Muridae; genus Rhabdomys; species Rhabdomys pumilio. The sequence continues at coordinate 57,619,656 of JANHMN010000016.1, read as the reverse complement.
AATTTACTATTTTAAGCTTTCTGTCTTGGCTTTGAGTTGCTGCAGAGCCCTGCTTTTCTTCATAGGCTCCTGCAGGTGCAGGAGGAAGGCAGGAAGCATTAGGACTGCCCATTGGGTTTTCATTGTTCATAACACCCACCATCAAACTAGAGCTTTAACATTTCAGAATGAAGGACTGAGCTCATGGCAAAGGCCTGTGTGTCCCCATCCAAGCAGAACTCACTAAGGCTCCCAGACCATTCTGCAGAGGGCAGTAGGAAGCTGCTCTGAAGCCTACCTGCGCTTGGATTTTCTCCCACTCCTCCTCAGTGATCTCCTGGCCACATCTTTCATCTAGCTGCTGAAGAATACTACGATTTACTGCCAGGCAGACATCAATCTCTGAGAAGAGCTCGTCTATGTTGGTGTTGTATGAGCACAGGATTCGGTGGCTGATTTCTGTGAACTGAGAACAGAGCCATAGGCTGAAGCTTCTGAATGAGGACAGTCATTCCTGAAGAAGGAACTTGGCTTCCCTTCTCTCCAGAAGCTTTTATGTGGTCACACTGTAATGTTAACAGGAGTGCCCTCATTTCTGAAGACGGGTTCCTGAGAGGAATCTAGAACAGGCCAGGCCAAGCTGTCTGTCTCACCATACTCAGCTGTCTCCTTTTGTTACCTTTTTGGGGACTTTCCATCAGTGAGCTTAGCTGTTGACTCAGGTCTTTCTTTCTGTAAGAAGTTGCCCATGTCACAGGGGACTTTATTAAGTAAGTGTTTATACTTTATCTTGCTAATCTGCCTCTTGTTGGTCTAATTCACAGGATTCTAGCTCAAGAGTTGAGGGAAGTGTAAACAAGAAAGGATACTTTCTTTGCTGCAGTTAGCACAGAATGCATCTGGGACTAAAGCTGACAGGAGGAGGAATTAGAATCATAGCAGACTGACACAGCACAGTGTGTAAGCTCTTGGCACTGCTACCAGGCACTGTGGAGTAGAGCTAGTGCGTCTGATGTTCACCAGCCATCTTCCCTGTGGAGCTGTGACTCCAGACTCTAGACGCTCTTATGCAAGCAGAAAAGGAAACCAAAGCGAAGGAGGGTCATCCGTGACTTGTTTTCATCAAACTCTAAGGTCACAATTTGAAACGGTCGTTGCCTAGTGACTTTAAAAGTCTTCCTCCAAGCACAGATAATCAAGATGGAGAACTAAGATGCCCCACTCCAGGACAGACCCCTTGGGACTTAGGTTAAATTCTACACTAGTAGTGTCAGTACACAGGCAGCATATGCATGCCATCACCTTAAGTAAGTTTAGTGGTCTTTAAACTTGGGCTTTTATAAAGCTTTATATAAATATATATAACTATAAAAACATAAAACAGATTTCGGAAAGCAACTGGTCTTAGGACAAATGACTTGGGCATTAGATACTGGCTGGCTGTGGCAGAGCATGCAGCCATATCCTAATGGCACGAATAGGAGCTGCTGGGTCCACAGGACTCCAACACTTTGAACACACACTGGTGAGAACTAGTTACACACACATGGAAGGTGGGCCATGCTCATGTGATACAGCAGTCATACAGGTTCCTGGGCAAGTTTCCCACTAGCTTTATATACTGCGGTTAAATATACATCAGCCTGCCTGCTTCTTGATTCATCTGGATGTCTCTGCTGTGATTCTCTAATTGCTCTGAGTTGTACCTTCTCCAGTTACAAAGGTTTGACACTGTGCCTGCCATTCCCTCAAGATGCTGTCACCATATTTTAAAAGAGTTAAGTCTTATAAGTACTGTATTGTTTAGTAGAAATATGCCTTAGACTTTAGTGGGGTTTAAGATAGTAAGGAGGTGATGGTGCACACCTATAGTCTCAGCATTCAGGGGACTTGAGGCAAGGAATCAAAGTTTGAGGCTAGCCTGAGCTACATGGAACTTAGTCCCAAAGTAAAAAAAAAAAAGTATACATACATATATATACATACATCTATATGTATGTATGTGTGTGTGTATATATATATATACACACACACACACACATATACATACATACATACATACATATATATATATATTAAGCTTTCATGACTTATTTTTAATTGGAACATTTATTAAAAATATACATTATTGGTCTGGTGCTTAAATGTCATAGTAATTGTGGTCTTAGTTACTTAAAACATAATTGTAGGGAATTCTTCACAATTTCCTCTGGACAGACGTTCAGATATAAACTGATGACTTAACAGCATGGTACCACTTCACACAGCATCTTATAATCGGTATAGAAAATGAAATTTCACAGTATTTACTGTTATACCAGTATCATGGAAGGTGGGCATGACAGGCACACAAGAGCACTCTCTAATCTTATTTATATTTCACAGACACTTCTCAGTGTCACACTTCACAGATCAGCTCACCTAGCCTTGTTTGTTTTTTTTTTTTCCACTACTCATATGGCATTTTTTTTTTGGATATTTTATTTACATTTCAGATGCCTTGCCATTCCCTTTCCCCATTTCCCCTCCCTAGAAAACCCCTATCCCGTGCCCCCTTTCCCTTTTTGCTTTTATACAATTTTTTTAAAATGTTAATCAAAGGCTTTATAAGTATGGTAATGCTCAATCAGAAGTGTAACCCAATACCCAACCTAGATATATCAACTATCTTTGACTGGTGGAGACACGTGAACATCTGCCTCCATGCCCCCCCTCTCTTTCTCTTTCTCTCATCACCTAGCTTCTCCTCTACTTCATCTTCTCCTCTCCTTACTCCATCTTTTCCTCTCGGTGCTCCTTCCCCCTTAGCTCCTCCTACATATCACCCTTCCTGTTAAAATAAAACTTTTCTCTCAAAATACAATTAGAGCATAATTATTCCTATTTGTACCAGTGAGGTACAAGATAGTCTTAATACCCAGTCCATCCTTTTGTTGACTAACCAGAACCTCTGTTGTCTCTCTTGACTAAAACACTTAGTTTTGAACCTGGCTTTTTTCTTGGCTTTAGAATGAATGTCAGCTGAAAACCATCCATTCAGATCTTTTCTCTCAAAGTAAATAGCCAGGATTAGCTATGAGACTATAGGTCTTCAACCCCGTCAGAAATCCAGAATGACTAAATTAACTGAAGTTATGGGAAGCACTAAGCATAGCTTCTAAAACTTAGCCAATTTATAGAGACTGCTGGACACCTGGACAGCCCCTATACTACCAAACGTTGGAGCATCAAATCTTCTGCCTTCTGGCCTAGACTCATCTGACAGACCTTAGTGATGCAGAATTATTAGGGGCTGATTACTCTGTCTAGGCAGATGTAATCAGTCGACTCTTCTGCAAGTGTGTCCTTTTCTGGACAGTAATTTGTCTTTAGATGGGAAGAGGCAATTCTTGCTCCATGACTGTCTCACCACAACTGAAGTAACTCCAAGGATGCTCAGTTTCTTCTTAGAATCCAAGACAGGAAGCTGTCAGGAGCAGACAAGTCTCTAATCAAAATGAACATTAATATAGAAATATTTGTGACGTCAATTCTATGGATTTCTGACGTTTTGAAATCCAACTATCCATGTAAGGTAACCTGGACTGTTGTCTGTTAACTCCTCTCAGCTATTTCTAAATAAAATATAGAAAAAACTCTAACAATAAACAAAGTCATGAATTTGCTATAGTTCCTTAACTCACAGGCTAATCATCCCAAATCAGTTAAAAAAAGTTAAAGAAGGACTGGGTCTAAGCCTTGTATTCCTAAATGTGTTATACAGGCACAATTGTTTGTTCTTAATAAATATAATTATGTCTGTTCAACTAGTGTTGCCTTCCTGGGCCCATCCTTTCCAGATAGAGAAACCAGGTTCTTCAGACCAGGTACGCACATGTGACACACTTTTCATTTGCTGCCCAGCTTAAGATAAACGGGGGGAAGAACCAAGAGGTTCCATAGGGAGGAGATCACATTGTCACGTAGGGTGTCCAGCTTAGGTGTGAGGCCCTAGATCCTGGACACCATGGCTCTGTATTACCAGCTTCTAGCACGGTGCTCCGCTTTAGTCCAAGTTTGAATTTCTATGACAAGGACACGGCGGAGATGCTCAGGTGGGTGGTGACAGTGCAGCTGCAGGGTTTGATGGGGCTAGAAGTCAGTCTCCTTCACATTCCCTGGATTTCAACTGGGCTATAAAGATTTGGTTTCTCTGAGCAAGATGAAAAAGATTTGCTGTTAAGGGACTCATTGAGAAAGGACTGGGGAAAAATTGCAAAGCAGCACATGACATACTTAGAAGCTTTTTGTTACACTTCAGTTGCTTTGAGGACCTTCTGAAAGATCTAGGAGTTAGTTACACTATGTCACTGTGTAACAAAATTGCAGTTGGAGCTGCTAAGATTTCTAGTAATCATGTTGAAAGGCTTCTAAATTTAATTTAATTTTTCCAACCCGATATGCCCATTTCACCATTTTCATTTGATTCCCCATATCAAGTCAGATCTGTCTTGTTCCCAGGATTCAAAGCCAAGTGACTTGTGGCCATCTGTATAGGACTCTGATGCCTAGGAAAGACAAGCAATTTAGTAAATGAGGCCATTAACGAGTAGTCACTAGTGTCATTGGAGGCAGGAGACAGAGCTCATTCAAGGCCATCCACGGATCCTTTTTGAAAATCTAGGAGCTTAGTGGCAGTGCACTCAGCTAGCATAGGTGAGGCACTAGGCTCTGTCTTCATCGCTGACAAATTTATTAGACAATAGGAGAATCAAGTTAGAGGGGTGCAGCACTGACAGGTAACAATTACGTGCTCATCTGCTGGCAGCTGGTATCTCACCTAGAAGCTCCATTTCTCGTTCACCTGTGCACCCGGAGCCCACAGGTTCATTGGTTGTCTGTAGGTCAGAGCACCTTCTGTGCCTGTGAATGAGACCCAGAGTGTGACGACACACAGGTGTTCACAAGCTGTCCTTAGAACTGACCAGGCCCATTTGTGTACTTACCAACACCGGTTCAGCTGTGTCTAGCCTGTATTTTCTTCTCTTTTTGTCCTGCCATTTTAAAAATTACTTCTGCATTTAGTTTGTGTGGATGTGTAAGTCATGGCATGAGTATGGAGATAAGAAGACAATTACTGGGAGTCAGTTCTCTTCTACCATGCAGGTCCTGGGGTTGAACTCCAGTCATCAGGCTCCACAGCAGAGTGCCTTTGCCTGCTGAGCCATCTTACTGTCCCTCATTCAAAACAAAACAAATCTGACTTTTCCAGTAAAAAGTTTCTATTTTTAGCTTTTCTTTCTGTCACCTTAAAGGTGAAAACTCTTGTATTCTTTTAGCTCTCACTCACCTGTAGATGCATGCTCACGTTATCACAGCCAGAGAGTCAGCCAGCATCTTCATCCTCTGAGCCAATATGAGGACCTTTGCATGCTTGCACTCAACTAGCCTCTTCTGGCCCAGGTTTGCAAACACTAGAGCTCTGTCTTAACTTGTTAGGGGCGCACCGTTATTCTTGTTTGGCAGATTCAATGCCTATGAGACAACCCTCTCCCACTTTTTGTACCACTTACACCACAGACTTCCTATTTGGACCACTTTCTTTTTTTAGGGAATAAAATCTTCAGTGCTCCTCTCAAGAAGGCTTTTAGAGTCATAACAACATCGTCCATCGGAACTCAGGTCTCTCTTGGCCTCTGTTCTTACACATGCTTTTCATTTAGTCCACACAGAATTCTAGGCTGTTTAATTTCCCCCTGTTGATGCCCAGCCTTCTGGCTCTGCTGAACCTCTGAGACATCTATCTGTGTAGTGCAGGTGCTCTTCCCTTCAGTTCCTTGTTGGAATTCTCAGCCCAAGGTCATCCACAGCATTCACTAGGTGGGACACTGACCCTCTTTATGTCATAGTGAGGGCCTTTGATGAGACGACTCAAGCTTGGTCTGATTTAGCTTCAGATCTGGAAAATCCTTTTCCTTTGGTGCTTCAAGCTGTTTCTTTTGTCCTTTGTATTCATTCACTTTTCCTTCTCAGTTCTAATAAGATGATAGAGCCTACCAACACTATCTCCATTTATGATTTCTGTGAGACACTCCCACTGAGAGGAGAAGGTAATAGTGGCCAGGGCAGCTGGAAGAAAGGTGATCACCAGTGACCTCAGTGCTATGTAGAAATTCCATCTCGCAAAGAAGCTGATTAAGACTCAGGAAGTAAACAGCTCAGTCTCTGGAAGTCCCTGAAATTGAGCACTAAGCAAGACCCTTCCCCAACAATTACATAAAGACTAAGGACGCCGAGGAGAGGAGACCTGTGATTCTCTGAACTACTTGGATGCTGTGTAGAGGGTATCTCCATGCTGTGTCGGGCTTTCTGTGATGTGTCTGCCTTTAAATCATCCATCCTCTTTTTAAGTAAACTTGATAAGCTCATTGTTCACCAAGTTGGCTTCTGGTGGGACTGTGACTTTGCTCTGTTGTTGGTTTCCTTTCTGGGGTTCACATGTTCCCAGGAGCAGTGTCACACAAGACAACACAATGTGGCAGTGTGGAGCAAGACTTGAGGTGAAAAACATAGACTACTGGAACTGCAGCATGGCCAGAGCCCAGGCAGGCGGCTCCTTTAGCGCTTCAGCTGTTCTGCTGAGCATGATGGGCATGTGTGTAGGGCAAGCAACTGTTACCTCTGTGTGTCCACATGGGAATTCAGTCATCAGATCACTACTTACACAGATACCATACACTTAACGGTAAGTGATAAGCTCATGCTAATAACTACAAAGTTACTCTAAACATTAAATCACAACAATTTATAAGGCCAGAGAAAAGAGAAAAATTGTATTTAAATTTTTTTTCTGTGTTTTCATTTCATGGCGTGGTCCTGTCATCTGGAATATAGTATTCATATCCCCCATATCATTGTCATTAGCTGCAGCTGTTCCCATCTCATAGCTCCAGACCTGTAATGACCAGCACACTACCCTCTCCTCTGGGAGGCTCTCTCAGTATGTCCATGCTGGGAGCAAGGGGCCTCCCCACACACCTGGTCACTCCCTTCCGGGAGCATGAGACATAAGAGGGCATCCCAGACATGGCGTTCTCTCTGAGTCCTACTCTTGTCTCTGACCTTTCCTTGCTGTACCTTGCAGCTTATTGTAGTACTATTAACTCCTGAGTTCAGGCCAGGAAGCACTTCACTTTGAGATCTCACAGGCACCCCAAGCAGCAAGCCTGAGGGGTCCTCCTTAACTCCAAAACAGAGCTAAGTTTGGATATGTGGTCCCAAATCACAAGACCACAACTGTAGGCCTCTTTCTTCAAGATCCGACATTGATTCATGAGCAAATCCCTGTCTGTCCCTGAGCACTTCCTGGTAGGCACTGTACTATGGTTGTTAGCCTCCAGTGGCCTCTTACTTCAGCTCCAAGCCTACCAACTAGTGAAACACTGGACCCTGCCATCTGTAGGATGAAAACCTGACCCTGCTTGCTTGTCAGGCCTTTCAAGACATCTTCCAGGGATGGTGGGGTCCATTGGCTTTGGTTTTGTCCACATTTATCTTTCCATATCCCTTATTCCCAATAAGTCCTTTTCTGCTCCCTCCCTTTCTCCTTGTCTGCTCTCATGGCATTTACTGTTTCTTGAAATTTAATATTTTTTGTTTTGTTTTATTGAATGTTAATTTGTAGCTCTGGTTGGCCTGGAACTCAGGGACGAACTTACTGCCAGACAGAGTAGTGTCACCTTTACACTTCCAGCTCACACCTATTTTTTAACTTTTTAATTTCATTAACCTTATTATTTTAAAATTTAGTAGTTTGAAAGAAATGGTTTTTAAACAAAAAAATAATTTCTTTCATATGTGATGATGGCTAAAGGCATTTTATTCAACCCAAACTAAGTTTCACTTCATCATTTACAAGCCTTACCTGATGAAGGAGAAAAGGGCTTACACCATTTGTGTGGGGACTGAGCTAGTATTTAACAGGCAGTGTACAGCCATGAGGATCAAAGGCCGCAGACACTGTTCCTTTAAGGAAGAGCTCCTGAAGCAGCAGGAGCACCACTGACAGTGCTGCTGCCCCAGGACTGCAGGCTCCTGGGAAGGAGGGGAGGGCAAACTGTAATGTGGTTTAGAATTCAGGTGGTCAGAGCTGGGGCTGCACTGGCTTTTCCCAGGTCTGTGTCATTTGACTTCAGCAAAAGCTGTCTTGAAGGAATTCTGTGGTCTGGCCCATGTGTTTGCTTAGTTCTGTGAATAGCTGCTGCCTTTCCCTCTTCCTGTACTTTATATGTTGCCATGACATGGGCTGAAAGCAATCTTTCCTCTGTTCTCCCACTGGACTTCTGGGACCCTTGAGGGCCAGTGTTACCTATTTTGTGTATATTTTCTCAGATGAGTAACACAACTCTAGGGAAGCACCTGATCCATCTATGTAACGTTCTTAGCACTAAAAACATTGACTTCAGGTTTGCAAAAGAGTAGCAATGAGATGCACTAATGTCTATATTTGGAAGCTGCACAGTACAAATTCCTCTTGGAGGAGGGGAAAAGGTGAAAAGGAACAGGTGTCTCTAGATTTTGAAGTGACTTCTGGTGGCAAAATTCAGTAAAACACCAGTGTTGAGCTGAAAAGCACAACACTGATGTAAAGTTGTCAACACACTGAAGCCTTCCAGGTGTGTTTCTGAAGAGCAGAAAGGACTGCTCTTGCTCTTTAGAGTCTGAGTTCAGCTCAGCAACAGCAGTCTTTGCAGGGCTAGAGCAGTTGTCAGTGGCAGAGTGATACTGAAGCAAAGTCAACGCACATGTACTGAACGCTCACTCTAACCAATCCAAAGCAACTACTAAATATTTCTGAAATGTCAAATTCTTGTTTTCAGAAATTCTTATATCCTCACTTCTTATGTTAATTAATAACCTTCATAATTCAAAGGGCAAGGATGACAAGAAAAACATGTGAACTTAGTTCTAGTTTTTAAACATTAATGCTTAATATTATGAATTTCACATAAACAGGTAAAACATAAAAATTCAATTTAGAAATATGAGTACCTTAACATTTTTTCTTTGAAGTCTCCTACTATTTTGGATATTTGATAAATTTAGTTACCAGGAATCCAGGCACTTGATATGTAAAGCAATTACTGGTCACTTGAAAACAGTATACTGGCTAAATGTTTAAAAAAAAAAAAACCCAACGAAAGCATTTAGGTGAACTCTGTCTGCTCAGGAGAGTCTTAAGTGATCCATCTCATGTCAGCAAATTGCTTACTAATGTGTTGACTTAGGGTCACCCTCAAAAGCAAAATGAAAAGCCTGGAATTTATAGCATCTCAATGCATCAGCTGATAAGCTTTTACTGGTTTAATATCCTTCCAGGCTTGGAGCCACTTCAAGTTAGCAACAGAATGTTTGCCATCTCTATGTGATAAAGGAAGTCAAAGGGATGAACAAACTTCAGGACCATTACGTTGTTTGGAGAGATGGAAATGAAAAAGCTAGAGAAATCACAGGTTGGGGGTGTGTGAGAGCTGGGCCTTCCAGTCCAGCATCTGACGGATTGTTAGCCTCACCTCTCAAACAATGGTCTGGACTTTAGCTGGGGCAGAGATAACATAGTGCATTTGGAAAGTTTTAATTGCAACAATAAAAGACCATGCCTCAATTATATGACTGATGCTAGCAAAGTTTCCAGATAAGGATCAAAGGCATCCAAGGAGTGGCCACTGCACTTTGGGCCACACTAGGCTTTTTGTACACACTGCTGAGGAATTAGCACATCAGCTCCCCCCCACCCCCGCCCCGACCTTTCTAGGTCCTTTGATCTGAGTTTCCAAGCAAGTAAGTGTATCAAGACTACTGTATCAGCCAGACAGGTCCAACACTCCCTTGCTGAATTTTAATCCTGACACTCACTAGTACAAAACCTAACACCTGACCTTTGCAGTTCTTACCACAAAAGTTCAGTGTGCTTAAAAGAGCCTTCTTTGTCACACTACACCGCTCTGCCCTGCTTCTGTTTTGCTAGCAGCATGCCTGTGATACTTTAAAGCCAGACCCCCGTGAGAAGAGAACTTCTTAGTTTATGAGAACGTTGTGTTTGTAGAATTTAGATGGATAAAACCCGAAGAAAAGAGCTTCATTAACTCTCCAAGTAACAGAAGGGGAAAACGTAGAACCATGTTTTAGCAAGATAGATTATGAAATCAGAACGACCTGAGCTAACCCGATCCAGAGTACGGACAACATATTCATGTCAGCACATGGAGCATTCAAGGACAGAGCTCCCAAGTGCATTCCGACCCTTTCTTTTCTATTCATTAGACCTTTCTAATGACAGGACTTCAGTTGGACCAAGGGTGCTTGTTCCCCAGCAGACTGGCCAGAGGCTTTACCTACCTGTCAGCTCAGGCAGTCGAGTATCTGATGAGGTCAGTTTTGTACAGCACAGCTGTCCTTCTGGTGCTGCAAGTCTTTTGTTTTTAATCGATATTATGTGATACTAAGATAAATGAAATTTTGTTTTTAAAATGTCTCTAATTCTGGGTGCCACTGAGGCACAGATCACAGTGACTGCAGGGGAAGGGGCCAGCTGCCACTTCCACTTTCCTGAGGACGCACTGAAGCAGTGTCTACCCATCTTTGACAGCAATGAGCCAGATTTATTTCTCCTAGTAACTTGTAATTTTTTTTCTTTTGACTAAAATGTAAAAGTGAATTTACATTACTCTTTGTTCATAGTAAAAAGGGAGATATATCTTAAATATATGGTAGTTTCCAGATTAAAAGAATTGTTGCCATCCACAGATGGACAATTTGCTACCTCCGCATTGTTACAATGACTTGGTTACTAAAATCTCCAGTTTCTGACTCAGACCTTCACTCACATTTCTCAGAACTTTAATTACTGATCTGAAGTTTTGTGCAGTTAAGATGGGCCAGCAGAAAAAACAGGGCCTCCTATCTTCCTAGAAAAACTTGGTATTTCTGGAATGCTGCTAACTGCATCACAAAGCTAGTCTCACCCAAGGAAGCTTGCTAGAGCCATTGTTCATTGTGGCTTCGGAATTTGTTCGTAATGTAGTTACTTCTAGGAAAGCTCCAGGCACCCTGGTTTACCTCAAACTGGACTTTAATTTTAGTAAACAGTTTTGTTTTTGAAGACCTTCACAGGTTCAAGCTGCGGGGACATTTCAAAAATAAAACAAACAAACTAGATGAGCTTGGGCTAAGTCAAAAAAAGTGAAAACAAGTTTACAAAGACAGTTTCTGTTGTTAAAAAGGGTGCCCTGGCTAGTAAACACATCTCATCAAGGTGGCCTCTGTTTTTCATTAACACAGAAATAGACAGGCAGGAAGTAACTATTTCTCATCCTACAGGTAGGAGCTACACTTTATAATCTGATGTGATTGGTTAATTGGCTTGAGAGGGATGGGGATTCAGGGAATAAGGACCTTTGATTGCAAACGTGTTTCTCACATACTGAGGAGCCAGGGCCAGCAGTTACATTTTTATTTTAGATATACTGTCTAATTCTTAAAGCATATTTATGTACAACCTTATGTTAAAGGTATTTTGGGGCAAGAGGATGGTTCAGTGGATAAAGGGCACTTGGTGCTCCAATATGAGGGCCTGGTTTCAATCCCCAATACCAGATTGAAAGGCTGGACATGGATGCCTATGCTTGCAACCCCAAGAGACAGGTCGATTTCTGGCCCTTGCTGACCAATTAGTCTAGTAAAGCACACATTCAGGGAGAGACCCTGTCTCAAGGAAAGAAGGTAGAGACCAGTATAACGGCATGCTTCTGGCTAAGCTCATAGACACACACACACACACACACACACACACACACACACACACACACACAGATTCACACCATTTGTACACACACCTGTACGCGCATACGCATGCCTGAACAAACACACCCACACACTCATATGCACACACGTTTTTTACAGCCTTTCTAAATTGAGAACATCAAACTTCTTTTTGTTTCTATTATCATAAAACTATATTGAACTTACTAATGCAGTGTGCAGTGCCTCAGGCTGAGCAAGTGTCTCTTGCACACTCACTGCTGGGACACAGTACTCGCTTTCTGTATCACTTGTTACTCAGTTGTCCTAGTCACACTGTGAATTATTAATTTTACTTCTGTGATGAAAACTTTTTAAAAATACAAGAAAATGGTTAGAACTCCTAAACATTTATATAGGTCTGTGAGCTAATATTCTTTCACTAACCTTACAGTTTTATTAGCAATAAAGATGGCTGCTTTGCTGTGCCCAGAACAATCAGGTTTCCTTCCTGCTGGTCTTGAGAGACACCCAAAGGTTCTAGGTCCCAGATCCTGGCAACCTGATGCAGTGGCTTCTGTCCTATCCACAAGCTCATGCCTTCCACCTAACAAGGTGTGCCCAGGAAGTATCCTTTGACCCGAGTTTCACTCAGTGTTTATATATTCAAAACCCTAGCAGCACTGGTGGGTTACCGTATGAAGTGATGTCTTCTTGCCCTTCTCATGTGAATGCACTAAAATTCTCAGTTCAGATGACTTTATATGCTCATCTATGTGGCTTTCTACACTTCACCACTTGTCCATTACTTTGTTTGTTTGTTTGTTTGTTTTTTCGAGACAGAGTTTCTCTGTGTAGTCCTGGCTGTCCTGGAACTCACTCTGTAGACCAGGCCGGACTTGAACCCGGAAATCCGCCTGCCTCTGCCTCTGCTGGGATTAAAGGTGTGTGCCACCACTGCCTGGCTCAGTGTCCATTACTTAATGGAGACTTTAGCTACCAAATATGTTTAGTATTCAAAGATTTGTCTTTTCAAATATAAGATGGCTCTTCCACTTATCCTGCTAGGTAAGTGTTAGGTTGACTTGTACAATTCGAGATGCATAGGCAAGCTTATGAAGTTTTTAGTTAAAAGTCACCTTAAACCCATCTGGAGAAACAGATGTTTATGAACCCACCATAAATATTAATCATTTTATTCAAGACTTTGTATTAGAAGTCCTTCTGTGGCTTGGCTACCTCACGCTTAGAGTGGGAACTATTATGAAGGGAGAGTTTCTGGCATTTACATCTAATCACCGTGCGTGTACAGCAAATAATTAGCACATATTTACACCTAGTTTGATAACTCTGTGTGATTTCTGTGCATTTTATCATTTATCATTATACAATAGCATTTGCAACACACACCCAGCATATTCTGTCTCCTTGTACTACTGCTCGGCAAGTGCTCTATTGCTGAGCAATCTAGGGCTATATTGTCATGGTGTGGTATGTAGGGTTTTGTTTTGAAGACTGAGTCTCATGTATCCCAGGCTAGCCTCTAACTTGCCAAGGATGTAGGTGAGGATAATCTTAAAAATTCAGTCTTTTGCCTACTTAAGTGCTAGGCTTATAGGCATATGCTGTCATACCTGGTTTATGTGGTATTGAAGATTGAATTTAGTTAGGGCTGGCTGCATGCTGAGCAGGCAGCCTAACAACTGAGCTACATCCCCAGCCCCAGTAAACAGCCTTTATTTTAAACAAACTCCATCTGAGTTCTGGCACTGGTGGTCAGGCTTAGGAACGGCTGTTATGTGTGAGTATCTTTCTGGGGAAATTGGAATGCTCACAAGAGTTTCTGTTATAGTCTAAATTTTTTCCCATGTTTACTAATTTCAATTACATTTTGGCCTTTAATGGCATTGGGTGGTATATATGAGTCTCTTACAATTTTAGCATGATTTCCATATATCGGGATGCCTTTCTTCTCACTGTTTTAAACCCGGTGATACTTTATCGTCCAGTGTCTACTTTTAAAATACACTTGATTTTCCAAGGTTTACTTTTAAAATACTTTTCATATTAGATGCTAACTCAAAATCCTTTTGTTAGCTTCCAGTTGTAGGCCACCATGCCAGCTCTCATTTAAGTTTTTAATATGAATTTACTTGGAACATTTTTGTTTCATTTTGTGTCTTGTAGCAATACAGTCCAAGAGTTTATTGCATAATAGGTAAATTTACATCAGTTATACTTGATTTCTTACCATGATTTAATCCCTCATCACCTTGTCTTTGAATTATCCTTTCTTGTTGCTGCATTTCCTTTTTCCTAACCTTGGTAGGGATATCAGTGGAGGTCATACATGTGATGGTCAGAGGAAAACTTTGCGTGTCAGTCTTTGCCTTCCACTTGAGAGGCCCCCGCCCCCACTGCCCCCACTGTGCTCCAAACTAGCTGGCCCTAGGGCTTATGCAGAATTTCCTGTCTCTGCTTCCCGTCTCCTCATAGAAGCTCTGGAGTTACAGATGTCCCTGCGATTCTCTGGCTTTTACATTGGTTCTGGGGATTTGAACTCAGGTCCTCACACTTGTACAGCAAGCTCTTTTATCCACAGAACCATCTTCTGAGTTTGCAGAATTTCTACCTGCCTGAATACTGGAGGACAGAATGCCAATAGGTTAGAAGTCCATCTTCACATGGGCTGGCAGAATTGGTGGGATCTGTAAGAGTGATTACCTGACAATCCTGAACTTTATCCCAACGTTGTAGTAAATGACATTTAAATGGACTGCTTATCAAAGTGCATATGAAGTCAGCCATCCTCATCATTTTATTTTGCCAGAATAAAATTACATTTGGCACATCAACCACATTTCCTGTTTTCTTTCTTTATCCACCTGATGGTATACATGGCTCCTTATCCTTGTCTGTTGTGAACAGTGATGCAGTAAACATGGCTGTACAGCTAAGTCTGTTCTAAGGTTTAGATACTTAGGCCTAAGAGTAGCACAGCTGAGTGCACGATGGTTCAGTTTGACATTGATTATGGAGAAATCTCCATGCTGACTTTCATAATGGGGGCAGCAGTAACTAACTATTCCAGGGACAACAGTAAGAGCCCCTTATTTCTCAGACCTTACTAGTGTGTTGAGGTTGCCTTCTTCATCCTAGCTATGCTCTACAGGAGGAGACGAAGTTATCAGAATAGTTTTGATTTCCGTTTCCCAAATTTTGTCTGAGAACAGTGGCTATTTTTTTATTTTGTTAAAATTTAAATTTTGAGAATTGTCTCTGCAGTTCACTTGGGTATGTTTTTGGTTCTTTTTGCTTGCTTGTTATATAGCCTAAACACAGTCAGATGGATAGTTTGCAAGTATTTTTTCTCCCATTCTGTAGGCAGTCTCTCTACCCAATTGTTTCTTTAAGTTCCATGCAACACTATTCATTCTCAGTATTACTCTCAGGGGTATTGGAGTCCCCTTTAGACAACCGTTCCCTATGTTAAAAGTGGTTCCCTTATGGTAGTTATAGGTTTCCCTCTGGTAGTTTCAGGTGCTACTGTAAGGCACATTTCATTTGGAATAGAACTGTGCACAGGATGAGAGGGATCCGGTGTAATGTTTCATGTGAAATCCAGTTTCCTAGCATAGTTGTTGAGATTTGTTTTCAGTGTGCGTTGGCCTCTTTGTCAAGCATTTGGTGGCTGTAGACTGTGGGTTTATTTCAGGTCCTCCATTCTACCCTGTTGGTCTACTTGGCCATTTCCGTGTCAGCACCATGCTGATTTTGTTATACGAACTCCAATGTAGGTGGAGGTCTGGTGTCATACCTCCAGCATTGTTCTCTCTGCCCAGGGGTGCTTTGGCTATTTGTTCTTCCATATGCATTTAAGGCTTCTTTCCAAGCCTGTGAAGAATTTTATCAGAAATTTGATAGATATTACACAGAATCTGTAAGCTGCTTTTGCTAAGGTGGCCAGTTTTCATGGTATTGATTCTGCCATTCCATGAGTATAAGAAGTCTTTTCATATTTTAGTGTTTTCATTAAATAATTCAGTGTTTTAAATTTTCATTGTTTTTCATCTCCTTGGTTAGGTTTGTTCCCGGGTGTTTTATTTTTCTAAGGCTGTTGTGAATGGGGTTGCTTTAATTTCTTTCTCAGTATGCTTGTTATAGAAAGTTTTTCTGTTTTATCCTGCCACTTGACTAAATGTGTTCATAAGAAGCCTTTTCTGAAGGGGCCGTTAGTGTCTTCTTAAGAACAGGGTTGCACATTTGCCAACTGTGCTATGACTTCCTTTCTCATTTGTAGCTGGTTTTCCCTTTCATTTGTATTTACTGGTCACTCTGCCAAAGAATTCGAATGTAATACTGAGTGGCTATACCTGTCTCCTTCCTGGTTTTAGGAGAAAGGTTTTGAGGGATTTCCCATTTAGTATAAAGATGGCTAATTTTTTTTATATATGCACTTTATTCTATATGGCTATTTTTTTTAATATATGCACATTTAAGGCATGTTTGTTCTTTCTTAAGTTTCTTCAGGACTTTTATCTATGAGATGATCCCATAATTGATTTCTGCTTCTGCATATATGTGTTATTGCATTTGTTGTTTTACAGATGTTGAACCACTTTTACATTGAAAGAATTAATTTAATCAGCTTCATTATAGTTATAATGGCTTTAATGTGATTTATGGCCCATAGGTTCACTGTTTTGAACATTCGGTCTCTAGCTGGTGCCACTGTGTTAAGATACTGTGGACATGTGGAACTGTGTCCACTGTGGGACATGTGGAACTGTGTCCACTGTGGGACATGTGGAGCTGTGTCCACTGTGGACATGT
>JANHMN010000016.1:57547765-57603056 GCA_030674055.1 Rhabdomys pumilio | reverse complement strand
CTGTGTCCACTGTGGGACATGTGGAGCTGTGTCCACTGTGGACATGTGGAACTGTGTCCACTGTGGACATGTGGAACTGTGTCCACTGTGGGACATGTGGAACTGTGTCCACTGTGGACATGTGGAACTGTGTCCACTGTGGACATGTGGAGCTGTGTCCACTGTGGGACATGTGGAACTGTGTCCACTGTGGGACATGTGGAGCTGTGGCCACTGTGGACATGTGGGACTGTGTCCACTGTGGACATGTGGAGCTGTGTCCACTGTGGACATGTGGAGCTGTGTCCACTGTGGACATGTGGAGCTGTGTCCACTGTGGACATGTGGAGCTGTGTTCTCGCTAGCAGAAGTTGCCTACTACGAGGTTCAGCCCTTGAAGGTGACATCTGATTCTGGGTCTGTGCCCTGCTGTCTGACCACCAACATGTGAACAGCAAGCTCCTGCCATGGGAGAACTTCTCCCATTGCTCTTCCTTTCTTGCTGTGATGGACTTCCCCTTCAGGCACTCTGTGCTGAAATAACCTCTGAACCTGGGAGTCAAAACAAACCTTTCTGACTTTTGTTTCCAATGGTATTTTATTATATCATTCAGAAACCATACTGGCTAGTTTTTGTCGACACAAGTCAGAGTCACTGGAGAGGAGGGATCCTCAGTTGGGAAAATGCTTCCATAAAGTCAGGCAAACCTATAGGGAATTTCTTTAACTACTGATTGTTGCGGGAGAGTCCAGCCCATTGTGGATGGTACCACATCTGGGCTGGCGGTCTTGGGTTCTACAAGAAAGGCTAATCAAGTCAAGTGGAGCAAGCCAGTAAGCAGCATTCCTTCCATGGCATCTACATCAGCTCTTGCCTCCAGGTTCCTGCCCTGACTTCCTTTGATATTAACAGTGACAATGAAGCATAAGCCAAATAAACCCTTTCCTCCCCAAAGTGCTTTGGTCATGGGTGTTTCACTATAGCAACAGTAATCATAACCAGCAGAGAGACATAACACAATGGTGCATGATCTTTTTACTATGCTATGGAATTCAGCTTGCCTAGTATTTTATCAGGAATTGGTTTGTAATTTTCTTGTTGTATCCTTATGTAAAAATTAAAAATAAGAGTAATACTGGCTAAAGGCCTGGGTTTAGTAATGCTCTTTTCCTTTTTATTTGACAGGGTAGCTTAAAAAGTCACTGCTTCTACTCTTTAGAGGTTAAGTAGAATTCAGCTGCAGTTGGTTCCATTCTGGGCTTTCTTTGTTAGAACCTCAGTATTGCTTCACTCTTGTGTGTGTTCCCAGCTTTCACTTCTTTAGCGTACTGACTTTCACTTCCACTGTTTTTCTCTATGGACAACAAATACTTGGTTCTTGGTTGTTAATCAAGAACCTCAGACCAAGGAGAACACAGCTGCCACTGTGCTGCTCTTCCAGGGAAGGTGGTATTGATGCCGTGATAGACTCAGAAAGCAGAGGGGTTTGAGGGCCAGCAAGGGTTCCCAGGCCTTCCCTGTCGGACGGAAGGTGGTAGTGAGCAGAGAGCTCTGCTTTCATTTTATGGCTAGTTCTAGTTTTCCTTGACATTCTGAGAGAAACTGAAAATTTGTTTCCTTACATAGAGAACTTAAACTCTAAGAAAAATAATCGTGGGGTTAATTTGTAGCAAGTAAAGATATAACAAATGTTTTCAGATGCTGAAAACATCGGGGCCACCCTCAGACACTACTGAGGCTCCCTTTGCTTCAGACTACAGCCTCACAAACTTCCATAATATCCCTGGGTTCTGAAACCAGCTACCTAGCGTTGAGTCTTTCACATGTTCTCAGACCTTGTGAGTTAATCTGCTGTGTCAAAACAGCACAGATAAAAAAATGGTGTAGTTGGGATTATCACCTGATTATCAGGACTCCCTTATAAAGCATAGACTTTCTAAAGTTATTAATGTATACATTAATTATCCACATATGGAAGGTAAATAGTTATCAGGTCTGTCTTAAAACTTTGCAAACACAAACAATGACTTCAACTTATAAGTCATATATTATTATTGCATGTTAGAAATTACAAAGGTGGGGGCTGGATAGATAGCTCAGTGGTTAAGAGCACTGACTGTTCTTCCGGAGGTCCTCAGTTCAATTCTCTGCAACTAGGTGGCTCACAACCATCTGTAATGGGATCTGATGCCCTCTTTTGGTGTGTCTGAAAACAGCTACAGTGTACTCATATGCATAAAATAAATAAATAAATCTTAAAAAAATAAATTACAAAGGGCTTCTGGCTCACTGGCAGTTGCTTGTAGTCACAGCTTACACTCCCAATTATTAATTCAGGACCAGCCTAGGCAGCAAACTGAGACTCTATCTCAAGACAAACCAAAATCTAATTACTAAAACGACTGGGAGAACAGCCCTGACCATCAGACCCTGCATATAACGCACAGGAGAACACGGAAAGGTGACAACTTTAGGAGAGATCAGTCTGCATGGAAGAAGAACTTTTACCCTAGAAACTGAGCTCTAAAGAGAGATGTCTGGAAAACTATAAATTGGCCCAAAGTGCCTCTCCTGGTTTGATTCAGGGTATCATCTTGAGCAATGAGCAAAGATCTGGAAGGGAAGCCAGTATGCTGTCTTCTGTGCAGGGAAGAGAAATAGCCCATCCAAGGAAGTGAAGACAGACATACTGTTTATCCAGTTAATGATCAGGACTTTTAACCAATTTTATTTCTTCTGCAAATGGCAGTATTTGAGAAAGAACCCTGTAATTTGGGAAAACAGGGAGCTTTTCAACAGTAAACAGGATGAGGGAATCTCTCTAGAAATACAGATAGCTTGTGTTTCTTATTCAGTTAGGAGAGCTCAAGGTTTTTTAGATTTTTTTTTTTCTTCTTGGTCAAATCCAACTTGGAAGACAGTCTCTGTGGCTTCTGCCTTTGGGTCTCCTGCTGCCCTCTTATATTCAAAGGCAGGAGCTTTGTGCAGGCTAGGGCAAGCAGTACCTCAGGCACCTTCTAGCCACCACCCATACTCCATTTTGACTTCATATTGCAGCGTGCAATGCCATTAGCTTAGCATCCATATCACAGTTAATGCCATCCCACTCTCGAAGGAAACTCAGTGTTTTTCTGAGTTAAATCTGAGGCATAGTAACAACCACATGTCAAATGTTCTAATTATATTCTAATAACTGTATTGCTTATAACAAATAATTAAGGGTTTTCTTTTGTTTGTTGTTGTGTGTTCGTGTGCCTTTATTGCCTAGGAAAGGTACTAGAAAAAAATCATATTGCTTTATAATCAGAGTTGTTACAGCATAGTTGAAATGGGCTGGCTCATCCAGGTATGGGCAAAGCCACACACAAGGTCATAGATACTCCATTTCTTCCCCTGAGATAAATGAGTCTCCTTTGGGACCAGAAAGTATATGGCTATGGTCACTCAGTCTTGTGCCTAAAGAAGACAATAACTAGGAAAACAGATAACAAGGAACCATTTATTTCATTGAAGGCTGTACTAGTTATGGAGAAAGGAGCTTCCCTTGAGGAAATGTCCCCATGAGATCCAGCTCTAAGGCATTTTCTCAGTTATTGATCAAGTGGGGGAGGGCCCAGCCCATTGTGGGTGGAGCCATCCCTGGGTTCTATAAGAAAACACGATGCTCAAACCAGGGGAAGCAATCCAGTAAGCAGCATCCCTCAGTGGCCTCTGCATCAGCTCTTGCCTACAAGTTCCTGCCCTGTGTGAGTCCAGGCCTGACTTCCTTTGGTGATGAACAGCAATGTGGATGTGTAAGGTGAATAAACCCTTTCCTCCACAACTTGCTTCTTGGTTCTGATGTTTGTGCAGGATTAGAAATCCTAAGACAAACGCTGTCTGTTATCATTCATCATTCTAAATGGGAAGAACAAAGAGCTAAACCAAATGTGTCAATGATGCTTCTATCGGAAGTGATGGTAGCACAGTGAGGCTGTGAGAAGCTTATGCAGTGGGGTCTTGCTATGATGCCCAGGTTGGCCTCAAGCTCCAGATTCAAGCAATCTTTCTACCTCAGTTTCCCAAATGTTAGTACTACAGATTTGCAGTACCATGTATGGCTGAGGAGTTTATCTCAGTGACTTGAGAGTGTCATATTGGGACATGACATACCACAGTGTTACCATAAACACAGCACATTAACAACCTAAAATAAGGTACATGAACATTAACTTGGAAAACATATTGTTTTTACCAACTATAAAATTTCAGTGCCTATGATGTGTTTCTTTATGATTTCTTTGATTCTCAGTCCAGCAGTGACACCGACACCCCAGGTCAGGAAAGGAGCCCCATAGCACCTACTCATGCTAGCTAGGCCTGCCATGCTGGAACAGGCATGAGAAAGGCATTTTGGGGTTGGTTACATCAACAACTGTACTTTTGTATAAGTGGAGATACAGAAAACTGTTAAACAAGCACCGCCCACACCCCACCAAGTGAACATAAGAAGTGGTACGTGAGTATAAGCAAGCACAGACAAGAGTTGTCTATTTCTGTAAAATGGTGACCGCACAAGGCCCAGCCAGCTATTGGAAGATGTCAGTGAGGTCTTCATTTTCACTGTTGTTGCAGGCATTAACTGGGGCCTCTTAAGCATTGTAAAATCTCAGTTTTGTCTTACTTCAGCAGATGGTACCTGACTTAAACAGACAGCACACAGTGCTGATCTGAATATCATCATTTCATGCATCAAGGTTGGAGGTTCTGAGTTGAGCAAAGAGCTCTGAGAGTAAAGTGAGCGGCAGTGGCACTGCCTGTAGCTTCTCCAGTCCTGGGTGCTCAGTCATACAGACCGTGTGTGTGTGTGTGTGTGTGTGTGTGTGTGTGTGTGTGTGTGTGTGTGCAGAGGTAGTGAGACACACCCACCTTTTCCTCAAAGAACTGTCTCCTTAATTTGGCATCTGTAGGCGGGACCATTTTCCTCAGGTCTCTGTACCACTTCCTAACGATGTACCCTCGCCAATAGGCTTGGATTCTAAAATAGAGACAGAGAAATTATAACTACCCAATAGCCTTACTTTACAATTTTTAAAAATATTTTATTATGTATATGAATGTTTTGCTTGCATTTATGTCCATTTGTGTGTCTGGTACTCATGGAGATCAAAGCATCCAATTCCCAGGAAAAAGAGTTACAGATAGTTGAAAGTCACATTATATAGGTGCTAGGAATTGAATCTGGGTCTTTTAAAAGAACAGTTGGTCCTCTTACCCACTAAACCATCTCTCTAACTCCTACTGGCCTATTTTAACAAATACTTCCATATTCCTCCCAGCCTGGGATATTCTGGTGCTCCTCTGGGTTAGTAATCATGATCATATCCTGAGCTACAAACATCTGCCTCCCCTCTGCAGGCACTGAGCCCCTCTTACCTGGTGGCACACTTTTCTCTGAACAGGCGGGCGCCGTCATGTATCACTCTGGTTTGATATTGATTCTTTCTACAGAGGGGACAGGTTTTTTTATTTGTGAACTTTTCAAAAGCCTGAAGGCATGCCTGAAGAAAAGGACTTTATTTAAAACTTTACAAATAATTATTTGTAAACAACATTTTTACTTCTAATGTAATTACAGTGCTCTATTTCTCATGATTCAGATTGTCTAATTTAGATCATGAAGTAGTTTCATCAGATGTTAACACCTTACTCATGAAACCTGTTCCAAAAATATTTTTCCAGAGATCATGCGTGCAAAGACTTCAGAAACCTCTGAATGTCATGTGGCGTGAAGTTAAAACGCTAGGTGTAAGACTGCTGAGCAAACAGCCAGCAGGAGGTAAGCTATCAACAGCTTTGATGTGCAGGTAGCAGTCTGCTTCACAGCCATTTGTGATTATGTCATACAAAATCCATGATTTTCACAACAGGATGAGGTGCAGTCTAACCTAAAGCCATGTTTCTAACTACAAATGGGGCTCATGGCTCAACAAATGGCTGTTTAAATGAGTGAGGGAGTGAGGGAGGCCAGGCCTGGGGTAGGGTCACTTACCTTATGGAATACATGGGAGCAGGAAAGCAGCACCTGTCCAGCAGAAGAGAACAGGAGGCCTAGGTTAGGAACGCATCTGCTAACAGAGCAGTCTGAATACTTGGAAGGTAACAATACCACAAAACCACATCAGGCTTGATATTAAGCTAGTGAAAGGATTGCCAAGGTAGACATTGCTAGGTAGATGGGGTGGGGCAGGGAGGAAACTGTCCATGTGGTCTTGGTAAGAGAATAAGCAGAGATGTGATAGGCAAACAGCTTTGATAGAGCCTTGCTTAGCTAAATTACGTTCCTAACCTTAAAATCGCAGCGTACTATGACATAATTCTGAGAATCTTACATTTAAATAGCAAGACATTATGGACACAAACTACATTTTCCTTTTGAAACTGAAAGCAAGTGTGTTCATAAGAAAACTTCACCCTTCTGACTCAAACTTCACACCCAACAGTGGTCTTAGACCACTGGCCACTGGAGGCGTATTGGGCCATGGAGAAGGTTTGTGGACAGAGGCATGTCTCCCCTGGTCTCATGACCATCCCCTATGGCTCTGCTCACTCTCTATACTCTTACGTGGGATTAAGGGAAGGAATTTTAGAATAGAGCTCATAAACCTAAAATCTTCCCTTTAAAAAATACTTATTTTATGTGTATGGGTGTTTTGCTTGCATGTGTGTCTGTGGCCAGAAGAGGCACCAGATCCCTTAGAACTGCAGGTACAGGTGGTTGTGAGCACCATGTGGGTACTGGGAACTGAGCCCTAATACTCTAGCAGAGCAGCCAGTGCTCCAGCCCTGTAAAACTTTTCCTGAACCCTGCAAACTGTAAGCTTCAATTTAATAAACTATTGTATTAAAATCATTTGTGTACTCAGTTATTGACATTTTAATATAAAATTTCAAAGTATTTTATCAACAGATATCAATTTGTTCTGAATGGTATAACTAGTATATAATTCTAACATTAGAATATTATATTTTGAAAGGTCCATATTATTCATTATAGGTAAACAGTTCATGGTGATTGTTATACAAGTGAAGACATTTACAGTCTGCCATCATTCCTGAGTTGGCCTGTTGTGAATCACATGAGTTCTGTTCTCACTTTAGATGGTATCTTCTACTGCAGAGATAAGCGATTACTTGAAAGTATCTTGAAATCATTCATTCATTCATTCACTCATTCATGTGATTGGGTATTCTGCCTGCATGTTGTCTGTGCAGCTCTTGTATGCCTGATGCCTATGGAGGTCAGAAGATCTGGAACTAGATTTGTAAGCCACTATTTGTATGCTGGGAATCATATCTGGGTCTCCTG
Source organism: Rhabdomys pumilio (assembly GCA_030674055.1). NCBI lineage: Eukaryota > Metazoa > Chordata > Mammalia > Rodentia > Muridae > Rhabdomys > Rhabdomys pumilio. Next base: position 57,595,728 of record JANHMN010000016.1, on the reverse strand, counting down.
GGAGAACAGCCAGTACGTACTCTTAAGCATTGAGCCACCTCTCTAACCCAGGAAAAATTTTTTTAACTAAGAAATCTAATGTGGGAATACTAAGTGCAGTATTAACACAACAATGTTAGTATCTTTAACCAAACAAAATGACATTTACTGAAATGCATACACAAACCCTGTGTCTTAGGGTTTCTATTCCTACACAAATATCATGACCAGGAAGCAAACTGGGGAGGAAAGGGTTTATTCATCTTACACTTCTACATTGCTGTTCATCACCCAAGGAAGTCAGGACTGGAACTCAAGCAGGGCAAGAAGCAGGAGCTGATGCAGAGGCCATGGAGGGATGTTACTGAATTGCTTCCCCTGACTTGCTCAATTTGTTTTCTTATAGAACCCAGGACTACCAGCCCAGGGATAGCACCACCCACAATGGGCCCTCTCACCCTTGAACACTAATTGAGAAAATGCCTTACAGCTTGGATCTCATGGAGACATTTCCTCAACTGGAGCTCCTTTCTCCATGATAATTCAGCTTGTGTCAAGTTGACGCAAACCATCCAGTACAGCCTGAGCTAGGTACATGCTCATTCTTCATTCAACTAGTTTGAGCACACACGGCACAGTAAGCAGGGTTGCTGAGGCTGGAGGATTCCCTGCAGCTTCAATGATCTTGTACTCCAGCACTAAATTATAAGCTGTCCTGCATATGACACTTTTGTGGGTCAAGGGCTGACTAAAATCTTTCCAGTATCCACCTCCTGCGTAAGATTAGGTCCTCGTGGCGAGGACGAATCGAAGTGTACTTCTAGCATCTTTGTAATTCACATCACCAAAGAGCAAAGGTGTAATGACTGAGTTTCCTTGTTGATAATGAAGCATATTCAAGTCTGAGCAGTCAGGATAGCCCATAAAGCCTGGGGGACCTAAGCCTGGGTGTATGCTGGATCTTCTCAGGTGCTGTCTCAGTTCTTACCATGTAGAAGCTAAAGATACACACTATACAAAAGCCTCAGGGGAAAGCATCAGTTTTCCACAAATTTTGAGAGCATGAATGACCTTGGCTCTCTGCCGCTGAGAGTTTAGGCAGGCACAGCAATGGGTTTGTGCTGCAGGTCATGAGCTTTCTTCAAACCAGGATAGCCACCTTTTGTATTTTAACAGATGTGTGAACAAAGATTTTACTTTACACCAGGATTCTCACTTAAAAAATTTAAAGATATTCAAAGCATTCTTTCATGCAAATGGCATACTTGAACTTTAAGTGACTCACCAGTAAGTGGACACTGTCAAGTGATGGTGTATTCAGATACATACACATTCTCTCTCCTCTCCCCTCCTTCTCCCCCTCCTCTGTCTCTGTCTCTCTCATTTGAAAGTCACAAGGAAGGTCGAACTGGGTGGCTGGTTATTGCTAGGGAAGCAGTGCCTGGCTGGTTTAAAGTTTTGTCTGCTATGTACCTGGGGATGGAGCTCAAATTCTTCCTTGCATATTGGGCATGGCTGCATGGAGTCCCCTTGTAGAAGAGATCTCTGCTTCACTCTCTCCCATTCATCTGATGACAGTGGCAAGGGGGGAGGTGCCAAGAGGCCTAGTTTCTGGGCTACAGGAAAGACAAGACACAATGTAAGCTCATGTATGTTAGCATACGTAGTCACATTTTAAAGAGACAGTCTGCATGCACATATATTCTGCAGAGGCATTGCAGCCTTTTACAACACACACCAAGATGCTTTTCTATGACGGGATGGAGGCAGTGATGACCCTGGAAGTTCTCAATAATGATTTACATTTTTATTACACAGACTGTCATCATTCTGAGTGCTAAGTGACTTTTCAAGCAAGCAGGACTGACATTTAGTTGTACGGAAGTTGAAGAACACCATTTTTTTTTTTTTGCTTTTGTTTGCTTGTTTTTGGCCACTTTCCTTCACGTTTCTCACCTACTTTAAACTGTCAATCTGCAGCACTGCCTTGCTGCCCTCACCTTACAAAGTGCACACCAATCACGTGCTACCCAAAGAAACATTCCTTACTTACGTTTATGAGTACCCATCACATGAGCTCCCCCATGGGGAGACTCACTTTGAAAAAGTAGCTGCAACATCCCTGGGCATAGGGCTGGTAGGACTGCAAGTGTAAACCACTATCTGCAAACTGCTAAATAATGGTAAAAGGACATTAAAAAATCAACCTGGAACAAGATCTTCAGTGATATACAATAAATGTTGCAGGAATGGGAAGTTATGACAGAGGGCTATCAGAAAGCACTCTTGGTATAGAAAAATTCATGGTAGAAGTGCAAATGTATTCTGAAAGGCTAGAAGATAATGGATATGCTTCCTAGGTAAACAGACTTTTGTCCATGTCTTCCTAGGAAAAGTCACGGAACAGATGCCCATGGGACACAATAATTTGGGATACAGACAAAACCAAGAAGGCAACAGGAGGATACACAGTACTAAGAGCTGAGTAGCCATGAGAGCACTGGTGTCGATGTGGGAATAAGTCGCAATTCTCAGGGATGTGTCTATCTGCACGCATCTGCCAGGAAACAAAATTTGCAAACAGTGTTTTACTTAAGATGTTAGGAAAAGGAAACACAACAAAGAGAAAGAAACAAATAGGAAGTAACAAGATAACAGCAGAAATTCCAAGAAATCAGGAGCCAACACAAAACCAGAACCAATGGTAGATAGAATCCAAGATGTTTTTTCTCAAAAGAGACATTTCTGATGAAACTGGAAAGCACAAAGATAAAATGCAAAGCACAAAGGAAAAAAATACAAAATAAAAGAGGAAATAATCATAAAATGCATTGTCAAAAATGGGGGCGATAGCTCAGTGAGTAACGTGCTATCCACATAAGCATGGGTTCTACCTCCAGCATCTATGTAAAAGGCTGGTGTGGTGCTATGTGCCTGTAATCCTAGTGCTGGCAGCGCAGAGACAGGAGATCCTTAGAGCTTGCTGGCTAGCCAGTCTAGGTTAACTGGTGAATTCTAGTTGAGAGATTCTGTCTCAAAAAATAAGTGATGCCAACCTCTAGCTGTGCAGCAAGTGGAACTGTGTCACCAGACAAAAACTTGGTAAAGTTGAGTGGTTCAGAAACCCTGGTACCATTCTCATACCCGAGGATGGTAGGAATTGCATCTACTTCCAACCAAGTTCCTGCCTTGGGACATGTGACCATGAAACCCAATGGAGAGAACTGTACCAGTCAGTCATATAGGGGGAGCACCTAAAGCCCCTCCACATGCAGATGAGGCATCCTTAACATCTCAGATCAAGCCAAAAGAAAGCACTGCCTTTAGACCCCAACCCACCCCAAAATGTATATAAGACCTTGCCCACAAGGAATAAACAAAGACAGTCTGAGAGTGTCTGTATGTTTGTTGTACAGAGTTGTAACACTTTGGGGAAGAGAAATTCTCTCCTGAAGCTGTCACTGCTGGAAGCTGGTTGAGCCTACCATAGTCACTACCCTAGTCCCAACCTTGCCGTCAACTCCTTCTCCCCTTGGAAGAGGGCAATTCAGAGCTATGCAGACCTCGGCAGACAGTGTCTGGTTCACAGACTGGCATACAGCCTCCACAAGCATATGACATGCCTCCACATGTGAAAACATACAAACAAAAATTATGTTAACATTTGTATTTTTCAAACTCACATCTAATATATGGAAGCCTAATTCACTTCACTAGATTTACTTCTGGTAAAATATACCAACACTAAAATGTCAGGGCCTCTCCCGTCTTGGTCAAATGCCTACCATACAGGGCAGTGAGCTCAGTCTTTGTTTATTCTTAGAGCAGCGATGGGTGTTACTGTAGGTGAAGTGACTCCTATTGTCGAAGGTTAGACTCTGGACTGAACAGACAGACATCTGCACTAGTACCCCACCCCACACATCAGAGCTGAGAAAAGGCTTTTTTGGTGAGCATCAGTGACAAAGCTTTCTCTCAAGATGTCTGTCACTCTTGGCTGGCTATTCTGAACTTGTAATCAAACGTGGAAACTTTCTTCTCACTCCAGCAGCTAAAGGAACAAAAAGGGTGCAAACCAGGTAACTGGCAATGAGTGAGTTTCCTCTCTGTGTGCAGGCCTCCCACTACCTCCTGTCTCTGACACCTACAACACAACAGCCATAAGCAAACTTATCTTTTGTGCCTAGTCATCTAGGAGTCTTTTATTTCTAGCTTTCCAGTATAAAATAATTTCAGATTTACAAAAGACTGTAAGAATTCGATAAAGAATTCTGTGGTCTTAATATGCTGGTATAGTGATGGGCACCAGGGAACTAATGTGAGCTAATCATCAACTGCACTCATGCTTCCTTATCCGAGGTTGCACTGTCTGAGGGTCCAATGATTCATAGTCAGCTACCATCTGAAAAAAAGTCAATGGCACGTTCCAAAACCAATTTGTAAGTTTTTCTTTTCAGTCTAAGCAGCACAATGGAATCTCACATTGCCCTGCGCTCCATCCAGCCTTGTCTCGTGTATCCAGGCTGTATGTGTGGTCTACCCTTGTCCTTCTGCACTTGATGATAAGATAGACCGTGGCAGTACTACAGTCTTAGGGTTCACTGTCACTCCAGAGCAACACATCGGAGCTGCTAGTCACCCAGATGTACCCAAGACAGGAAGCAAAGAGCTTCCTTCAAGTGGAAAAGGGGAAAGTTTTTGATTTTACAGAAAAAAATTGTATGCAGGGGTTGCCAAGGTAAGAGGAAATCTTCTATATGCCAAACTACAAATATAGAAAAAGCAATTGTATTTCTGTAATAGTCATATCGGCCTAGGGTGGGAACAGCAGTGGGAAGACGGAGTTTAAGGCAGCTTGAAACACACGGTGATACTTTCAAAGAAAATGTTATGGCCCTAGTGTATAACAGGGATCCAGTTATGATGGAGAAGACACTAAATGTGTGGATGTTATTCAAGCTGATGGCAAAGTGTTACACCAAAAAGCACTGACCCTGTGAAAATTTTGGCAAGGAGTCCCTCAGAATAAGGACCATTGAGACAATTCATTCAAGTAAGGGATCATGACACAAATTCAAGGTATGTTTTGGGCTGAGGATATAAGCATTACTGTTGGCCCGTGCACAGCTGGAGGCACTGCTGCCTCAACTCAACGGAAGTTTACTGACGGCCAAAGCCAATAAAAATACGCAAAGAAAGCAGCAGGGCTTAGAAATACAGAAGCACAAATCCGACTCTGGCAGTATGTGGAGTGCCACAGGGCACATGATCAAACCAGGCACAACGTACACACTTAGGAATTCAGACTCACAAGAGCAAGTCACCTGGCCCTGTTGCTGCAACTTCATCAAAGAGTATTGCCCACAGTCATCTTGTTTATGGACAGTTTTACCAATACTTTACCTCCAAAGTGAAGAAACCTTGGCAGATGAAGAGTTGGCATTAAAGCTTTATTAACAACACACTTGATTGCCAATAAAATGATTTTACCCCAAATACAACATTGCTTCAGCTCTGTAAACAGGGCACCATCCAGCCTGTCAGGGCTACACTGCGTTAATTCGCATTAAGCCAAAGGAAAAAAGAGACCAGGTTAGCTTACCTAACGTTAACGGTGGTGGTGTGGGGTCTAGAACATACTCCTTTTCTGGATCTTCCACTTTAGGACCCTCTGTAGTTTTTCTAAGCCCAGTATCTATTACGGCTGTTGCATCTCTTTTGAGAGATTTTGACTTGCTCTCTTTCTTTTGCGCTTTTATCTTGCAAGGGTCTGCTACAGAGAGATGTCCAAGCTGGAGATCGTGTAGTATGTGGTCCTGTAGGGCAACTGCAGTGACTGCTAAGTTACCTTTTCTAGATGAACGATCCTAGAAAAATGGGATGGGGGTGTCTTATTTAGTGGAACAGCATGTAACATCATTTAGAAGAAAGCTGAGGCCTAGCTGCTCCCTGTTGGCAGATTACCAAGTCAGAGGGAAGGGATGCCAGAGCAGTACCTAATCAAAGCAAACCCCAGGCCCAACAGCTATGGTAGAAACAAAGAGAAATCTTTTCATTTAATTACTGGAGGATTAATTATAAACCAATAATTAATCAAACCGGTGTGTACTTAAATAAGACCCTGCTGTTTTGCTATAACTAAATTACACTCCAGGCAAACCCTAAAAGGAATCTTGCTCTTAAGTATAAGCTCTCTGGTGAAAACTTAAAACATCTTCTGCAGAACCAGGTCCCTGAGCCAGGAGAGGTGTGCAGGCAGCACCCAGAGACTGTCTGTTAACCATATCACATGCACCTGCTCACAGTTCCCCAAAACCACCAGATTTGTAAACTATTTTTATACCTGAAGAAAGTCCAGTTAGACTACACCCCGTAAATACAAGCATGGGCCAGTTCAGAGAGGATGGGATACCTTATTCTTTAACATGTTGTATCCGGAAGCACCGTGCTGTGGCTTCAACAGTCCCTAGCGTCACATCTCAGTAACTTCCATTCTTCTGCTGTAACATAAAGTAAGGGTCTATGTAAGCATCCAGTTCTACTAGGGCTATGGAGAGGGGAACGCGAATGCCAGCCCCAGGACAGCATGCTGTCCAGTTTACAGTCATAACCCAATGCATCCCTGTCCTCAAACAGCTTACCACGGAGCTAGAAAGGACGTGACTATAAACAACAATCTAGAATCAAAAAGAGTCTTAGAACAGAGTCTTGGACCAGAATGAGACACTAAGTAAATGAACGACCCTTCAGGACAACATTTAGTACAAGTCTTCAAGAGGGAAATGTGTGTGTTAGATGGCAGGACAAGAGCAGAGCTGCCCAGGAAAGCAGCAAGCTGTTTGTGTTTGACAAGAAGGGGAACAACGAAGAAGCTGGGTGTATGACCCATGCTGGCTACCTTCAGCCTGGCCAACGCACAGGTGGACAGAATATGGGGGACAGACACCAGGTCTCCGTCTGCTTTCTACTTCTTCAGGCAAGCTACTTAAGCATCTCTGGCTCAGTTTTGCATTTATAAAATACACAAAAATGCTGACACTGCAGGATTATACAAAAGAAAACCTCCCTGAGGGTTTACAAGGGACTGCTCTGAACAAGACAGTCATAAATGGTTACTGTTGCTCCCATTCCCTTAAAAATGGGGGAGGGGTCATATTTGGTATTGACCTTTTTAGTTTTGGGACCATGCTGTCCACAATATTCTACAGTGGAGAGAAAAAGCACCTTTTAAAAAGCAACCTAACGGGATAGTATTGAGGGACTAACGTTCAGAAAGATGCACACAGAGCAGGTGTTATACATTCATGCACACATGAGGCCCTGGGTTCTACCCCCAGCACTGAAACAAACACTTGAAAAGATTACAGGAAAGTGAGTCCCATAGGAACTAATGTGAGACACCGGATTTAAGACAAAGAAAAGAACCAGCCGCTGTTCAGATCCTTTGGAAGCCTAGGGCAGTTTTCAATGTGCTCACCTTCTCAGTACTTTTCAGTGCTGGCATGAAGATCTACGAAAGAAGTTTGTATGCAGTATTCCTTACCATGGCCTTGGTTGGAAGAAGGCATGTAAAATACTGAAAGGTCACTGTTATTATTTTCCAAATTCAAAATGCCTGTAACTTGGCAACGACCAAGTATGCATCATTAAAAAAAAAAAAGTTCATTTTCAACAAGATTCCTACCATCGTTAACCATAGGTGGCTTTCACCAGGTTTTTATTGTGCCGTTGTGACTAATATCAAGGTAAGAATATTAAAAAATTGCCTCACCAGACTTCCCTAGTGTTAGCAAACTGTATAATTTAAAGAATAACGAAACGTGCCAGATGTAGTCCAACTGTATGAGAAAACATAAATGAGAAGAGGTGATACTTTAGTCTGGCAACAGGTGAGAAATAAATAACCTCTGCCTGGCACTAACAGCCACAAGAGCAAACTGCCTGTTTGTAATTAGCTTGCACACGGTTAGAAGGTTGTTGCAGATAGGAAAACACAGGACTAGGAGACAAGACATTTAATCAATCACCAATTGATTTCAGTGATCAGAAGGCAATTAATACACGCGTCAATAGAAATGCACTGGAGAGGCAAAGAAGTTTAAAATAAGCCCCTAAAGACAAGTCGTTGGACGTCTGGTCCGTGAGGTCCCTCGCTACATCACAGCCTTGCGCCGCGCAGGCAGGACCCGCGGACCGCCCACAGTGACCCAGACCTCCCGCCCAACACTACCCTGCGTTCGCACCCTCTGCACCAGAGCTTCTTTATCTGTCGAACAGCACTGCGGGTCAAACTCACACCCGCCTTTCTGCGATCTCAGCCGCACCTACTCAGAACTGGTCCTCGTTGCTACGGCAACCAGCGACCGCTGCACTTCGAAGTGCGCACGCGCGCCGGCTCCGCCTGGCCCTCAGTGCGCATGCTCGCCGGTTCCGCTCCTTCTCACCCCCCCTACTGGCAGCCCAGAAGTCCTCTAGGTCTCACCTGCCGCGAGCCGCTTGCTGCTCCCGCGCTTACGTCATGGCTCCGCCCCTCGCATGTCGTCAGCGTCCGGACGCTGGTGCTGTTACGTCGTCGTGAGGCGCGCGCCCTGGGCGTGTAAGTGTACTTTGTGCGGCCTCTCCCACCAATCCCTCTGCTGTGTGGTGTTTGTCTGGCGTCCTTTCCGCTGCGCTCCTGCCAGGGTGCGTGGTGCGTCCCAAGGATGCGCTGACCCGCGCGGCTCTTTGTAGTGGGCTTTTTGTCGTCTCCTCAGTCGGAAGATTTGATAGCGGCCCCTCGACTGTATTGCGAGCGCTGTGGCGTCGCCATCTGGCTTCCTACTTTTCCTCACGTTGTCCAGCATTGTCCAGCCTTGGCTCCCGGTAATCGTGGCCTGTTGTGTGTTGCCGGGTGCAGGCTTGTTCACGTTCGCCCCCTCTAGTGGCTCCTTCCGAGCTCTAGGGTCTCAAGACTAATCTGAAGGTGAGGGTGGAGAGAGCTGTCCCTGCGGCTACTGACCTTCAGGGGTACTTAGCCTTTCTGCACCCCGTGCCATCTCCTCCTACCCCTCTAAATCTGCACCCCCGCGCTGTCCGTTGAACCAGGCTTGAACCCTTGGAGTCATTTAAAAGTCTCTCACTTATTGGTACCAAGCAGAAATAGTGTATTGATTTTCTCCTGCCTGGAATGACAGTGACTTTGTTGCACCTTAATTGTATACAATTCACCTGGAAGTTCAAAGAAAACACAAGAATGCGAAGTCCTCCATAAAGTCTACAGAAGTTACTGAGCAGGAAGATTGGTTTTCTGTCACTAAAAAGTCCCCAAAGTCGATATAAATCTGGTATACATGATAAGTCTTTGGAACAATATAATTTTAAAACTCCACGTAAAAAGTTACAATTTTTTTTTTCTTGGCAATGAACTTTCTGAATTGGCTCTGACTACTTGAAGCTCGTAGAAGCAGATTCAAAAGCAGGCCAACTGTTTTAAAAGTCAAATTCACAATGAGTTAGTTTTAAGTTGTGAATTTCCCACGGTAGTTCAGGTGCTTTCAAGAAATAGTACAATCTGAGCTTACGTCTCAGTGAGTGATGTATTTAGGAGAGCAGTAAGTCCACCTTTTTGCTGTTTTAAAACTGATTTTTACTGAAGCATAAGAGGGTAAAGTTTTTGGATGCCATTAGCTAGACCTGAGTTTAAACCTACACTTAACCTTCTGGATGTCTGAATTTTAGCAAGCTGCTTTATTTTCCTGAACTATGGGCTTCCATCCTGCCATTGAACATTATTAATTACCTCAGTAGTAGTCCCGGACATTATTCTGTTACTGAACATGTGGCCAATCTAAACTAGTTGGAAACTCTGGTACTATAATGAACCATCACCATGATCTCACAAGGTGGGGGCTGGGGACCTGGTCTAGCTGGACTAGTCAGAGGAACTCACGTGGGTTTTTATTGGGGAGGGCATTGGAAAATTCCTTTAATTCTTCCTACTGAATGTGGGAACAAGAAAAGACAGGAAGTTGCAGCTGCATCTGCTCCATTAGCACCAAGGGGTAAGAAGAGCCTGAAGGTGCGAAGCCACCAGGTGAACCTTAGAAGGAAGATTATACAGGAAATGGCAGAGCTGGGATTTGGACACAGTCCAAGATGGGTGATGTAGTTTGAGCCCTGGAGCTAGCCCAGCTCTTGGTCTTTTCATTTAACCTGCTTCATCTATTGTGGGTCTAGTTTTCTGTTACTTTGAGCAAGAAGAAATTCAATGAAAATAGGCATTCTGTTACCACAACTTAGGGTTGTGATGAAGTTAAAACATGATACTGTATGTGGATTGCTTTGGGCAATGCCTACTAATTCTGTCTTGACGTATTCTCTCCAACTTTATAAAGTTATTAAAAAATCTCATTAAAAAATTCTCCACCTTATCCAAGCAATTAATTCATGTTGTTTTGCTGTCTAAAATAGGTTGGCCATAAAAAATTTGCTGCATCCTACAAATTTTGAAGACTAGTGGTTTGATTTTTAAAATACTTTTTTTAAATTTTCTTTTGAGTCCAGTAACATAGCACTATGTCAGGTACTGGTAAAGGATTGCCTGTCCTTTTATTCGTCTCTTATAATATGTGAATGATAACATGTTGCCACTCATTTTTCTTATCCTAACTTGTAATCATCCAGTAATCAATCACTCCTTTTCATTGAACAAATAGATCAGTCTGGAAAGTGGAAAAACAGACTAGATCTGAGTTTCTGTCCTAAATTATTTTCTTTTTATCTGCATGACTACTCTAGACATTTCTTAAAAGTCAGGTCTTCTGGTGGCAGTTTCCTGAGCTTTTCATTTGTTAAAAAAAAAAAAAAAATTGGGTTTTTGGTATCCCTGGTGGTCTGTAACTTGTATGGCCTAGTCTGGCCTAGGATAGATCAGTCCTCCTGTATCCTTCCTGATTGCAAAGAATTCAGGTTTTCCCCATCCTGCCCAATCTTTTCCATCAATTTTTAAATGCAATCCTTTGAGGTAACGTATAGAACAACACTGATCATTGTAGACTGACTAGCTCGGTGGCATTTGATATGTCCACAGTGCTGTCATGCTGTCCTTCAGTTTTAAGACATTCCTGTTTGCACAGTGGAGATAAATTCTACACCCATGTTACAGTCTGCCTTACCCTACCCCTAGCAACCTCCACTTGATATTCTGTGTCCACAGACTGAGATGTGCCTATACAATACATAAGCTTTGGTGCTTGGCTTCTTTTATGTGGCAGTTTTGAGGTCTTTTGATATCATAGCATGTATCAGTGCATTGTTCTTTGCTTGACAGAATGCTGCTACACACCGACATCACAATTGATTATGATCGTATGTCGACAGACATGTGTATTGCCATGAACTCTCAGGTTTGCATCTCTTATCACTTTTGTGTAAGTGAAATCACTGATCGGTATATGTGACTCGCAGACTGGTTTTCACAGCAATCGCTCCACATTTCGTTCTCACAAGCAGAGTCTGAGGCTTCAGTGCGTCTGCATCTCTCTTAACACTTGTTTCCTACTTTTGTCTTGACATTGAGACAAGCTTTCAGTATTACCCTAGGCTTACTTTGAACTCATGATCTTTCTGCTTTTAGTCCCCCCCGTGTGGTGGAATTCTGATATCTGTAGCTACCATGCCTGGCTTCCCCTTTAAAGAGTCCTATTGGTTAGGAGATTGTATTATGGTTTGGAATTTTCCTAGTTTTTGGAGATGTGATAGTTCTTCATGTACTAGCCCATTAGTGGGAAGTGCTGATAAATCTTTGGCCCACAGATTCTAGTTGGACATGCTCATTCTTCTGATGGGCCATTCAAGGCGATTCTTATTTCTGTTACGTATTTTCAACTTGTACTTCCTTTTCATCCTGTCTTGTTTCCTTTTTTATGCTCATATTTCCGATCTGCCATTGCACATGACTGACTTGTTTCACTAGAGCAGGGCATGTTACTTTATAAAGGGAGAAAAAAGAGTACTGTCGAGCTTGATGTTCGAGTTTTATAGACAATGATACCAGTATCTGGAGAGAGCTCATACTGGATGCTATGCAGTGGTAGGAGTTTCTGAGGGAGGAAGAGTCTGTGTGGCTTGACTAGAAGCCTTAGTGAGTCAAAGCCTATCTCAGGCTTTTGTAACAAAAGAACTAACTTTGGGTCCTTTTACTTTGACCATAATCCTAACTCTACCCTTACTTTTCCCAAGAGGATGCTCCAGTGGCCTGAGGACTTCCCACCATGTCATCACTGCCACAATGAAGACCAAGCCTTTAACGTAACCATAACATCCTAACCATAGTAGCCACTATCTCATTAATGACAGTTTAAATCTCTTCTTGGTTAAATTCAGACTCTGCTATGATTTTGTCCGTTGCTGCCTTCTGGCTTCAGGAAGTACATGTTCTTACTTTCCTGCATGCGATGTCTTTTCCTGTTGAAACTAGACGTGTGCATTGAGTGACGTGATCTAAAGCCAATAGGTTATTAGTATGAGTTCTGAGGCTCCTTAGGTTGGGGCTGTTGACTATTGGATATCAAGGCTTTCAGTATTTCTGGTCTTGTTTTAGCTCCCCACACTCACCCCACACAATGTTTTGGGGTTTTTTGGGGGACTTTTAAAATGAATTTTGTGTCCTTTGGTGTCTCACCTGTAGTCCAGAGATAGACATGGCTGGTTTTCTCTGTTTGGTCCTAACTGGAAAGCAGGACAGGATGCACAGGAGCTCACCATACTAACCTTAGGGTGGTGTTGTGTGACACTATTCCTGGGGAGACATGACCGTCCATCTGTCTACCTCAGACAGGGAACTGGCAGTAAACCAAAGAAAGGATACTACTGAAGACTAACTTGGTGAACCAATGAGTTTTTAATTGGGATTTTTACAGGAATGTGTGGGAGGTGAGAATCTAGCCACGGCCCATCAGTCTTTTGTGCTTGGTATTGTGCATGTGCATAGACAGGAAAGATTGGAGCCAAGTTTGACAAGTCCTCCCATGTACTTCCCAGTGAATCTGCAGTTTTGTCCCTCCCCTATTTCTAGTGGGGCCATGTTAGTGGTGGTGTCCAGGTAAGAGAAGATGATTGCACATAAGACATAAAGAACAGACAGCTTAATGGTGGTATGGGCATCATCACATATGAAATGTATCATTGCACAACCTTTCAAGTAAGATATCAGTCCATGAGCTCAATAGTTATAAATTCACAGAGAAGTATTAAAAATGAGGTCACTAAACTGCTCTTCTATAGTTTATATACCTGGCCTTTTCCATAAATGAAGAATTTTGAAGTAAATATCTTTTTTTTTTAAAGTCAAGTTGTGAATGGCTCTTTATTTCGTACATCATGTGTTTACACTACTACTTTGAATCCTTAAGGACTTTGCACAGAGAAAAATCCATTTCTTTTGTCTGGACAGTTTCTTAGCAATAGTAACTGATCTTTCTGATAGGCTGTATTTTCATGCATACTAAATCTTGTTATAAAAGCTGTCACTATCCCTTTATTCTTTTCTTTTTTTCTTTTGTACCGGATATTTTATTAATTTACATTTCAGATGCCATTCCTTTTCCCCATTTCCCCTCCCTAGAAAACCCCTATTCCATCTCCCTCCTGCTTTTTGCTTTTATACCATTTTAATTACATGCAAGTAGTAAGGTCAGTTCTAGGTTGAGGGACTAGCAATACAATAGATGCAAATAGTCAAGGAACAAGCAAGACAATAAACAGTTGCATGAACACTCCCGTGATCACTGTTTCACGAGTCATGAAGAAATTGTGTTAATACAGCAGCTTTGGGTTTAAGGACACCTCCTATATTTAAGTGCATCTGGATAGTGCCTCAGTTGGGGCAATACCCTTTTATGGTTGCCATGAAATGCTTTTTTTATTTGAAATCCTCTGGCTGGATTTGGAGGCCAGGCTTTAGAGTCAGAAGATTTGGATGGCCATAGGAATCAACAAAGATCAAGACTTGGCAAAATAAGGAGGCAGGGAAGCATCTGGAAAGAGCAACAAGGTATATAGGTAGAGTATCAGCCCTAAGACTAAGAAGACATGGTTAAACAGGAAAGAGGATGGGAGATATGTACTTACAAAGAGCAGTTGGGGCTGTCCCTAAGAAATGTATGAGGACTCCAGATATATGGGTTCCAGGTATACAGACTCCAGGGTTAAGGACATTGGGAGTGTGGGCCTCAGGTCTGAAGACTCCAGATGTATAGACCCCAGAGATGTGGATACTAGGAGTGTGGGCTACTACTATAAGCACTTCAGGTATGTGGGCCCCAAATGTGTGAACTCCAGATGTGTAGGGCCTAGATGCATAGACCTGAGATGTGGACCCCAGGTGTATGGTCTTCCGGTATGAAGACCCATGGTGTGTAACTCCAGATATGTGAAGTCTCCTACATACCTTGAAGTATGTGGACCCCAACTGTGTATACTCCAGATATGTAGACATCAAGGTATGTGGGCCTCAATCGTGTGCATGCAAATATATGGACCGCAGGTGTAGAGGCCCCAGGTGTGTGCACTTTTAAGCGTACAGCTTATTGGATGTAGAGGTTTCAGGGTGAGGCCTGGAAATTGAGTATATGAAGTTAGAAGCAGGAAATGTATGTATAGCCGGGTGGTGGTGGCGCACGCCTTTAATCCCAGCACTTGGGAGGCAGAGGCAGGCGGATTTCTGAGTTCGAGGCCAGCCTGGTCTACAGAGTGAGTCCCAGGATAGCCAAGACTACACAGAGAAACCCTGTCTCGAAAAAAACAAAACAAAACAAAACAAAAAAAGGAAACGTATATATAAATACTTAATATATTAATTTAGAGCTAGGTTAGTAGGGAAAGTACTTGCAAGGCTGACCATCTGAGTTCAATCCCCAGAACCCACCTAAGGGTGGGAGGGGAGAGCCAACTCCTCCTGAAGGTTGTTCTCTGACCTCCACATGCACAACACATACAGCACACACATTAATGATAACGTTTTTAAAAATTTGGAGGGAGAATTGTAGATTTCTAATAAGTTCAATAATAACATCTAAAATGTGTCTACCAGCTAGGTGGTGGTGACATATGCCTTTAATACCAGCATTCAGGAGACAGAGCCAGGTAGATCTCTAGAGGCTAGCCTGGTTTACAGAACCAGTTCTAAGACATTCAGGGCCACTCAGAGAAACCCTGTCTACAAACAAACAAACAAAAAAATGTGTCTACTATTGTAAAGTATAATTCTAGTATGCAAGCCTGGTTACTGTGCTTTGCTTTTGCAAGAGTCAGAATCATTCTTTGCCACTTCCGTTGTTGCCATTTGAGCAGGGATTCTTGGATAGTTTTTCTCTGTTGTCACTCATACACACACACACACACCACACACACACACACACACACACACACACACACACACACACGCAAGGACAGGCCAATGATTCTGGTATTCCAGTTTGCTATTTGTTTATTTAGTGTCCATGGTTATCAATACATATATTAATGCACATGTTAGCTTAGGGTACTGCCACTGATGTAATAAAGTTAGGGTTGTTCAAAGAAAAAAAAGATGTTCAAATCCAGACTGGGTTCACTTACTTGATGTGTGAAGTTTTAGGGAAGTTTTTTAGCCTTTTTGTTTCAATTTCTTCACTTAGAAAATGAATGAAGTAATTGTCATCTTGCAGAATTTTGTAGGGAGTGGGTCAGATCATAGGAATGCACTCAGATCGAACTTTGGAATGGAGGCTCTAAGGGAGAGGGGACCTTATGCTGATGGTGGCATTTTTGACAGAGTACATAACAGTCCAGATGAAGTTATGTCCAATCCAGCTCTGTCTGATGCTGTTCCTTGTGGCGCGCACCTGTAGTTGAAGCTCACAGGGAAAGCTATTGTTGAACATGGCCAAGGCTGGTGATGCAGTCTGGTCTGGGAGAGATACACCACAGATTGTTTCCAATGGAGAAAATAGTGGTGTGTTAGCATGTTTGGTTTGAATGTGTACTATTCAACTTAAACCTTACAATGAGCTTTGTACAATAGCAGGTTAAACCGCAGTTCTTTGAACAGTAGGAATTTCAGCACTTGTGGTATGTGGGCTCTCTTTATGTCTTTTTCTTCATATTTGAAACTTCTTGTTTGAGAATGTAGAAAGTTCTATCATTTCAGACATCAGACTTAGCATTGAAAACATGGGATTCTTAATCAGGCTGATGAAAGTCATTTATTGTTTGCTGTGTCAAACATGGCATGCTACTTGCCACTTTGTGGTCTGCGTGTCTTTCTAGAAGCTTTGGGCTTTGATCTAAGGCAAAGTACAATCAGTAGCACAGATGACAGCACAAACCCCCATAGCACCAGTGATGTGCATTGTCACTCAGAGACTCTAAACCAACAAGTACAGAGGTGCAGAGGAGAGAGCCACCTGACTAAAGAGGCTTGTGCGTTCTTGTGAGAGCAGACCTCTGCCTCTCGGCAGAGACAAAGGTGTGGAACAATTTATTGGTTAAAGATTGGGTTCACTGTGTGCAGTCAAAAGGCGCCTCTTCAAGGCCAGATTCTGGTCCTTGCCTGCATTTTTAGGTAAACACTGGCATTTAAAAGGCCTTGCAGAGCCAGGCTCCCAGCACATAAAAGCGGCTTTCTTAAACTGTCATCAGAATGGATTTTAGAACGTGCTTTTAATACTTACAAGGTTGATGTTTGCCTTTTAAAAATGCTATTTGAGATAGCTTTTTATTTAACTTTCACCTCGGCATGCCTTTTACCTGGTTTGTAGCAGCATTAAGGAAACTTACCTTGTTGTGAGACCAGACAAAGATTTAGAAAAATGTTGCACAATGTGACCTTTTAAAAGTCAGGGCTTAAAAAAAAAAAATCCTTGTTTAAACAGTGTAAAAACTGGGTAAAAAAAACAAAGGTATATAATCTCAATCTGAACACTAGGTCTCAGGTTCTTTTATTGAGTGCGGTTGGTTACTCTGCAAGATTAATTATTTTTATCAGCATTGCTCTTCTGTCTTTTTTTTTCTAGTTCTAAACTAATGATTGCTGTCAAGAAAACATTAGAAGCTGGGATGAAAGCTTTGTATGTATGTGAGTGAGTCTGACTGCTGAGTGGTTAGCTCAGATGCTGCTTTTGTGTTCTTCTCCATTTGCAGAGGTAGCAGGAACCTGAGCATGTATACTAAAGCATTACCAGTAGCAGTGGGCTGTACCCCCAGGATAATCTGCATAAATACTCACTACCATCCTTGGCTTCGTACTCTACAGTAAGATCAGTCTTGTTAACCTGTACTGATGTGTCTGTACTTTTAAAGTCAAATATATTGAGATAAAATACATAGTCCTTTTACATCTTCCAGTTCCATGACAAATGCAGTCACATGACTGCCACCACACTCAGATTTTGCAACACAACCACTGGCACAGACAGAGTTGCTCTCATAAGGTTACTTGGGGTGGTTCCTCAAGGCAGTGGCAGCTCACCTGTCTGTACTGCTCTAGCTTTGCCTGTTCTACAGTGTTACAGCCAGGAAGATTTACAATATGTAACTTTGAAACCTGGCTTGGAGTGGGCAGAATGCACTAGAGATACTTGCATGCCTCTACACGCATGCATGGCTTTATGTTGCTAAGATTTATTCCGTCAGTGACAGAACCTCACCGTGTTTATTCCTTTGCTGGTTGATGGACATCTGGGTGCTTTCCAGGTTTTGAAAACTACAAGCAATTAACTATGAACATTCCTGTAGTGCTGGCTCTGTGAGCATGTGTTTGCATTCATCGTGTTGGATAAATATGAGTAGTTGGGTCCTACGGTCACTGTTTAACTTTGCCAAATTTACCAGGTATTGCCATTTGCCTGGATCTCAGTGGATGCGTTCTGGGTGCCTCACACCCTCATTAGCATGCGGTACTGTTAGTTTTTCTCTCTGCTCCCGCTCATCCTGGTTTGAATTTCCAAAATGCAGAGTGGTGCCGAGGCTTTGTTGTCAACTACACACTCTGTTTACTGATGTACTTGTTTAATCCTCGTGCCTGGTTTTTTCTTTTTTTAAATGAAGTTTTTGTAGTTCATTGTATTTTTCGGATACAAATCCTTTGCAGGAAAGAAAACTTGTGATGTTTTCTTCCAGTATATGGTTTTGTTTTCCTAACAGTGTCTATTGTTGGATAAACATAAGTTTGGTGAAGTCCAGTTAATCAACTCCTCCCACCCCCATGGGTTGTTTTGGTGTCAGGATTTCTCCTAGGACTTCTCCAAAGTTTTGCAGAGTCCATTTAAAGCTACAGTACATTTGGGTTAACTTAACATCAGGTTTTAGTTTTGATTGAAGTTCGTTTCTGTGAGCACCCAGTTGTTCTGCAGCCCCGGTTGCAACCAGCCTTTTCCTTGGCTTGCTCTGTGCTTGTAAGGGTCTTGTTTTGAAGCTGTCCTGCTCCACTGCCAGTGTTCCTTTTACCCGCTTTGCTGCTGGTGTCTTGTTTGCTGCAACTAGAAAGCGATTATTTACTGTGTTGTGGTCTTCTCCTCCAGCGCATTCTACTTCCACAATTGTATGACAGTCTTAGCTCCTCTGTCTTTCCAGTACCCGTTGGGATCAGCTTGAATGTATACACAGAAGTTCTTGAGGGATTTTTGTTGAATTCAATTAAATTCATGGGCTGAGTTGCAAATGCACAGGTGTGAGGGCCGCAGCTCTCTCTGGGTTGATTCGGTGTTTGGATTAATGACAGTTCTTTAAAGTTGCTTTACATCTGTTTACTTGCACTGTGTGTATCACTGTGTGCAGCGGAGGCAGCGGACAAGCAGCAGTCCATTCTCTTTTTTTTTTTAACCACATGGGATCAGGAGATAGAATTCAGGTCCTCAGGCTTGGCAGAGAGTGCTTTGACCCATTGAGCAATCTCAGTAACCCTGCTGATAAGTTCTTTAAGCACTGGATGTCAGCTTTCCTTCTGATGTTTCTGTTTTTATAAAAAGCAATGATAGGGGTGAGGTCGGGCACCTCTATTTGGGAGCCATTGCATCCTTTCTGGCTACATGCACTGACTCTTGAACAAATGAACTGTTAGCCAAAATCTGGATTACTCTCATAGTCATTTGAACACATCTTGAGGAAACTGAGCTGTGATAGTAGCTGGTTGTGTTGGTTCCTGAAGACAGAACAGCACCAGAACAGTTTGAGTTTGTACTGGACGTTTGCTGTCACAGCCGTAGTGGACTCTAGGTAAACTTTCACCTAGACCAGTGGTTCTCAACCCTCCTAGTGCTGTGATCCTTTAATACAGTTCCTCACATCGTGGTGGCCCTCCCCCCAACCATAAGATCATTTTGTCGATAATGCATAACCAACTTTGTTATGTCATGAACTGTAATGGAAATTTAGTTTCCCGTGGTCTTAGGTGACCCCTGTGAAAGGAGTCACACTCCACAGGTTGAGTAATACTGACCTAGACCAAAGGGGGTGGCTTGACAGAATTGTTGCTGTGCCCTGTGAAAAAGAGATACTGCTGTGATGGTGCAAACACAGCCTGTATTTGAAAGCACACTTTCTCTGGCTGTGTAAGCAGGAGGTCAGTTCATTTTGTGATATTGTTGAAGGGGCTTGCCTGCTTTGCCTCTCCAGTGTTGCACCATTAGGCTCGATAGATAGCATCTTTTGTATAGTCTCTTCTTGCCCACTTTTAGTAGATCAGGCTGATCTTGTAACAGGAGGAAATATGTATTAGAGATAGCAGAGCAGTGTCAATGACAGGGGCAGTGGAAAAGCAGCAGCAACGGCATCTTACCATGAGGCAGGATGAGCTGCAAAACTGTGAGGCAGCAAGCTGTCTGGAAGCTGAAGCAGAGTCAGAGTCACATGATTCAAAGACAGATCTGCAGAAGAAGCAAGTTGTGGCTGCAAAGGGAATAGAACCATAGAGTTTGAGGCCAGTGTCAATAGAAGTAGCAAAACCAATAAAGAGCATCCAGGGCTGCCTCCCAATGGCAGCACCCATGAAAGCAGCCAAGGCAACAACAGGCAGCTGGACAGTTTGAAGGAGCAGCTAAAGCAGGGACAAGAGAAAATATGGAAGAAGAGAAAGGTTAGGAACCAAGGTTAAAGAAGCACAGAAGGCTGTAAAGAGCCGAGGAAGAGAAATTGAAGCCTTGGTCCCTAGAAGTGTTTCAGAGAACTGTGGAGTCTTTAGGCCGAAGGTCTCCGGTCCAAGGCCCTGAAGCTACAATGCTAACTACTTTCTAGGACTAAGAAAATCCTGACTTCCTAGGACTACTGTTGAGCTGAATACTTGCAGAGCCAAGGATTTCTTTAATGGAGACCTACTTGAGAACTGTATTAGAGCTGCTATCAAATGCTGAGAGATACAAGGGCTAGCCTTTGAAGAGCTGCACCATGTGCGCCTACCTTTTCATCTAGGCAGAGCAAAAGGATCCCACTAAGCTTACTGTTAACATAGTTGATAGCCACAAAGAAACCTCTGTTTCGAAGGCCTTGGCAAGAGCGTGAACAGTGGTCGTGATCAGGAGCTTCAGGCTTCGTCAGTGATAGGTAGTGGCCCGAACCTTTGCGTTAGTTGTCAGCCACTTTTGATAAGCCTATGCCCCATCTTCTCCGGCTAGAACAGCTTCCACGTGAGGGATGCCAGTCCTTCCCTCTCTTGTTGTGTTGGAATAGTGTTCACTAAGGGCATTTGATTGTGCACATTGGTTTGTAGCTTCCAAAATATCAAGTCTGATATTTGGCTTGATTGTATGGCCTGCATCTGATCTGCAGTTTTATAGATGTTTTTGCACAGACTTCGATTTGATAAGAACTAAATACTTCAATAAATGTTTTAGAATTGTTACTTGTGTCATTGCAGTGGCTTTTATACTGGTTTCTGAGATACCTTTGGGTTTAGTACTTTGAGATGCCTGACATACCATGTAATCTTTGTGGTCATTTCTGAGATTTAGGCTTTGTGAGAATTTGGTACCTTGAACAAACATTTTTTTTTTTTTTTTTTGAGGTCTTATATAGCCCGGGCTTGACTGTAACTCCTAATGTTCTTGTCTACACTACCAAATTCTGAGATCCAGGTATGTATTAGCATGCCTAGATTATAGAGGAAACATTTGTATAGTGAAAAGTCCTAGAAGCAAAAACATTACTGTCTGAATGTGCTTTGTCTCATGAGATACTTTCTCTGAATAGAAAGGGCCGATCTAGGGAACACATCTGGTTCCCTGAAGAGCTACATGTTTAATAATGAACCTGGGCCAGGGTAAGTCAGGGAGGATCAAGAAAAATGACCAGCTTTCCTTGGTAACAATGCCTGGCCTTTGGAAAAACTAGAAAACCAAAAACGTTGGCTAGAGAATGGGCCTCTTGAGATGTGTCCTGATCCACCATCTAGAATGTTTTGTAAAAGGAAGACATAGGAAGAAATACCACATTCCTGGGCCTTTATGAAATTATACCAGGAGCGTAGATGGAAAGAGTGTTGTTGGATTTGTGTAGCGGCCACCTCTAACCCTTCTGAGCCTATTAGTTCCAACCCAGTGACTCTATGGAAGTCTTCTCTTCTTTTTAACTAAAATTAAATTCTTTCCTTCTGAAATGTATTTTAAAAATTTATTTATTTAACATGTGCACGTGTGAGTACATGTGTTTGTGTGTGTGAGTGTGTGTGTGTTTATGTATGTGAGTACAGTGAATGAGGGAAGTCAGAGGACAACTTTCAGGAGTTCACGACACAGTACCCGGGAACAGAACTCAGCCATCAGCCCTGGCACCAAGTGCCTTTACTCACAGAGCTCCCTCACCAGCCTTTCTCTGTGTTCTCATGCAGCAGTGCCTCTCAGTTTCCAGTGTACACATCTTTTCCTCCTTGGTTAAACTTATTCATGAGGATTTATTTACTTATTTTTGTTAGTTTTGTTTTTTTGGTTTTTCGAGACAGGGTTTCTCTGTATAGCCCTGGCTGTCCTGGAACTCACTCTGTAGACCAGGCTGGCCTTGAACTCAGAAATCCACCTGCCTCTGCCTCCCAAGTGCTGGGATTAAAGGCATGCGCCACCACTGCCCAGCTATTTACTTATTTTTATTTGTTTATGGACTCTTATTCTTTGCCTCTGGCTTCCAGATGCTGGTATTACAGACATATACTATTACACCCAAGTCTGAATGTTCTACTTAATTTTGGGACTATTGTAAATGGAATTGTTTCATTAATATCTCCTTTGGAGAGTTAATTGTTAGGTCAAAGCTAATCTTTATGTTCCATTTATACTTTACTAATTGTTGTTTATTTTACTTCTGAAGATCAGTATAAAGGTTCTATAAGTTTATAGCAAAATGTAATCTTCTCGGCACAGTCTGTGGAAAATTCTTCCTGAATGTGATCATTCATTCACTGTCTGTCTTATTGCCACCATATGTCTTAGTGTGTTCATTCATTCCCGAATGTCTTATTCCCAGCAGTATGCCTAAATGTGTTCGTTCACTCACTGTCTGATTGCTAGCCGTGTGCCTGAGTGTGTTCATTCACTCACTGTCTGTCTGACTGCCAGCAGTGTGCCTGGCTATGTTCATTCGCTCCCTGTCCGCCTGACTGCTAGCCATGTACTAAGCATAGGGAGAAGAGTAGGGTGAAGCTCACGTTTTGAGGAATTTACAGGCTAGTCATCAGGAAAGAGACAATTGGGTTGAAGTAGTTACCAGAAATGAATTAAATTATATACTCTAAAGAAAAAGCTCAAACAGGCAAATACTTGTGGAATTAAGAAAGGTAGTAGTCTTTTAGAACCATCACAGGCTTATAAGGATGACTGTCCAGGAAAGGAGAGGATGGAAACCACACCTCAGGGGACCAAGTCCATGGAACAGTGGAAGAAGCTGTATGGTTTTCTGAAGTGAACAAGGGAAGGAGGAAGGATAGTAGGGAGAGGGAGGTCTTAGAAGTCATACAGTATCCACCTTGAGAGTCTACTGTTTTTCTTTTCTTTTCTTTTCTTTTTGCCATCAAAATACATTTTTATATAGTTTTTATTTTAAAACTTATATATTCCCTTTGCATCTCAATATCATTCCCTCTCTTCCAGTACCCCCTCATGCAGATCTTGCCCCTTTCCTCTCTCCTCACTCTCACCCCCACACTTACCCCTCTATTCTCCCCTCGCCCACCTGCCACCCCAGGCACACCAAATCACTGTAGTATTAGGTGCATATACTCTCACACTGAGGCTAGACAAAGAGGCCCAGTTTGGGGAATGGTATCTATAGGCAGGCAGGCAAGCAGGCAGGCAACAGATTCAGGGACAGCCCCTGCTCCAGTTCTTGTGGGACCCTCATAAGACCAAGTTGTGCATCTGTTACCTATGTACAGGTTGCCTGGGTCCAGCATGTACTCACTCTGGTTGGTGGTTCAGTCTCTGGGAGCTTCCAAGGGTTCAGGTTAGTTGACTCTTCTGGTCTTCCTGTGGGGTCCCAGTCCTCTTCTGGTCCCTCAATTCTTCCACCCCCCAATACTTCCATAAGACTCCCCTAGCTCCATCTAATGTTGGGTATGAGTTGTTGCATCTTTCTCCATTGGTTGCTGGGTGGTGGAGACTCAGAGGACAGTTATGCTAGGCTCCTGTCTGCAAGTATAACAGGGTATCATTAATTGTGGTCAGGGATTGGTTCTTACCCATGGGATAGGTCTCAGTTTGGGGCAGTCATTGGTTGGCCATTCTTCCAATCCCTGCTCTATTTTTGTCCCTGCATATCTTGTAGACAGGACACATTTTGGACCAAAGGTTTTGTGGGTAGGTTGCTGTCCTTATCCCTCCAATGGATGTCCTTCCTGGCTATAGGAAGTAGCCACTCCAGGATCAGTATCCTCTACTGCTAGAAGTCTCACTGTAGTTGCCCCCCTAGACCCCCAGGGGCCTCCCTCTATCCCAGGTCTTCAGTACATCCTAGAAATTGCCAATCCCTTACTGCCAATTTTCATTCTCTCCTGCTCTCTCTACATCTGATCCCCTACCCACT
The DNA here is from genome assembly GCA_030674055.1 of Rhabdomys pumilio. Taxonomy (NCBI): domain Eukaryota; kingdom Metazoa; phylum Chordata; class Mammalia; order Rodentia; family Muridae; genus Rhabdomys; species Rhabdomys pumilio. The sequence continues at coordinate 57,571,728 of JANHMN010000016.1, read as the reverse complement.
CCCTTTCTCATCCCCTCTTCCACCCAGTTCCCTCCATCCATGCACCTCCAGTATCTGTTTTATTTCCCTTTCTAAGGAAGATTCAACCTTCATCCCTTCAGTCCTTCTTGTTATTTGGCTTCTTTTGGCTTGTTGATTGTAGCTTGGTAAACCTGTACTTTATGGCTGATATCCACTTATAAGTGAGTACATGCCATGCATGTCTTTTTGGGTCTGGGTTACCTCACTCAGAATGATATTTCCTAGTTCCATCCGTTTGCATGCAAAACTCATGATGTCGTTGTTTTTAATAGCTGTGTAACCCAGCAGACAGTGACACGGCTGTTTGGTATTGGTTTGCCTTGCCACTCTTTGCTGGTCATCATTTGTCATGAATTCCTAGAGAGAAATGCACCTTCTGGTGGTATTCCAGTGGTTTCTAGCAGCTTCCTTAGACTCGGGCCAATTGGCAGATCCTCGAGGTTTCTTCTGGATTGAACTGCAGTTGCTGATTTGTGAATAGTGTTTGCCAGTGGATCAAGCTACCACTGCTGGTTCATGTGAACTGAACTGCTGCTATCCTGACAATGCAAACTCTTCTGCATTCAATGGGGATCCACCCCAAAGAACCATTTCTAAACAAGCCCACAACCTTTTTTTTTTTTTTTTTTTTTTTTTGGCCCCATTAGCCTTTCCTTTCTACTACCTATGGTGGTGGTGGGCTAGAAGGGAGGTTAAAGCGTTTAAGTACACTTATTAAAGTAGGTTTTGAAAAATGTAAGCCTATAGAATGGCTTTGAGTTTCTCTCTGTTTAATTTGATGTTGGCTATTGGCTTGCTGTATATTGCTTTTATTATGTTTAGGTGTGCACCTCATATTCCTGCTCTCTCCAGGACTTTTAACATGCAGGGGTGTTGGATTCTGTCAGTTTTTTTTTCAACTAATGAGATGATTGTGTGGGTTTTTTTTCCTTTCAGTTTGTTTATATGGTGGAGTACATTGATGGATTTTTGTATACTGAGCCATCCCTGCATCACTGGGGTAAAGCCTACTTGAGATTGGTGGATGATATCTTTTATGTGTTCCTGGATTCAGTTTTCAGGTATTTTATTGAGCATTGTGCATCAATGTTCATGAGGGAGATTGGTCTGCAATTCTCTTTCTTTGTTGAGTCTGTGGTTTTGGTATCAGAGTGACTGTGGCTTCGTAGAATGAGTTTGGCAATGTTTCTTATGTCTCTATTTTGTGGAATGGTTTGGGGAATATTGCTGTTAGCTTCGTTTTGAATGTCTGGTGGAATCCAGTGTTAAAACCATCTGGCCCTGGGCTTTTGTTTTGTTTTGTTTAGGAGACTTTTAATTGCTGCTTCTATTTCCTTAGGGGTTATAGGACTATTTAGATAGTTTATCTGATATTGAGTTAACTTTGGTAATTGAAATCATCCATTTCATTTAATTTTTCCAATTTTGTTGAATATAGGGTTTTGAAATAAGACCTAATGATTATCTGAATTTCCTCAATGTCCATTGTTATGTTTTCCTTTTCATTTCTGATTTTGTTAATTTGAGTACTGCCTCTCTGCCTTTTAGTTTGTTTGGCTAAAGGTTTGTCTATCTTGTTGATTTTCTCAGAGAACCAGCTCTTTGTTTGTGTTGATTCTTTGTATTGTTCTCTTTGTTTCTAATAGATTGATTTCAGCTCTAAGTTTGATTATTTCCTGCTGTCTACTCATCTTTGGTGTGCTTGCTCCTTTTTTTTTTTTTTTTTATAGCTTTCAGGTGTATTATTAATTTGTTAGTGTAAGAATTCTCCAGTGTCTTTTTGAAGGCACTTAGTGCTGTGAACTTTCCTCTTAGTACTGCTTTCATTGTGTCTCATAAGTTTGGGCGTGTTCTGCCTTCGTTTTCATTGAATACTAGAAATTCTTTAATTTCTTTATTTCTTTCCTGACACAGTGATCATTGAGCAGAGAATTTTTCAGTTTCCATGAGGATGTAGGCTTCCTGTTGTGTAAGTTCAGCTTTAATCCATGGTGATCTCATAAAATGCAAGGGGTTATTTCAATTTTCTTGTATCTGTTGAGGCTAGCTTTGTGACTGATTATATGGTCAATATTGGGGAAGGTTTTGTGAGATGCTGAGAACAAGGTATATTATGTTGTGTTTGAGTGAAATGTTCTATACATGTCTGTTAGGTCCATTTGAGTCATAACCTCTGTTAGTTACATTGTTTCTCTGTTTAGTTTCTGTCTCAATGACATGTCCTTTGGTGAGAATTGGGTATTGCAGTCTCCCATTATTAATGTGTGGAGTTTGATTTAAGCTTTAGTAATATTTCTTCTATGAGTGCGGGTGCCTTTGCATTTGGGGCATACATGTTCAGAATTGAGATGTTCTCTTGGTGGATATTTTCTTTGATGAGTCTGAAGAGTCCTTCCCCCATCTCTTTTGATGACTTTTAGTTAAAAGTCTATTTTATTAGATATTAGAATGGCTACTCCAGCTTGTTCCTTGGGTCTCTTTGCTTGAAAAACCAGTTTCCAACCCTTTACTCTGTGGTAATGTCTTATCTTTGTTGCTAAGACTGTGTTTCTTGTATACAGTAGAATGATTTATTCTGTTTTTGCATCAGTTCTGTTAGTCTATGTCTTTTTATTGGGTAATTGAGTCCATTGATGTTGAGAGATATTAATGACCAATGATTGTTAATTCCTATTATTTTGATGATGGCGGTAGTTGTGTGTGTTTCTCTTCTATTGGTTTTAATGGTGGGAAATTATTTATTTCTTGTGTTCTCTTGAGTGTAGTTAGGCTCGTTGTATCAGAGTTTTCCTTCTAGTATCCTCCATAGGACTGAGTTAGTGGAAAGCTATTGTTTAAATTTGGGTTTGCCATGGAATATCTTGGTTTCTCCTTATATGGTGATTGAAAGTTTTGCTGGGTATTGTAGTCTTGGCTGACATCCGTGGTTTCTTAGGGTGTGCAAGTCATCTGTCCAGGCCTTTCTAACTTTTAGAGTCTCTGTTGAGAAGTCAGGTATAATTCTGATAGGTCCACTTTTATATGTTAACTTGACCTTTTCTCTTGCAGCTTTTAATATTCTTTCTTTGTTCTATACATTTAGTGTTTTGATTATTATGTAGTGGGAGAATTTTTTTTTGTGGTCCAATTTATTTGGTGTTCTGTAAGCTTCTTATATGTTTATAGGCATCTCTTTCTTTAGGTTAGGGAGATTTTCTACTATGATTTTGTTGAAGATATTTTCTGGGCTTTTGAGGTGGTCATTTTTGCCGTCTTCTATTTGTATTATTCTTTGGTTTGGTTGTTTCATATTGTCCCACATTTCTTGAACATTTTGTGTCATGAACTTTTTTTTAGAGTTTGCACTTTTTTTTGACTGATGTATTGATTTTCTATTGTATCTTCTGTGCCTGAGATTGTTTCTTCCATCTCTTGTATTGTTGGTGATTTTTTATTTCTATAGTTTCTGTTCTCTTTCCTAGGTTTTCCATCTCCAGGGTTCCCCCAGTTTGTGTTTTCTTTATTGCTTCTATTTGTTTATTTATTCTATTTATTGTTGCTATCAGGTCTTGGACAGTTTTATTCATATCCTTTACCTGTTTGATTTTATTTTCCTGTACTTTTTCTATTTATTCGCTTCCTCTTTTAATGCCTCTACCTGTCTGAATGTATTTTCCTGTGTTTCTTTAAGGGATTCATTCATGTCCTCTTTAAAGGCCTCTATCATCTTTGTAAGATTCAATTTAAGATCTGCTTCTTGTGTTTCAGTTTCCTTAGAATATCCAGGGCTCGCTGTAGCAGGGTAGCTGGGCTCCTCTGGTGGTGCCATATTATTGTCCTGGCTCTGGTTGATTTTGTTCTTATGCTGTCCTTTAGACATCTGGTTTTCCCTTATATTGGCTGGACGATCCTGATGATGTAGGAATTCTCAGGAAGATAGGGGGAGTCATGGGCCAGATGGTGAAGATCAGGAAACCTGACTCTTTGGACTGTGCCATAGGTAGACCTCACTGGCAAGAGCTTAATGGAGAAAGTTCCAAGCTGGTAGTTCTTGGGGCTGCCACAGCCCTCTCTGCTGGCTGTGCTCCAGGTGGACTAGATTGGGAGGGGATTGGTGGATGGGTTTCCAGGCAGGTTAATCTTAGGGTCCCTAAGGCCTTCACAGGGAAACAGGATGCTCCTCTGGGCCGAAGGGTAAGTCTACTGTCAGATGTGGAGGTCAGGGGACTGTGTGCAACTCATGTTCACTGGCTGTGCTCCAGTGAACCAGATGGGGAGTTGATTGGTGGGGCAGGTTTCCAAACTGGTTATTCTTGACACCCCACCCCCCCCCCGACCCCCACAAGCAGTACACTCTTGGGAGTCCTGTAGGCCTTCTTGAGACCAAAGGGTGGCCTTGTTCCAGCTAATGGAGGTCAGGACTATGAGCAACTCACCTCTTCCCACTCTCATTTTGAGGTGATGCAGGAGTACTGCTTCTTTGAGAGGAGACAGTGTGGCAGAATGTTTAGACAGACAAGTCAGGGCTTAAAACAGAAGAATTTCTCACCTATCTAGCTGCCTTTATAGGGACACAAAGGCTTAGACAGGCAGAACGATCTAGCCCAGATGATCCCACCTTGGAGAGACTGTAGAGTTGATAGGGTGGTATCAGTGTGAGAATGTAGAGGAGCAGAGAGCTGGAGAGGGAAGATGAGAGAGCCTGGCTCTTTCTGAGGTGTTGATGTTTCTGCACACATGTGTGTGCTGGACTTTAGACTTCAGGAAGTCACATGAGAAGGATGAGTAGTTGAGGCACAGTACAGCCTTGCCGGGGGGAGGGAAGCTGATTGATATGAAGTGAGGCAGGATCATACAGATGCTGTGACTCTGTGTTGGTGGCATATTGAGGAAGATGGGCTTCAAGTCCTTGACTGTTTACATGAACAGAAGCCTCTTTTAGAACTGCGAAGATCTACAAAATTGAATCTCTTTATAGGTGGCTTTAAGATACAGTAATAAAAAACAAAACAAAACTGGGCATCATATTTATAAATTCCTAGGTCTGAACATCAGCAGTAACAGTGCATGATACTAGAAAAATTACTTTCACATCCTGAATCATTGTAGTTATTATCTCTCCACCTTAACTGCAGCGTAAGAATTCCCAAAGTTTCCTAGTTTAATGTTGTCATTTTTTGGTGGTCAAGGTTCAACTGCTTAGTACTGAGAAGCCCCTCCTAGCAGGCTGCCCCAAGCAGTGCCTAGCTGTATCTCAGAGCTCTTCTTTCTAACTGCAGAAATAGCCATCCAGGTAGTAGAGACCAGCTGTACAGCTTTTATTTTATAGAGCTATTAATTCAAAGACACCATTACTGAAATGTAATTTTTATTATTACAATTAAAGACTGATTTGATTTTATGAGATCATGTATTTTTATTTTATGGAATTTTATGGGCAAACTTAATTTAAAATATTGCTTTATCTTTTAAAATACAAGCAAGCAGAGCATTACAATTACTGTGGTCTTCTCTTGCAATCTATTGTTAAAATTTCTGTGAAACTTGTACTTTCTATCACATGGTAACCACAGTATGACTGACCAGAAGCCTCCAGCTATGAGGTTACAAGCCATTGCTCATCGATTTTATACACACATATACATATGTATATATCTCACATCTACTGGCCAGCCTGGGAGTCTATCTCCGTCTGTCTGTGTGTCTGTCCATCTTGTCCATTCATCCATCTATCTCTATGGGCATAACCCCTACCCTCTTACACACTATATAGGAGGTATATATCATCTTCAATTAAATTATTTAATTAAATGCATTGCTCATTCTTTTCAGCCTTTTGAGTTGTTTTTTTCTTTTTTTTTTCTTTTTCTTTTCTTTTTTTTTTTTTTTGCTGATTCTATTGGAAACAGTTTCTTTGGCTCAGGGAAAACTTCTGTTATTATTTTATTGTCTGAGCATCACAAACTAGTGAAAATTGAAATTAGCTATTAAACCTGCCAGCTTCTGTTCCTGTGGTTTCAGTAGAAGAGGAAGTTTAACAGTGACTTCTGACCCTGTGTACTTGTGTGAACTAGATACACAGCTGCTTAGGGACTGAGCAAGAGACCTTTGGGAGTTTCTGTGTGGTGTTCTCAGGTTATACTCTTTGAAACGGAATGTGAAACGTATTTGCACTAGATTAAGTGGTTAGTGAACATGTCTGCTTTGAATTGGCTGATGCTGGAGGCAAAGAAAGTGCTTTGTTACAAGTTACCAGCACAAACGGAGAGCAGAGCCTGCCTAGACCCCTGATGGACAGAGGGTAAATCTCAAAGGCTCTATGAGGTGAGTCACACTGAATTAGATTCTTCCTCCCATTCATTTTGACTAAAGCTTGCCTCCCCTTCTCTTGCAGCCTTCCTCAAAAGGGAAGACTGTTTTGTTTTACAATCAAATTAGCGTAAGACTGAATACCACTACTCAGGAATGAGTACTTTGAAGCATCTGGTCACTTGTAGTAACTAAGTCCCAGCTTAGTGAGTGGCTGCCTCCCTGTACAGGCTTCATGTTGGCTTCACTGGAGGAAAAGTGACTTACTGTTGGCAGTGGCGGTAGGAGAACCTGTTCAATTCTTGTGTCCTGGGCCGTGGGTGGGTAGCTCTGGAAGGTCTCCATGGAGCAGGGCACTTTTTCCCTGTGACTGGCTGACTGCAAAAGGGAAGGAGAAAGAATTCTGCGTGTTGAGGGATATATGCTGGGAAGGTTTTTGTCCTGGGACGAGACTACAAGCCCTAGGGCATGCTAAAGAAGGAGAACATTGTGGACACTCAAGGAAAACGGTCTTTTCAACAGTTCTAGTTTTGAACTATGCAACCTTGGATTTCAACGGGCATGTGCCAGAGAAGGAAGGGCAGCTAGGGTTGAAATGAAAGGCTTGTTACCATGCTTGCTTGGGTCACTAAGGTAAGTTATGTTACCTTGCTCTTCAGAGTTGGGAATTCACACATGTTGAGATGCTCGAAGGGATGATAAAAGATGGTACCACATGCAACTTCCTTGTGCAGTTCTAACGTTTCTTCTAGGAGTTCACCTTGGAAAATGTCCCGGCTAGTTAGTCCTTAGGTGAAAAGTCCTGCTTGAATCACAGGGGACTTTACAGTCTTCCAGGAGAAAGAGACTTTGGCTAAGACAAGACTGTGCAAGACCTGCATTCCACTTCAGAGTTCCCAGTACCCTGCAGGACAGCTCTGTGTCTGGTCTCTTGTTAGCCAGACACACTCTGGTAGGGGGGTACACGTGGAAAGGGTGGGCCCCAGGACCACAGACCCAGAGTGGTCAGGTAGGTGACTTTGGCTTTCTAGTTATGCTGAGTTCACCTGAGTCACTTGTATTTCTTAATGCTGAGAACAAGAGAGAGAAACTTGTCAGGCATTGGAGGGTTAAGAACTCAGAGAGCAGCAGTTAGTTCTGCTTCACTGACAACCAGTTATGTCTTGGCCAGAAGTCAGAGCTGTCCTTGGGTTTATCTCTAGTTCTATCTTGGTCAAAGAAATATTAAAAATGTTTACAGGCATTTTGTTGTTGTTGTTGCTGTTTTGTTCTGTTTTGGATTTTTTAAATCTTCCTTCAATATTCACATGGTAACTTTTGAGCACAGCTGCCTAGAAGCAGTGCCCTGACTAGATGCTTGTTGGTCTTGAAGGAGGTGTGGCTGAGATGCCTTCTAGATCCTTGCATGGAAAGACTTGTGAGAAGCTTACAGGTGGACTGCCCACATGCCTCGACCTAGTAAAGCTGTATTAACTCCCATTCTTTCTGGGGCCTGTTTCCTTCCGCTGTGTAGGCACTCAGCTTGCTTCCTCCTTTTGAAGCTCTTTCCATAACAAAACTCCTTTATAAAACTAAACCTTCCATTGGTTGTGAAATTCACTTTTTGAGTGTGTGAGACCTAGAAGCCACTGACTGCCCTAAATGCTACTAAATGCTCTAAATGCTACTAAAACAGTGGGGGCCGTTGATTATCTGTCCAAGTTTCAAGATTTATTCTTCACCCAATTCTAAAGCAGTTCCTTAGACCCTCAAGGGCCTCTGCATGCCTCCTCCCTATTCCACTTGAGGACAAGAGCTGAGAAAGCCGGAGGTGTCTTGTTCTGAGTTTGTGGATTCTGGGATTTTTCTAACCTTATATTTTAGTCCTAAGATTAACAACCAGAATTTGGGATTGTTCATGTATTTCATAGGGTCGTTTAGGACAACCACACACCAAAAATAGAACAGAAAGCCCAGTGTTTTATCAGACAGATTGAGTTTGTTCCTTTTTACCAATATTGGCACTTGTCATAAATTTAGCTGAGGGCTATCTATGCCGTTTGCCCTGACCAGCGGTGCCTAGAAGGTGCTGTTAGCTGAGAGGTAAAGTTCTAAGTTACACTGAGAAGGAAAGACCATTCTGAATGTCCATCAGAAGGAAGAAGTTTGATCTCATGGCCTGGAACCACTCCAGACTAAGGTGGATGTACAGTGTCCACTTCATTGCCATGTTGACCTGTGGCCTCCTGTAGCTGTGCTGTAGTTATGTCCGCCCCTACTGTTACAAGGGTGTTCATGAAACCTGTGGCCTCCTGTAGCTGTGCTGTAGTTATGTCCGCCCTACTCTTACAGGGGTGTTCGTGAAACCTGTGGCCTCCTGTAGCTGAGCTGTAGTTATGTCCGCCCTACTCTTACAGGGGTGTTCGTGAAACCTGAGCTGTAGCATACCATGATCACTTGGGCTGTGTTGAGCTCTGATAACCGGGTTTTATTTCAGTTCTGTAGTTGTTCACTGAGTACTTCCGAGTTTTCAGAAGACACTAGGCTGTGCAGATGAGGAGTATAGCCTTTGCTTTTGACATGGGGGAGACACATCAAGGAAGGCCTCACAGAGCCTCGCAGGAAGGTCTTGGAACAATGAACAGATTAGAGTGACAAGCTGCAATCTAGCAAGTTACTAGAAGCACAATCCCTATATATTCACTTAAAAGTGGTCTTTGAGATACAAATGGAAACTAGTTCAGATAGTAGATTGAATAAAAGAAAAACCCTAATAGCATTAACTATTGGAATTAATAGGAAAAGCTTTCAAGGTTTCAGGTTTCAAAATTATTAATGAGTATATTTGTACTGAGTATCATTATACAATTAGAATTATAATTCAGTAATGTACCAGCAGTGTGATAATACCCATTCATGAGGGAAGTGAGTGACAAGATCGCTGAACTAAAATTACAGAACCTCAGGGAGATGAATGAAAAGTGACTTTCAGATCTTGTGGCCATGGACCTGCTGCAGACCAGATATATTTGTGAACTGAAAGACACATCATTGTGAAAGTAGGCTTGGTGCAATCAAAATATCCCCAGCAATGTTTTCTAGAGATTGATAGATATTATAAAATTTTTATGAAAATGAGAAAGACCCCAAAATAGTAAAGGGAACCTTGAAGAAAACTAGTCATAGGATGATTTCTCTCCTTGTCTCGTAAAATAATCATAAAGTGGGTGAGAGCCACATAGAGTGTGTGTGTGTGTGTGTGTGTGTATGCTTGTGTGTGTGTATGTGTTTGCATGTATGTGTGTGTATGTATGTGTGTATATGTGTTTCTGTGTTTGTGTGTGTGCTTGTGTGTATGTTTGTGTGTATATGTATGTTATATGTTTGTGTGTGTTTTTGTGTATATATGTGTGTGTTTGTGCTTGTGTATGTGTGTATATGTGTGTGTTTATGTGTGTATGTATGTATGTGTGTTTATGTGTGTATGTGTATATGCATGTATGTTTATGTGTATATGTATGTGTGTTTGTGTATGTGTTTATGTGTGTATGCTTGTGTGTATATGTGTGTGTGTGTGTGTGTATAGGTGTGCCTGTATGTGTGTATATGTGAATTTAGGTCTGTGTGCTTGTGTGTGTGTTTGTGTGTATGTGTGTACATGTGTTTGTGTATATGTGTGTGTTTGTGTGTGTATGTATATATATGTATGTATATATTTGCTCGTGTGTGTGCTTGTGTATGTGTATGTATGTGTGTTTGGGTGTGTGTGCTTGTATATATGTTTGTGTGTGTATGTATGTGTGTGTGTGCTTGTGTGTGTATGTGTGTATATGTATGTATATGTATGTGTGTGTGTGTTTCTGTGTATGTGATGTCAGTTAGCCATGTTACTTTCCATGTCATATTTCATTTCTGCTATAATTATCATTCAATTCTCATTCTAGGCTGCTGCCACAAAATACTGCACATTGTGTAGTTTAAATGTTGTAAGCTGATTTTCTCAGAGTTCTGGGACTGAAAGTCAAGATCAAGGTGGTGTAGCATGGTTAGGCAGGTAGTTTTCTTCTCACACAGCCTGTGGGCAAGTGCCAGAATGAGTGGCCTTCCTGGGACCTGTCCACATAGGATTACCAGTCCTATCAGATGGGGCCTACTCTTATGTTTAAACTTAATTGTTATTTTTTTATTCTTTAATCCTTTTTTTACAGTCCAATCTTCATCCCCCTCCTGGTACTCCCTTGACTGCTCCCTATCCCATACCTCCTCCTCCTTCCCCTCCCCTCTTCTTCAAGAGGATGTCCCCACCCTCACCACACTGGGCCTCCCCACTCTCTGGGCCCTCAAGTCTCTCGAGGGCTAGGTGCCTCTTCTCTCACTGAGGCCATACCAGGCAGTCCTCTGCTGTATATGTGTCAGGGGCCTCATATCAGCTGGTGTATGCTGCCTGGTTGGTGGCTCAGTGTCTAAGAGATCTTGGGGATCCAGGTCAGTTGAAACTGCTGGTCTTCCCATGGGGCCACACTCCTCCTCAGCTTCTTTCAGCTTTTCCTCAATTCCATGGCTTCTGTGCATTGGTTGGGTGCTAGTATCTGCATCTGACTCTTTCAGCTGCTTGTTGGGCCTCTCAAAGGGCAGCCATGCTAGGCTTCTATCTACAAGCACACCACAGTATCAGTAATAGTATCAGGCCCCGGGAATGGATCCCAATCTGGGCTTGTCACTGGACCTCCTTTTTCTCAGTCTCTTCTCCATTTTTGTCCCTGCAGTTCCTTCAGACAGGGACAGTTCTGGGTCAGAGCTTTGACTGTGGGATGGCACCCTCATCCCTTTACTTGTATTCTTTTAAGCACCTACCTTCAAATGTGGCCATGCTGAGGATAGAAGCTTAACACATGAGTAAAGGGTTATTCAAATGTAGCTCATATAATTTCTCTCTCTCTTTTTTAGAATTTACAAGCTAATGTATATACATTAAATTTTATTTTTTCTCGTACATGTACACAAAGCTAAATATTTCCATTATGTTGCCATAAAAGTCTTTTCTCATATTTTTTCCAAATATGTAGTTTAGTACTTAGTAGTTAGTCTCTTGATAGTGGATAAGCTATATACATAGTTTCTGCAACTCAAACAATAGGAAAAATAAAGTTGTTGTTGATGTTGTTGTTGTTGGTGTGTGTGTGTGTTGTGTGTGTGTAAGCACATAGATAGTATATGAGTGTATATGTCTGTATGCAGGTACCCACATAGCATTTCTATTTGTGAATAGTCAACTTAGTTGACTATTATCTGGAATAAACTAAAATCAAAATGGTGGACTTTTTGCTTAATTTGAATATATCCACTTCTAATACGGACCTTTGTGGAGGGAAGAAACACTTTCTGCTGGAAGCCTATATAAGGACATGGAAGAAGGAAGCTTTTGTCCTTTACTTGCTTACTCTTGCCTTGCTAGCAAGTCCATTCCTTCACTGACATTAGAGTCTACTTCTTTGAGATTCCAGTGTGTACTGAAGACCACCTCAGACATCCAGCTCTACTGGACTTGACATGAGCATGAAAAATCTGGATTCTTTAATGTTCCATTCATAGCAATACATTGTTGGATTAGCTGGCCTGCAGACTGTAAGTCATTCTAATAAACTCCCTTTCTAAATATATAGACATGCATTCTATAAGTTCTGTAACTCTAGAGGACCTGACTAACAGGCCATCTTTTCTGCCCTTTGAATTCTCCGTTCAGAGTACTCTCAGTTTTGATGGTTGGGTTTATGTGGGTCTCAGTAGTGTGGTTTTCAAGGATATTTCTTTGCTTGGTGATCCTGCTCTGCAGATACAGCTAATAGAGTCCCTTCTCTCTTGTACTGAGAACTCTGTGCCTACTAAATCCTGAATAGCACCAAACATCTTTGCCTTGCCAACCCATAGAACAGCCTTCGTGATTTTGCATTTTATCTGCAAGGCTCAACATTTATCTGCTGCAGGAAAAGGTCATACATTAAGACCCTTGCATGGGCACAGAGGATCCCAGCCCAAAGGAATTGGATCACCAGAATGTCTGCTGCCACTCTTAACTCCTGGGCTTCTCTTATTACTCTTGGCCTCTTGAGTTTTCTTTTTGTTAAGCTCAGCTTTATATTTTGAACAGATTAGATTTCAAATGAAGATTTTCTATGTGATGATAATTGGAAAGGGAAGATTATATCAGTTTATTCCTGGAAATAGGCTTCAATCTGCAACCCACAAGGCCAGATGTTCAAGAACAGTTTGTTTTATTAGGTAAATGACTTCTTTAACTGGCCTGGAGTCTGGACCTTTAAGAAAATCAATGCATGCAATTCATTCAATCATATAATTCATCTCAATTCAAACAGTCTATTCAGTGTCTTTCCCAATGAAATGCTGAACCAAAGAAGAGTAGGCATGAGTGTAATAAGTGTAACTGGCTGTGCAGGGCAAGCCACTGTATTTACAGTGGTGGTCCTCTCAAGGGTAGTCCTGAGAAGCAGGCTGCGAAGTCTTTCCTAGTCCCATCGTGGCTTTGTTCACTGTTGATGTATGTAATTTGTCTAACAGTTTGATATTCCCTGTCCTCATTTCTAAGGACTACTTTAAGGCTGTGACGCTTTCCTGAAGTTTTTCTGCTTACCTTAGTAAGTTGAAAAAACTGAAACTCACCAAGACTGGCAATTTTTGGTTAGCATATTTTGAAGGAAATTTGGGAATTCTTTGGGAAGACGAAAAAGCAAATAACTGCATTAAGTGTACCTCTGAGTATTCTGAGCAGTCTCAAGAAGCATGCTCTTGGAGACCTACAATTATTTGAATTTTCTTCTTTTTGTTTTGTTGGGTTCCATTAAAATTTAAATTATAAAAAGAAGCATCTCTTTTGCACTTTGGCTGACTGCCTGGGTCTGTGTTACATTGGGTCTTATAAATATTCCATAAAGTCCTATGTAATGGACTTGCTTCTTCCTGGCAGCAAGCCTGTATAGATGGCATTTTAAATATTTATACTGTTTTTGCAAAACTCGATGAAAACATTGCAGGCATTAATAGTTTTGTTAATAAATTACTCAGCACCAAAACAGTACATTATTTAAGAAAAATTCTGAAACCAATCAGTCTGCTGTTTTGCTTTTGACACTTAGTAGAGGAACTGCTGGCTGAGAGACCCACAGTACTTACGACTTCTTTGGAGGTTGCATATCAGATATTTACATTACAACTCACAACAGTAGCAAAATTACAGTTATAAAGTAGCAATCAAATAAATTATAGTTTGAGGTCACCACAGCATGAGGAACTTTATTAAAGGGTTGAAGCATTAGGAAGGTTGAGACCCACTGCTGTAGACCATCAGTTTAGCACAGCACTCAAGACGGGAGGACTTAGAAACACTCAGAGTAAAAGTATTTATATTTGTCCCCAGGAAAGACAACCACAAAATAATGTCGTTGGCTTCATTTGAAGAATTAAGTTCACCCAGCCCTATCGGGCACCAATCTAAATATTATCTAATTATAAATGTTACCTAAGGTGCAATCACTTTTGGCAATTCTCTATATCTCCAATTAGGACCATTCACTGAAATCAGTGTGTGCGGAACCACTGTGCTCAAATTGTCCAAGAGTATATCGTAGCATACTGGAAACCACCAAAGCATGGAGTCATTCACTTGTACTTCCAGAATAGTTTCCTTGCGAAATATTTTAACATCAAGATGATTCCACCATGGGGAGTGGGTACATATTTAATTTTTTGTAATTCTATAACTATAACTGTATTAGGGTTTTCTCAAGTAATAAAACTTATAGAATGAATCACCCTCTCTATATATAGAAAGGAATTTATTGGACTGACTTACAGTCTGCAGTTTCTCTAATATAACAATGGCTGGCTGTGAACAGAATGTTTAAGAATCTAATAGTTGCTCAGTCCACAAAGCTGGATATTTCAGCTCATCTTCAGTATGCACTGGAATCCTGAAGAAGTAGACTCTGATGCCAGAGTATGTATGGACTTGCCAGCAAGGTTTGAGCAAGCAGGTAAAGAACAAAACTTCCTTCTTCCATGTCCTTATGGAGGCTGCCAGCAGAAGGTATACCCTGGATTAGAGGTAGATATCAGCTCAAAATATCTGGATTAAAGGTGTATCATCCTGCCTTATAGAGCTGTATTAGAAGTAGATCTCCCTACTTAAAGCAAAAACTCCTCACAGGTGTAATCTTCATCTTTGAATTTTAGTTTATTCCAGATGTAGTCAGGCTGACAAACAAGAATACGGCACCACAATAACTAATTCTAAAAATTTTAGATTTATTATAATGCTTTGGAACTAGCCTGTGATTCCCACTCACATTAAATCCTATGAAAGATCATGTGTACCTATATACACGAGTATAGAATTGTGTACATTTGTCTTGTTGGCTGTCCTGTCAAAGGCAAGGCAGATTTGAGAGAGTAGGCTCAGTGTGGATTCAGTGATAGCTCCTCAGATTCCTCCAGTAACCACAGACAAATCCACTTCTTATCTTGTTCTTGAATATTTTAGGCTTGAATCTGGTACTTATATTTTTATAGTTCACTACTCATCTTCTTTCAAACTTCTGAATCAGTTTGATTGAACGATTGCCTGAGACTGTAAGATGAGAGGTGAAAAACTCACATTTTTTCCATTCTGTAGGTCATTCACAAGCAGAATAAAACAAACAAAAAAACCCACCTCACAACCAATAAACCAAATAAACAAAAATTAAAATAATCCCCCAAACTCTCAGTCCCTTTTAAGAAGCTTTTTATTGGTTCCTTGTCAATTTCACATTATGCACCCCAGTTCCACTCAGCTCCCAGTCCTTCTCTCTCTGCTCTTTTCCTTTGCAGCCTTCTCCCAAAAGACAACAAACAAACAAACAAAAAGCCAAAACAAATAAACAAACCCGCCTTACCCTGGAAGCTCTAGTGTCACGGTGTGTCCCACGCTATACCTTTTTGTCCACGCAGCTTCACTTGCAAATGCTCATTGTGGTGAGTCGTCTGGTTTGAGGCCTCTGGCTTCTGCTGCACTATCAATACTGGATGCTCACTGGGACTCCTCTTAGATAACCTGTTATCGCCCTTGTGAAGGAGATCGTTTGGCTTTGGTTCTGCAGGTCTGGCCCCTTCACACATCCCAACAGTTCTTAGGTGGTGTGGATGCTGGAATGGACCAACTCAAAGTCCTAGATTTGGGCCCAGGTGGTACTTTGTTAACCAACCAGCTATCCTATTTTTCTCAAGCAAGAGGCAGGGCAAGCTCTCCTGTCTGGTAGCCTGAATGGAGCAGGTTCAGCTCCCCATCTTTTATGCCATAGGGATAGCTCTCCCATACTGCTCAGGTGAGAGGTAGGTGCAGTTCTTAAGCCTGCTGCAGGTGGAAAAGGGCTTACTTTTCTGTTGCTGTGAAGAAACACTATGATCAAGGTAACTTATAAAAGAAAAGCAGGATATCTGGCTGGCTTGCCTACAGTTTCAGAAGGTGAGTCCATTATTGTCATGGAGGAGAGCATGGCGGCAGGCAGGCAGGCATGACACTGGAATAGTAGCAGAATGCTTACATATTCTCTACAAGTCAGAGGCACAGAGAAACCAGGATTGGTATGAGTGTTTGAAACCTCAAAGCCCACTCTCAGTTTACGTATTCACTGATAAGTGGCTATTAGCTAAAAGGTACAGAATACCCGTGATACAACTCATAGACCATAAGAAGTTTAAAAAGAAGGTGCTTCAATCCCACTTAGAAGGGGAAACAAAATAATCATGGGAGGCAGAGTTAGGGAGGCAGAAGGAATGAGGGACCTAGGTGGGAGAGGGGATGGGTAGGAGAAAGTGAGGGACAGGATCAAGTATAGGGGAGGAGAGAAGCCCAGAGGGCCAGGAGGGCCAGGAGAATGAGAAATGTTATCTTGTTTCCAAAACAGCCCTAGGAAGCAGATTCTGTTTCTAATGATCATTTTACAGAAGAAGGGACTAAGGCACAGAAAAAAAACTATAGCTTCTAAGGTCACAACTAATATATAGCAAGTGAGAGAGTAGGAGAATCCACTGGCAGGAAAAGGTCCATGACACCCATGGGTGACTACAAATGAGCCATCAATGAAACTTTGAAAATTCAGCAGCTGGAAACACAGAGAAGATCAGCTCTTCTGTCTTGGGATGGGCCAGTCTAGGGTGTCTACCTGAACAGATGGCATGAAGGAAAACAGCCCTTTCCAGAAGTTTGGGTAGAGACAGTACTTTCTGGAGTTACATTTGGAAAGATGGTTCTGTCAGCAATGCAGAGAATTGTTTGGTCAGTTCCCCATCACCCAATAGCTGACATTTTACTCTTAGACATAGAAGAGAAACTCAGGAAGGCCTAGACTGGGTAGCCATGAAATATACTGGAAAGGTACAGTGCACAGGGTTAGCAGCCTTGCAGTGTAGAGAATAGGAAAGAGAAGACAATGGCATCACTTTCCTGCTGCTTTATCGAAACCCCTGGTTTCTGTATCTGTAGTTTTCATGGCTTCTTCACAGTTTTTTTTTTTTAATTCAATATCATGGTAAATAGAATGATTTTAGGTTTTCCTATACAGTGTGGGGACATTTTATTTTTCTTGCTTAATTGCTTTGGCCGAGACTTGCACATCGATGCCAGATAAGGTCCCTTCAGCTCTTTCAGTACTTCCCCTAACTCCTCCATTGGGGTCCCTGTACTCAGTACGATGGTTGGCTGGGAGCATCTGCATCTTGATCGAGATCTGGCAGAATCCCTCAGGAGACAGCTGTATCAGGCTCCCGTCAGCAAGCACTTCTTGGCATCCGCAATAGTGTCTGGGTTTGGTGTCTTCAGGTGGATGAATCCCCAGTGGGGCAGTCTCTGAATGGCCTTTCCTTCAGTCTCTGCTCCACACTTTGTCCCTGTATTTCCTTTAGACAGGAGCAATTTTGGGTTAAAATTTTGGAGATGGGTAGATGGCCCCATTCCTCAACTGGTTGGCCATGCCTAACCTCTGGATATGGTCTCAAACAGGTTCTCTCTCCCCTTTGTGGGGTATTTCAGCTAATGTCATCCCTGTGAGGTCTTAGAAGGCTCTTGCTTTCCCGGCATCTGGGACTTTCTGGTTGCTACCCCCAGTTCCCCATCCCCCATTGCTACACACTCTGTTCAATTCCCTGACCCTCTGTACATCTCCATCTCCTACCATACCTGAGTCTTCCCATCATTTTTTCCTCCCTCTCTACTCTTCCTCTCAAGTTCCTCCGACCCAATACTTCTCTTGATTATTTTTTTTCCTCCTTCTAAGTAGGACTGAAGCATCCGCTCTTTGGTCTTCCTCTTGGGCTTCATGTGGTCTGTGAGTTGTATCATCAGTATTTCACACTCTTTGCCTAGTATCCACTTATGATTGAGTACATACCATGTGTGGTTTTTTTGTGGCTGAGTTACCTCACTCAGTATGATATTTTCTAGATCCATCCATTTGCCTAAGAATTTCATGAAGTCATTGTTTTTCATAGTTGAGTAATATTCCATTGTGTAAATGTACCGCATTTTCTGTATCCATTACTCTGTTGAGGGACATCTGTGTTGTTTCTAGCTTCTGGCTATTATAAATATGGCTGCTGTGAACATAGTGGAGCATGTGTCCTTATTACATGTTGTAGCATCTTCTGGGTATCTACCCAGGAGCAGTACAACTGGGTCCTCAGGTTGCACTATGTCTGATTTTCTGAGGAACCACCAGACTGATTTCCTGAGTGGTTGTAACAGCTTGCAATCCCACCAACGATAAAGGAGTGTTCCTCTTTCTCCACATCCTTGCCAGCATCTGCTATCACCTGAGTTTCTGATCTCAGCCCATTCTGACTGGTGTGAGGTGGAATCTCAGGGTTATTTTGACTTGCATTTCTCTGATGACTCAGGATGTTAAACATTTCTTTAGGTGTTTCTGGGCCATTCAAGTTTCTTCAGTTGTGAATTCTTTGTTTAGCTCTCTACCACATTTTTAATAGGATTATTTGGTTGTCTGGAGTCTAATTTCTTGAGTTCTTTGTATATATTAGATATTAGTCCTCTATCAGATGTAGGATTAGTAAAGATATTTTCCCAATCTATTGGTTGCCGTTTTGTCCTATTGACAGTGTCCTTTGCCTTACAGTTTTACAATTTTATGAGGTCCCATTTGTCAATTCTTGATCTTAGAGCTTAAGCCATTGGTGTTCTGTTCAGGAACTTTCCCCCTGTGCCCAAGTATTCGAGGCTCTTCCCCACCTTCTCTTCTGTTAGTTTCAGTGTATCTGGTCTTATGTGAAGGTCCTTTATCCACTTGGACTTGAGTTTTGTACAAGGAGAAAAGAATGGATCGATTTGCATTTTTCTACATGCTGTCCTCCAGTTGAACCAGCACCATTTTTTGAAAATGCTGTATTTATTCCACTGGACAGTTTTAGCTCCTTTGTCAAAGATCAAGTTACCATAGGTGTGTGGGTTCATTTCTGGGTCTTCAGTTCTATTCCATTGATCTTCCTGCAGGTCTCTGTACCAATACCATGCAGTTTTTATCATTACTGCTCTGTAGTACAGCTTGAGGTCAGGGAACGTGATTCTCCCAGAAATTTTTTTGTTGTTGAGAATAGTTTTCGATATCCTGGGTTTTTTTGTTATTTCAGATGAATTTGTAAATTGCTCTTTCTCTCTCTATGAAGAATTGAATTGGGATTTTGTTGTGGATTGCATTGAATCTGTAGATTGCTTTTGGCAAGATGGCCATTTTTACTAAATTAATCCTGCCAATCAATCCATGAGCATGGGAGATCTTTCCAACTTCTGAGATCTTCTTTGATTTCTTTCTTCAGAGACCTGAAGTTCTTTTCATACAGATCTTTCACTTGCTTGGTTAGAATCACTCCGAGGTATTTTATATTATTTGTGACTATTGTAAAGGGTGTCATTTTCATAATTTCTTTCTCAGCCTGTTTATCCTTCCAATAGAGGAAGGCTACTGATTTGTTTGAATTAATTTTATATCGAGTCACTTTGCTGAGGTTGTTTATCAGGTTTAGGAGTTCTCTGGTGGATGCTTTGGGATCACTTAAGTATACTATCATATCATCTGTAAATAGTGATATTTTGACTTCTTCCTTTTCTCTTTGTATCATTTTGACTTCCTTTTGTTGTCTAATTGCTCTGGCCAGGACTTCCAGTACTATATTGAATAGGTAGTGTGAGAGTGGGCAGCCTTGTCTAGTCCCTGATTTTGGTGGGATTGCTTCAAGTTTCTCTCTATTTAGTTTAATGTTGGCTACTGGTTTGCTGTATATTGCTTTTACTATGTTTAGGTATGGGCCTTGGATTCCTGATCTTTCTAGGACTTTTACCATGAAGGGATGCTGAATTTTGATAAATGTTTTCTCAGCATCTAGTGAGATGATCATGTGTTTTTTCTTTCCTTTGAGTTTGTTTGTATAGTGGATTATGTTGGTGGATTACTGAATATTGAACCATCCCTGCATTCCTAAGTAAAGCCTACTTGATCATGATGGATGATTGTTTTGATGTGTTCTTGGATTCGGTTTGTGAGAATTTTACTGAGTTTTTTTGTATGGATATTCATGGAGAGATTGGTCTGAAATTCTCTTTCTTTGTTGTGTCTTTGTGTGGTTTAGGTATGAGTGTAATTGTGGCTTAATAGAATGAATTTGGTAGTGTTCCTTCTGTTTCTATTTTGGAATAGTTTTGAGAGAATTGGTATTATGTCTTCTTTGAAGGTCAGATATAATTCTGTACTAACCCCAACTGGCCCAGGACTTTTTTTAATTGGGAGACTTTTATTGACTGCTTCTATTTCTTTAGGAGTTATGGGACTGTTTAGATGGTTTACCTGCTCCTGATTTAATATTGATACCTGGCATCTGTCTAGAAAATTGTCCATTGCATCCAGATTTTCCAGTTTTGTTGAGTATAGGCCTTTGTAGTGGGATCTGATGATTTCCTCAGTTTCTGTTGTTATGTCTCCCTTTTCAGTTCTGATTTTATTAATTTGGATACTGTCTCTGTGCCCTCTGATTAGTCTGGCTAAGGGTGTATCTATCTTGTTGATTTTCTCTTAGAACCAGCTCCTTGTTTTGTTGATTCTTAGTATAGTTCTTTTTGTTTCTACTTAGTTGATTACAGCCCTGAGTTTGATTATTTACTGTGGTCTACTCCTCTTGAGTGTATTTGCTTCTTTTTGTTCTAGAGCTTTTAGGTGTGCTGTCAAGTTGCTAGTGTATGCTCTCTTGAGTTACTTCTTGTAGGCACTTAGAGCTATGAGTTTTCCCCTTAGCACTGCTTTCCTTGTGTCTCATAAGTTTGGATATGAAGAGCTTTCATTTTCATTAACTTCTAAAAAGTCTTTAATTTCTTTCTTTATTTCTTCCTTGACAAAGTTATCATTAAGTAGAGCGTTGTTCAGTTTCCATGTGAATGTGGGCTTTCCATTGTTTTTGTCATGATTGAAGACCAGCCTTAGTCCACAGTGATCTGATAGGATGCAAGGAATTATTTCAATTTTTTATACCTGTTGAGGCCTGTTTTCTGACTAATTATATGGTCTATTTTGGAGAAGATGCCATGAGGTTCTGAGAAAAAAAGGTTTAATTTTTATGTTTTAGGATAAAATGTTCTATAGATATCTGTTAAATCCATTTGCTTCATAACTTCTGTTACTTTTACTGTGTCTTTGTTTAGTTTTTGTTTCCATGATCTGTCCATTTCTGAGAGTGTAGTGTTGAAGTCCTCCACTATTATTGTGTGGTGCAATGTGTGCTTTGAGCTTTAGTAATGTTTCTTTTATGAATGTGAGTGGCCTTGCATTTGGAGCATAAATATTCAGAATTGAGAGTTTATCTTGGTTGATTTTTTTCTTTGACAAGTATGAAGTGTCCTTCCTTATCATTTTTGATAACTTTTGGCTGAAAGTTGATTTTATTTGATATTAGAATGGCTACTCCAGCTTGTTTCTTGGGACCATTTGCTTGGAAAATTGTTTTCTAGCCTTTTTCTCCGAGGTAGTGTCTATCTTTGTCACTGAGGTGCATTTCCTGTATGCAGCAAAATATTGGTTCCTGTTTATGTATATAGTCTGTTAGTTAATGTCTTTTTATTGGGGAATTGAGTCCATTAATGTTAAGAGATATTAAGGAAAAATGATTGTTGCTTCCTGTTATTTTTGTTGTTAGTGGTGGTATTATGTTTGTGTGGCTATCTTTTGGGTTTGTTGAAAGAAGATTCTTTTTCTAGTTTGCAGTTTTCTTCCTTGTGTTGGAGTTTTCCACTTATTATCCTTTGTAAGGGCTGGATTTGTGGGAAGATACTGTGTAAATTTGGTTTTTTCATGGAATATCTTGGTTTCTTCATCTGTAGTGATTGAGAGTTTTGCTGAGCATAGTAGTCTGGGCTAGCATTTGTGATCTCTTAGGGTCTATATTATATCAGTCCAGGATCTTCTGGCTTTTATAGTCTCTGGTGAGGAGTCTGGTATAATTCTTGTAGGTCTGCCTTTATATGTTACTTGACCTTTTTCCCTTACTGCTTTTAATATTTTTTCTTTGTTTTGATTATTATGTGATGGGAGGAATTTCTTTTCTAGTCTAGTCTATTTGGACTTCTGTAGGCCTCTTGTATGTTCATGGTCATCTCTTTCTTTAGGTTAGGATAGTTTTCCTCTTTATTTTTGTTGAAGATATTTACTGGCCCTTTAAGTTGGAAATCTTCACTCTCATCTCTACCTATTATCCCTAGGTTTCTCATTGTGTCCTGGATTTTTTGGATGTTTTGTGTTAGGAGCTTTTTTTATTTTGTATATTCTTTGACAGTTGTGTCAATGTTTTCCATGGTATCTTCTGCACATGAGATTCTCTCTTCTATGTCTTGTATTTTGTTGGTGATGCTTGCATGTATGACTCCTGACCCCTTTCCTAGGTTTTCTATCTTCAGGATAGTCTCCCGTTGGGATTTTGTATCATTTCTATTTCCATTTTTAAATCCTGAATGGTTTTGTTTAATTTCTTCACCTGTTTGATTGTGATTTTTTTGCAATTCTTTAAAGGATTTTTGTGTTTCCTTTTAAAGAGCTTCTACCTGTTTACCTGTCTTCTACTTTATTTTTTTAAGGGAGTTATATATGTTCTCTTAAAGTCCTCTATCATAATCATGAGAAGTGATTTTAAATCTGAATCCTGCTTTTTCAGTAAGATGGGGTGTCCAGGACTTGCTGTGGTGGGAGAAATGGGTTCCAATTATGCCAGGTAACCTTGGTTTCTGTTGCTTATATTCTTGTGCTTGCCTTTCACCATCTGGTTATCTCTAGTGCTACCTGCACTCACTGTCTCTGGCTGGATCCTTTCTCTCCTGTTATCTTTCTTGTGTCAGAACTCCTTGGAGTCCAGCTGTCTGTGATCCTGTGATCCTGGGTGGAAGAGCTCCTAGGACTCAGGTTGTCTCTGGGATCCTGAAATTCTATGATCCTTGGCACGTTAGAGCTCCTGGGAGTCCAGCTTTCTCAACTCTCTGAGTGCAGTGGATTCTCAGCTGCTCCGAGTGCAGTGGTTCCTTTGGGATGGGTGAGTATGTGGTGTCTTCAGGGGAGCAGACCAGCTAGGAGTCTCCCCCAGCAGAAACTCCCAGAACATTTTGGTGTTTAAAATTATCACTATAAGTATTAGTAATTGTTTCTATGTTTTTCAAACTGTCCTATCTTACTTTATGGAAGAACAAATTTATGTGGAAAAAGACATGTGATTGTTTCCTTTTAAAAGTTAGACGTTATGACCTCCAAGTTTTGTTTTGTAAGTACCTTTTTAGATTAAAATTTACTATATTATTATTGCTGGTTTTGTTTTTTGAGACAGGGTCTTGCTATGTAGCTTTGGATGGCTTGGAACTTAATATGTAAAAGAGGTTGGTGGTGGACTCACAGGGATTTGCATGCTTCTGCCTCCTCAGTGCTGGGATTAAAGGTGTGTTCTACCACAGCCAGCTTAAAAATTGTTTTACATTTCTTTATTTTATGTTGTGTGTATAAGTGTTTTTCCACATGTATGGGTGTAAATTGCATGTGTGCCTGTTGCCTGTAGAGGTCAGAAGAGAGCATCAGATCCTCCAGAAATAGAGTTATGGTAGTTGTGTGCTACCATACTGATGCTGGGAACCAAACCCAGGTCCTTCTCAAGAGCAGCCAGTGCTGTAAAAGCAAGTGCCTTTCTAACCCCCTGTTTTGTATGTAATTTGTTTAGAGACTGTGATCTTGGGACAATCTGTTCTCCCTTAAGATTGGAATGTAACCACCTCCCCCTCCTCCCTCCCTCCCCTCCCCCCTCTCTTTCTCTCGCTCTCTTTCTCTCGCTCTCTTTCTCTCTATGTCTCTCTGTCTCTGTCTCTCTCTGTCTCTCTGTCTCTGTCTCTGTCTCTCTCTCTCTCTCTCTCTCTCTCTCTCTCTGTGTGTGTGTGTGTGTGTGTGTGTGTCTCCTGAAAGTCTAACTGCACGGTTTTATGTTGGAAGCTACTCACCCATAGTTGTTCACTAAGTGCCCACTGGACGCTGGAATTCCTGTTCCCTCCAATCCCCTTTCCTTTCCTTTCCTTTCCTTTCCTTTCCTTTCCTTTCCTTTCC
>JANHMN010000016.1:57459077-57547755 GCA_030674055.1 Rhabdomys pumilio | reverse complement strand
CCTTTCCTTTCCTTTCCTTTCCTTTCCTTTCCTTTCCTTTCCTTTCCTTTCCTTCCCTTTCCTTTCCTTTTCCCTTCCTGTTCTTCCTCATTCCTTTCTAACATTTGTTCTTCTCTTTCTGAGGATCTCATGTAGATGGGGAGGTGTTTGTTTCTGTTTTTTTTTTTCCCTTCAATTTCTTCAGTTCTTTCCCATCTTTTTCTCTCAGTTTCTGAAGTATTTCCATTTAAGATTTGATAAAAAGATCCACTTGTTGTGATCCTTTTTGGTAAATACAAAACTCAAAATCAAACAGACCCCCAGAAAAGCCCTGTTTTCTTAACATCGTTTATTTTAAATTTTTTCTTTTATAGTACACAGTAGCGATGCAAAATCTCTGGCAATAACAAGGCCAATCATTATAACCACATCCAGCAGTGATTTCATATTCTGATAGATTACTTAATAATAATTACATCCACCCTGCCGTGTAATTAGATGTTTATTTGCAATGTAACTTTTATATTTCATCAAAATGATGCGATTTATACAGTAAAGATAATTATCCTGTGATTACAAGCTGTGACCTTGAACTATACTTTAATAATTAGTTACAGTTTCTGAGATAATTAAATTGTTGAGGCAGATCTTGCTGGGTGAGTAAGGAACTACATGCAAATGAGTGCTCCAATCCATAGGTGCAGTGATAAAGAGTCATGGATGACCTCACTAATAGACAACTATTAACACCACCTTCCACATCACAGGGCCTTGGCTTAGGGCTTTGTGTCCTCCTCCATTGAGGACCAGCCCTTGGCAGCAGGCCCCGAAAGTAATCCCAGAGGCCTTACATCGAACAATTCAGGAACAGAGTGGGAGTCTGCTTTGCCAAGGGAAACGCAGAAGGCAGCCTTTCCAATCTTAAAGCAAACTAGGCAAAACTTCCTTTCTTACAGTATGAAAAGACACATGGACACCACCATCAGAGCCACAAGAGGAATGGCCAGTGGAGGGGTTCAGTACATTCACAGTCAGGGAGGGTGAACAGGCCTCTGATGTACACCTGTTAGATTTTCTATAGAGACAGATGCCCTAATCTGTGCTTCTGCCCTGTCATCTGAGCCACTGTGGTCCAGTCTTCCTATTCATTAAGGCAAAGTTAGAGTGGATGGGAAAGGGAACAGTGAACCTGGTCCTCACTGGCCTTCTGTAGGCTGAAATGTTTTCCTTTAGCTTTATGTTTACACAATTGACTTGTGAGATTTCTGTTCAGGTTTCTTCAACATGGAACATGGATGGAAAAGAGACTTGCCATCACAGACACTATCCAGTCAAGCTGTCAAGCTAAATTGTCATCTGAAGGACTTCAAAGGAAACTGCAACTCAACTTAGCATGTGACACAGAACAGATATGAGGGTATGGGCGTAGAAGTATGTCAAATTAAGTGTGTTAGTTTCCATTGTTAAAGAAAACCTATTTATCTCATTATTTACCAGACTATCTATCTCTATCTGTCTGTCTGTCTGTCTATCTATCTATCTATCTAATTATCTACCTATTTTTCTCATAATACTGACATTTTTTCATGCGATATATTCTGATCACATTTTCCTTCCCCTGACTTCTCTCAGATTCTTCCCATTTCCTGATCTATCAATGCCATGCCTTTTCTTTCTCTATCTGTAGAAAGTGAGCAAGCAAGCAGACAAGCAAACAAAGAAAAGTCAAATTGAACACACACACACACACACACACACACACACACACACACACAAAGAAACAAACATACATACAAACATAACATATAAAACAAACAGAACTGGAAAGCATAGTCAAACAAAAGACAAATAAGACGAAAAATACCCAATCAAAGCAATAGTGAAACAAAAAGTCTAAAAAGAATACCTTTGTCTTTGTTTTCTGCTGACCTGCCTTTAAGTATGTTTAATACACCCAGTGAGACTCCACTGGACAAAACTAACTTTTCCTTTGCAAATAGTCCTTTGTAGATAGCTTCTTGTTTTAGAGATGGGGCTCTGTGTCCACGTTCCCCTCTCACTGCTGGGACTCCATCTTGGTTGAACCTGTGCAGACACTGTGCAAGCTGCCATAGTGTTCATATGCCAGGGTAAACAGTTTCCTTGGTGTCATCCCTCCTCTCTGGCCCTTATAATCTTCCCACTTCCTTATCTGCATAGTTCTCTGAGCCCTGAGGGAAAGGGTTTGCTGGAGACATCCTACTTAGGACTGAGGGGCTCCAAAGTTTCTTCCTCTATGTACACTGTCCAGCTGTGGGTCTCTGTGGTAGTTCCCATCAGTTTCTGAGAATGGCTAAGTGAGGCACTGTTTTATGAGTATAGTAGAATGTTGCTGTGTTCCCTAGTGGAACAGTAGTATTTGGTTTTCCTATTGGTCCATGGCCTATGCAGTCTCAGGTTCATGGCCACCTGAGCAGTGTCAGGCATAGGTTCCACCTCCTGGAGTGGGCCTTAAATCCAGTCAGAGAATTGTTGGTTACTTCCACAGTGGTGTGCTACCACTGCACCAGCATTTGCTGCAGGCCATCACCATTGTAAGCTGCCATCACCAGATGCTTTTGATTTAAAAAAAAAAAGAAAACCTCCATTTTCATTTATTTTCAAGGCTCCATCACATGTCTATAAAAATGTATGATTTGCCAGTTTGTTATTATGGCAAACTTTTATTTTTTTTTTAGTCGAGAAAATTGGGACTATTTCACATTTTTTATCCATCTCCATTTTAAACATTGATCAAATTAGTGATTTACCTTATTTATATTACCTGGTCTTTCTAATCTTTGATACTCAGAAAATGACCGCCCACCAGGATTTACTTGTTTGTAATTACTTACACTTGTTTTATGTTTCCAGATTTATGGCAATGTTTATTGGTTCCATCTATTTGATTAGGCATGTTCTTACGATTATAATATTGCTTTAAATATTAATTTACTAAACATATAATTTGATACTTTTAATTAATAACGTGGCATACTGTAAAGTTCTGTAAGATAACCTAATGGTCAGAGCCTACAATTTATGAACTATTAATTACCCATTAACTCATCCACTCACATGACCTGAAGATACATCAGCTTGATTGAGAATAAAGACCTAAATGATCCTAAAGGTATTTCATATAAATTTCAAAAGAAATATCCAGGAAAAGTTGATCTTTGTGTAGAAAATAAGGCAGACAAAAAGTTGATTTTTAGGATATGTTTCTACCTTCTTCTTCCAAGCAGGCAGATGTTCCTCTGAGCAGTACTGTATGCTTTTTTAGTTGTCTCCCTAATGATGTCTCTTACATGACTGACTCTTTCCTTATCCTTAAAAATGTGTGTGTGTGTGACTATATGTGTGTGAGTGTGTATGTGTGTGTATGTGATTGTGTGACTATGTGTGTGACTGTGTGTGTGTGTGTGAGTGTATGAGTGTGTGTATGTGAGTATGTGAGTATATGGGTATATATATATATATATAATGTCTGTATGTGTGTGAGTGTGTGTATGAGTGTGTGTGACTGTGCATGTGTGTGTGTGTGTGTGTATGTGAGTGTGTGACTATGTGTGTGTGTGTGAGTGTATGAGTGTGTGTATGTGAGTATATGGGTATGAGTCTGTATGTGTGTGAGTGTGTGTATGAGTGTGTGACTGTGCATGTGTGTGTGTATATGAGTATATGTTGCTAGTAGAATCAAAGGTCTATCTTGCAGCCTTGGAACTCACAGTGTTAGGCATAGATGTAACTGGGCTTCATTTACTAAGTGTGCATTACCTCATCCTTGGTTCTAACTATGGATTTTCCATAAATCTCCATGTGGCTAACCATGATAAACTGTCCAACACATCACAGAACAAGGCAGTGCTTATTAGCACTTGAGAAGTTATTGATTCTTGTTCTGATTAATCTTTTAGGGGTCTCTGTTGTATTAATTCCAGAGGGAAGACTTGGTTCTACTACAGAGAGCTTGTTCATGGCTTCTACCTCAGTGACAAGATTTTTAATGTTACCATTATTAGTCTAATGATGACTTTTCTGGCATTGATTTTTTTTTTTTGTCTATTTATCAACAATGAGTACTTTTAAATGGAATTCATTTTAAGATGTGCCAATAAAATGTGACTCCAAATATGTTTTATATTCAAGGATAAAAAGGAATTTTTATTTGTGGTTTAAAATTCTGTTTATTTTTCTTTTATGTGAATGAAAATATGTATATTTTTGGTGAAAGGGATTTTTAATGTGAAATTAATTTTATTATGTTTCTGAGCACCTTGTGATTCTCCAATACTAATTTTGCTGTTGGTTCCTTGTTAATGTTTCTAAGCTAATATAACTACCCTCTGTTATCAAGATAAAGAACTTACAGGAGTAAAGGCTTACTTAGGCCTGGGTTTCAGTCCGTGGTCACTCTGTTGCCCTTTGTTCTGTGGTGAGGTAGAGCGCCCTGTTGGAGGAAGCCTCTCACCTCCTGTGAACAAGAAATCAGGATGAAGAAGGAGCCACAGTCTCAGCGTGTCTCTCAGGGTTGCACTCTCAGTTGCTGCACTTCCTCTCACTAAGCCTCACCTCCCGAAGATTCCACTTCCTCTTAGTAGTGCTACTGGCTGGGGACAGTCATCAGTATTTGAGATCTGAGGGACTTTAGGAAGAGTGTATCATTTAGGAAGAGTGGGTGGTATATTTTATGGCATAGAGGACATTGAGGTGCAGAGAACTAGGTTACCTTTCGTGTGTGAAAGGGTTCTGGTGGAGCTTGGGGCTATCTGGATCCCTCATATTTCTGTGATTGCTGCCCTAGGAATGAGTCCTTAACCTCAAGAGAACTGCTGGAAACTGCTGCCCCTTTAGAGCAAAGCATTCCTCTGCTAGTTTCCTGATAACATGTTTATTTCTTTAGGAGTGGTATCAAACTTTAAGTTTCTGTAAATGAATTAACACTGAGTCTGCTCATCCACAGCCCTCAACATGTGTTAAATACAACCAAACAGTAGACTTGGTGAATGAGTTGTTACCTTTGACAGGGATAGTTAGGGCGGAGGGCCTAAGGGGCACGTGGGGAAAGGCAGGGCAGGCTGATAGGATTTGCTGTGCTGGGATTGCCTGCGTGGGCTCTAATTACAGCCTTGCATTTCAGATGTTCAAACCGATAGGAGTTAACAACCAACAGCTCTGTATTAGATGTTCAAGGCTAAGGGTAAGTGCTGTCTATGACTGTCCTTCCAGCGCCTACCAAACCACCTGTGCTGGGAAGGACCGCTTTTACAAAAGAATTTATTTATAGGCAATAGTGTTGTGTGTGTAAGCGTGGGCATGCACGTGTTGCACATGTGCACACACACACACGCATTTGATGATGTATTTGTGCTGTGAATATGTTGTCATTTTATGAAAACTACTCATAAAAACTTGCTTTGAGGCAAGTAGGCAGGTCAGCACTGACCTTAGGGAGGAGAGGCCAGTTCCTGCTTGCCACATTTTCAGTTGTATGAAGATGGTTGGTTTACTTGAGGTCACAGTTTTGGAGCCTGGGGAATTGTCTTTAAATGGATGTTCTGATTCATTGAGAGCTAACCAGTAAAGATCATTATTTTAAAACTTATTTTAACTTTTATCTGAAATCAAAAAGGTTTGGATTTGAAAACTAGTTCTATCATTTACCAGTGTTTTGAACTCTGGCAAATTACTTAATCGCTTTTATTCATCACTCCAATCTTTGCTTCTAAGGGTTCTTACAAGGATTACATTTGGTAAAGTGTGTCCTAACAGAAGTGCTGTGAAAAAAAAAAAAGGTAACCATTATTATTTAATGAGCTAAACTTTTAGGGAAAGCTTTGGTATGAGGTAATAAAAATAGTTGAATCTTTCAATAATGACTGATGTTTAATTAATTAGTGGATATCTATGTGCGGGAATTAGGACAATAAAGATGAAAAAGTTCCCACACCCTAAGAGGTCAGATCTGCAGGTGGTTCTTTCCTTGAATGGATACTTGTAGACCCTTTGCTCTGTGTTAAAGGTGTGGCAGACCAAGCAGAGGGCTGGCTTCGCTAGCCTGGTGCTAGCCTGATGGTAAGCCACTGTCTTTATTTTTCTTGTCTCACTAAAATAACGCACGCCAAAAATACTTGTGTGACCTCAGGATTTTGAGTTTTGTTTATTAATATTAAATTTGAGATGAGTAATGTAATGAACTTACCCCGAAGAGAAAGAAGAGCTTTTCATGAGAGGGAGCATGGCAAAGAGTTCCTGAGCATAGGCCTGAGGAAGTCAAATGCAGACCTGGGAGCTAGTAGCATGTGTGCTGGAGGCTTCAGAGAGGGGTTAGAGCACGGGTGCAGGCCCAAGAGTGCTCGGGTAAACCGGTGTAGCTTCGAGGCTGGAGGGTTAGCTGGCTCTGGGCACATGTAGTAGGTAGAGTTGTTCCAGGGGCGCCACTGTATAGAAAACCTTCAGCGGTGTGGGATTTCAAAGGATGTGTTTACATAAAATTAAAAATTAAGTACTAAATTTAATTCAGTTATTGGCTCAGGTGTTTGGGAAAATAAGTGAAAAGAAAAGATGTCAGGGTCTTGGGTTATATTAACAGTGCATTAAAATGCAACTCAAAGCAATCAGACTAGGGCTAGAACCTCTGCACAGCACAGCAAGGCCCGCATTGCCCTTCTCAGTGGCTAGAATCCCACACAGCACAGCAAGGCCTGAATTGTCCTGTTTCCCTCCCTCCCTCTACCTTCCTTCCTTCATCGCTGGAATCCTCTTCTCTCTCCTTTTATAAACAATATCAAGTACCTACTACAGTGAAGATAACACTGTTAAGTTTCTCTTATAGCTTAACACTGGTGGTGGAAATCAGAGCCTCTCCAAAGCCAAAACCCTAAAACACAAACGCTAGAACAAGACAGGCAAGACGTGACCTGTGCTGTAAGGACTACAGTGCTGTCCAGGGCGTACCTCCACTGGCTGTTCAGGATCTTGGGATTTCAGCTCACTTATGAATGACGGGATCCTCTGTCCCAGGAAGAAAAGTTACTGTTTCCCTAGAGCGTATTTTCTTCCCCTAAGCACAACGTCTCATTTCTGCTCCTAGTATTCCCCCTGCCACCACATGCTTCCTAATTATACCTAGTCTGGGGCACATGAGCTGTAGGATTAATTCTAAAATCAGCGTCTTCGAAGGTTAGGTATATCCTAGCTTCTTCTCCTGGGAACCATTTATGGCTGGGATATTATCATTTTATCCCATCAGTCTTAGATGTACTATTGCTGCTTTCATTACCCTTAAGGGAATGAATTTAATCAATGGATTGCCTCTGAGGCTTTGGAATTCATGGATAGCAGTTGGTGTGGGCCTGGGAGAATTATGCTACTGAGGGAGGAGGAGAAAGACAGAGTAGATGTGAAGGATGTGTTAACACTCTCTACCCTCCCTGGAATACCAGAGTGTTTGGATTCCCCGCTCATCCCTTCTGTTCAGTATGGTCATTGAAGGCTCACTGGATTGCTAGCTTCCTGATGAATTTCCCATTGCTAAGATGAGGCAAAAGAAAAAGGAAAGTCATGGCTGTTAACTGTTTTTCTATTGAATGAGGCAGTCATATGGACTGCACAGAAGACAGTTGGGAGGGGGCCCTGACTCACTGTCCTCTGTGCTGACATAGGATAGTTAAGATTCTTAAATGCTCACAAGCACAAAAATAAATTTCTCTGTCTTGTAATGGATATTAGCGTAAATCATTAGTGCACTTTTTCCGGAATGCTTTAGGGAAAGTTACTGAAATAGATACATTTTGGAGCATTTACTTAACCCTTGAACCAGCTGTTTTCTCTGAGACCTGACCTGTCCAAGTGTCTTGGGTAATAGACATGACTCTGTGGCCTGAGCACCCATGGCTGCAGCTGGCCAGGCCTAGATGAGTTCTGATAGGGCTGGGCTAGCCACCCTCTTTTAAGATGAGGTTAGGGAGGTGACTCAGTTGGTAAAATGTTTGCTTTGTAGCATAAGAACCTGGGTTCATTTCTGAGAACCCATAAAATCAGCTGGCTGTGGTGGCACATGCCTGTAATCCCAGTCCTGGGGAGGCAGGGATATATGGATCCCTGGGGTTCACAGGCCACCCTGCCTAGCTTAATTGGTGACCCCCAGGTCCCAGTAAAATCCTCAAAAACAAGAAAACAAGGTGGAGGGCTTCTGAGGAATGACAACCAAAGTTGACCTATAGTTTTACACACACACACACACACACACACACACACAGAGGCTCTAGTGTCCCCAGAGTTAGCTGTTGTCTTCTTTTTGGAAGTGCAAGAAGATCTCATGAACACCAGAATGGCTGAGAGAAGTCACATAAAAGGGAAGACTGTGGGGAGACTGATAGAAAGCTGGGAATCCAACTTTGTGATGCAGCCTTGTAAGATGCTGGATCATCTATTTGCAAGCATTGTGAGCAGTCTGCCACTTGAATATCCAGTGCTCTTTTCATAAGAGAGAAGGTAAGAAGTGCAGAGCACCATTGCCTGTGCAAGCATTGGGTTAGTCCTTACCTGAAACACAGATTGTAATTCCCATGAGCTCTGCTTCAGCTTAATGTTTTCCTTCTAATGGACAGTAATTGAAGTGGATTTATTATCTAAATTATTCCCTAGTTCAGGATATCATTTAGAAAGATTGGGCTATAAAATGAGATCGTCACAGTGCAGAAGCTCCAGTAGCACATGGGTGCTCCTGCAAGCTGCCTCCAGCCCTGGTTATTCCACAGGGGGCACAGCAAGTTTTTGACTTTGGAACCTATGCTATAAATTGGGTATAATATCTTTACCCAATTCACACAAATTGTCAGTTTCACAGGCAGTTTCTGCAGTTGTTTAACAAATGCAAGGATGCTTCGAACAGATACCCTGAATGACTGCCCTGGGATTCTGTCCCTTTGAATCTCAGGCTTACAATTTCTATCCTCCCAACAATTCCTATGGCCAGTTGATAGTCCCACCCCATGTTTGTACCTCCTTTATACTGCTCCTCCCTGGGAGACTGATTCCTAGTGACATCTCATCCTAATATTTTATGAAACCTGCAAGGCACATAGTCAACAGGTTGTAGTCCCAGGGTCTAAGAGTCAAGTTAATGAATGGCTTGTCTCTGGTCTCACAGTCTAGGAAGGAAGATAAACCAAGTGTTGTATCACAAAGCTATAGAGCAGAAGCAAGCAGTGGGACCCAAGAGGGAAATCATAGTTGGTGGAAGACCAGGGCTGTGGCCAGGGTTGAATACCACAAAGAAAAGCATTACCTAGACCTGAAAGCATAGGGAGGTATGGTATAGTCTCAGCACAGGGGACACCTGTAAAAGTGTCTCTGTATGTGCCTTCATGTGCATGTGTCATATGGGCAGTGGGCAGCACACTAGCTGAGAAGTGTTGAAGAGTGGAGAGCAATAAAGATGATGCCTGGGCTTGGCCAGACACAGAGATCAAAAATTAAAGTGTTCATAGGCAATTGGGAAATTATGAGATTACTAGGAAGCTGAGTTGATTGCTCTCAAGAGGTTGTGAGTGTGTGTGTGTGTGTGTGTGTGTGTGTGTGTGTGTGTGTGTGTGTGGTGAGGGACAGAGCATGGTGATTTCCTAGGAGCCAGAGTCTAATTGTAAAATTTTATACATTTCATGGACATAATTATCTAGATAAACTTGTAAGACAATGCATTAGTTTAGAATGCTTTTTATCAGTTTATAATGTATCAGCAGTAAAAGTCTGGGAGGCACTTTGGTAGGGTGTCTCTAAAGCCAAAGGGATGGGGAAGCAAGACTCCAAGACACATCTGGGAAGACTGATCTTACCAGTGGGATAAGCATACTGGAAGTTCACTGTGACCTCAAATTTTGCTGAGGGTACTTTTATTTTGTGAGTCCATGCTGCACTGTTAGGGTCCAACTTCTACCAATCTTGTTTCCTTCTTTTGTTTCAAATTTAGCTGAGCTTGTATGTAGATTCCCCCATGATTCCTATCAACATGTCAGTGTTTCTACCTTAGTCAGTTTTCTGATGCTATAACAGAATGACACAGACTGGGTTATTTGTAAACAATAGATGTTTATTTGGCTCCACAGAGTCTGGGAAGACCAAGAATATGGTGCTGATATCTGGGGAGACTCTGAACTGTGTTCTAGCATGATGACA
Organism: Rhabdomys pumilio; assembly: GCA_030674055.1. Taxonomy (NCBI): domain Eukaryota; kingdom Metazoa; phylum Chordata; class Mammalia; order Rodentia; family Muridae; genus Rhabdomys; species Rhabdomys pumilio. Next base: position 57,537,576 of record JANHMN010000016.1, on the reverse strand, counting down.
GAGTAAACAAGCATATGTGTAATTATATCAGACCAAATGAGCTGCTTCTTAGATAATCAGATGTTCTGTGAAGTAATAAACATGGTAAGCTTGGGAGGCCTTTACCTTCGGAGGCAGCTACAGTTGCATTGCCTGCTTGAGAAGGCTGTCTCTGATAGGATAGGATAGAAAGGGGAAGAGTTATCTCAATTACCTGTTACCTTTTTGTTTTTTTTTTTTTTTAAAGCAATTAAAAGATATGAGCTAGGGCTACTGAGTTGGTTATTTCAATAGTGAAGAGTGTTTCTTTTCAGTTAGACCACAGACATGTAATTCTTACATGGGAGTAGTCCCAGCTGCTAGCTGTGTCTCTGCCTTCCTATGGATACATATTCTTCTCACACAGACTCTTACTCATATTGACTATCCACCTTCTCCAAGTTCCAGACACCAGGCACAAGGACTGAGTGTTCACTGGCTCACTTATTTTTTAAGATCCAACTAGACAGGGAAATCTGTTTGACAACTGCTTTATCTCATTGGAAGCTTCAAGTTTAAGAGTGCTAAAACTCAGAACATACAAGCTTGTTTCTTCTTGATTTTTCCCTTAAGATATATGGAACTTGGTTATTGTTCTAGTTTGGATTTGTCAACTTGCTACAAGCTAGAATCACCTGGGAAGAGGGAACCTCCATTGAGAAATGGGTCTATCAAATTGCCTGCAGGTAAGTCTGTGGGAGGTCTCAGCCCATTGTGGGTGTGATCACCCCTGAGTGGGTGAATCCTAGCTATATAAAAAGGCAAGCTGAGCAAGCCAAGAGGCTTTAGTTTCTGCCTCTGGTTCCTGCCCTGCTTGAGTTTGTACTCTAACACCCCTCAATGGACTGTGATTTGAAAGTGTAAGCCAAATAAACCTCCTCAAGTTGGTTTGGCCATGGTGTATATGATAGTGATAGAAAGCAAACTAGGGTAATTATCAACAGAAAAGTTGCTGTCCCATCTACTGAGGAGTTTTATAATTCTTCTATATTCACATACTTTTCTTTCTTTGCATTGACTTAAGCACCATTCAATGGATTCTCCCTACTTAAGAATGCATCCTTATATACTATGATATCACAACTCATCCATCAGGCAGCAGGCCAGACGATGAGATAAGAGTGTGGGTGATGCCAGCACTCTGGAGCTTGGTTCACCAACTGTTGTCATTGGTGTGGGCAAACAAGTACAGCAAGGAAGAGAGGGGACTTCTGCTTTGTGCTCTTTGTTTCATGGTTCTGACTTCAGTGAGAGGTTGATATGAGAAAGGCAAGCTGTCTTAGTTAGAGTTTTTATTACTGTGAAGAGACACCATGACCACAGCAAATCTCATAAAGGACAATGTTTAACTGAGGCTGGCTTACAGTTTCAGAGATTTAGTCCATTATCATCATGGTAGGAAGCATGGCAGCGTGTAGGCATACGAGGTCCTGGAAGACATGTTGCTGAGAGTTCTACATCTTGATCCACAGGCAACATCAGGGGACTGTGAGCCACACTGGCTAGACTTGAGCATATATGACCTCTAAGCCTGCTTCCACAGTGACACACTTCCTCCAACAAGGCCATACCTCCTAATGGTGACACTCCCTATGGCCAACCATTCAAACACAGGAGTCTGTGTTGTCAATCCCTATTCAAACTACCACACAAGGATTCATTCAAGTTTTTAAATTTATAACCCATGATTTACATTAAAATTTAATATATGGGACTACAGAAATGGGCAGTGGATAACATGCTGGTATTATAAACATGAAGATTTGAGTTTGGCTTCTAGAACCCACAACAAAAAAGCTGGATGTGGTATTGTGTACTTGCAGGCCACCCCTGGGGTAGGCTTGCTGACATGGGGAGCTCCAGGCCAGTGAGAGACCCCCAACACAATGAATGCATTTTCTTAATTAAGGTTCTCTCCTCTCAGACAACTTCAGCTTGTGTCAAGTTGACTTAAACCTATCCAGCCAATGGTTAAGCCTTGAGAGGAGGGATGTGATCAAGGCATCCAATTTAGGGCTGAGTGCTCCAAAGGAGAGATCCTGTCTTAAGAGTCAAGGTGCATAGCACTGAAGGAATGATACTACTTGGGGTTGTACTCTGGCTTCTCCCTGCACATACATATTGATATACACCCGTCCCCTCAAACAGGCACATAAATCCACAAATTAATATGGAATTATTAGAAAACTTTAGGCATTTGGAGAAGACGTAAAGTAAAACTAAAAATCAGTCTGAGTGCACAGCTCTAGTGTGGGCACTAAGGAGGCAGAGGCAGGAGTATTTCTAAGAATTCAAAGCCAGCTTGAGCTACATAGTGAATTTGTAGCCTGCCTGGGCTGTGGAATTACCTGTCTCAAAAACAAAAACAACCCCTAAAACCAAAAAACCAACAAAACAAAGCCAACACCACCCCAAACCCATTCAACTAAACAAGCAACACACACACACACACACACACCCTCACCCTCTAACTACACACCTTACTGTCCTTTAATAATCATTATTATTCTTTTGATAAAAGTCCACACAGAGTTTTGTTTGCTGTGAAAACATACAAAGCAGCTTATACTTGTCATTCTAGCACTTGGGAGGCAGGGTTAGGGGACCATAAGCTCAAAACCATTTTGAGCTACATAGTGAGATCTGGGGTGGTCTACAGAGTGAAACCCTGTTTTAAGAATACCACTCAAAAAAAAACCCCAAATATTTTTATATAATAAGTGCTGATTTATAGTCCAGCTTTATGTCTGTATGGCCTCCCTCTTATGTATTGTGTATTGAAACATCTTTCCGACTCAGTAAGTACAGCATGATGTCGTTGGTATCCATTTCTCAGTGTCCTGTTGTGAAGATAAGGGTTGTGTTCTAGTTTAACTCTTGTCAGTTTAACACCAAAATTACATTAACAGTGAATTTCTTTCTAGTTCTGTACTTACTCATATGAACAAACCTACCATAGACACTCTCCAGTGTTTACAGTGGCCTTCCCACTGGGCTGAGTCTGAGAAATGTGGTAAAAGATTATGCAGACTTAAAAATTGACATCCATGGTTAAATTTTTATCCAATAGCTTATAGAAACATAAACTTCTACTGATAACAGGTAAGAACCGTGTTTCTTTAAACTCTGTACATTAGAGGTCACCATCTATATCATTCCTGATCTTATTTTATACCAGAACTTTTGCTTAGGTTTTATTTGTATTCTTTATTGTCAATATTGTTGTTGGGGATAACCTCACTGTCTGAGGCTGTCCTTGATACTGTATCTTCCTGCTTCAGTCTCTTTGAGTTCTGGGACTATAGGCTTGCTCACACCCCTACTGTACTCTTTAATCTTAATTTTGGACATTATTTCATATGAGTGGACATTCTTGTATTCTTTTGTTAACTGCCTATCATTATCTTTTTTTATTGGATATTTTATTTACATTTCAGATGTCATCCCCTTTCCCCCATTTCCCCTCCCTTGAAAACCCCTATCCCATGCCCCCTTTTCCTTTTTGCTTTTATACAATTTTTTTAAAAATGTTAATCAAAGGCTTTATAAGTTTGGTAATGCTCAATCAGAAGTGTAACCCAGTATCATTATCTTTTTTAAACTTTAAACTCATTTATTTGCAGTTTTATGGCTGAGTAGAACTTTCAGTATTAAATTCAGAATGCCTGTATGTATGGGCATTCTGTTAAATTGTAACATCACAGTAGCTCTGATCTAATAATTGATAACCGTAAAAAAGTAAGTTAGCTGGCTCTGAGGGAAAAACTCACTATAATTCCAACTATATAGTGACTAAAAGATTAAATTGAACTACTGTTACTGTTAATTTATGATATAAATTAAATATCATGCATATTTAATTTATTATTAATTGGAAAGTAATAATTTTTCTCAGTTTATTTTCTGGTCACTGTGATAAAATCCCTTAACAAAGTTTTAGGAAAGAAAGATTTACTTTAGCTTACAACAAGAGGGAAATCACATGCTTGAGGGAGTTGACAATATCGTATTCATAAGTAAGGACAGAGATCAACGAATACATCAGCTTGCTTTTTCCACTGTTATACAGTTTATCATCTCCTGCCCAGGAAATGGTGCTACCCAGAGTGAGATTAGGTTTTTCCACCTCAATTTTTAAAAATATAATCAGTGTTTCACTCATGCAATAGGCTTTGTCCAAACACCTCTCTATCAGGCTGACAAGGAATCCCTTTATTTTTGCCAAAATATTATTGATGTTCGGAAACCATGTACTTGATATCGAGAACTATTATCCGTTTTATATCATTTTGTACATTGCAGATTGTCTATAGTTTTTCTTATATTGACACATCTGCTTTTGACCTCTTTGCTTTTTCTAGAGACTTGATGGAATTTACCAGAGAAGACATCTGGGCTTAGGACTGTGTGGGCAGGTTTTGTAAGAGACTAAACTTAGCAACTATTTCTCTGGGATGGCTTTACATTTCTCTGTCCTTTTTGTGTTTCTTGGGTTGTTCTGTTTGATTCACAGAACTCATTTTTGCCTAAACTGCTGACTCTTGTGGCCTTTCCTTACCCTGTAGATCGGAAGTTTCCATGGTGAAGTCTCCTCTTTCCCCACAACATGAATACATTCACAAAACATTGTTTCTAGTTTCTATTTGATTTTAGCCTTTCCTTTTCTGATTTGTTCCTTCTGCTTACTTTGGGCTCACCTTGATTCACGTCCATTGGCACCCTAAACTCTTCACTTTATGTCTGCATCATAATACACTGGAAGCCATCTTTATTATAAAACACTCCAGTAGCATACAAGGAAGAGGTGAAGTTCATCAAAGCAGGAACCAGCTTGTGGCAACAAGGAGATCTCCACAGAGCCTTGAATGCAGACATGCACATTTTGTGTCAATTTAAGTTTTTATCTTTCCCACTGTTCCTCTTTTGTCTCAACATTGCTCTAGACTTTTCTCTTAGTTCTAGACTAAAAATTATTGTGTATATACTCTCACACTGTTCCCCTTGCAGATATCATGAATTACAGATGTGCTGAGAGTCAGAACTTTGGTTGATTGTCCTATATAGATGTATTCATGGTATATGAATTTTCTCACATATTGTTTTTCTTAAATGTATTATTGTATAGTAAATAAACAATAAGCAGACATGAGGATATCTCTGAGTGCATAGTTTGGTTCTGTCTTGGCTTTAATAGTCTCAGTGGTAATGAGCTGCACACTGCAAAACTGTGCAAGGTTTTAGTTTCTGAGCATGGCATAGACAACTAATTCCTAGCCTTTTGATGGAAATAGATATAAAGATAGATACATAATTTTTTACATGTTGCTAGACTTGTTGAGTAAATAATAATAAGAAAAGTTTTTCTGTGGGCAGAGGGAGTTGGATTGCCTTTTCCTCCTCTCTGATATAATAAACCTCCCACCCCCATCCTGCTGTGTTGGTGAATGCAGTTGTAACCAGTCACCACAGTGCCCTTTGCCTCCTTGCTGGGATGGATGTGACCTTTAACTTTGTTCTGTCACTCAACTGAACCTCTCTCACTTTTAACATCATGGTATCACAATTGCATCTGAACCAATAAGCAGTATTTTTTCAACATACAGACACTTTATGTGTTCATATTAGCCAGTATTTATGGTTTCTGCTTTGATGTCAATCTTAGAGAGTCCTTTCCACTTATAGATTGCAGCAATAGCCAGATAATTATTTTTATTATCTTTTTGGTCTTATCTCTACCCTTCAACTTTAATCAACTTCTAATTTATTTTAAGGTAAGATATGAGATAAAAATCAGGCATAATTTTTTCAGATGTCAATATAGTATTCCTAAGTATTGTTCTCTTTCAGTGTTGTCCTCTGTCTTCTCCTAACTCACTCCCTGCTCTGTTTCCTCCTCTCCCTCTCTCTCCTTCCTCCTCCTCTGCCTCTCCCCTTCTACATTTCTCTCTCTTCTTTTAGTTATACTGGGAATGCTGGGTAACCCCACCCTCCTCAGTGTCTCTGGCCCTTAGGCACTAATTATTGTACAAGGTTTTATACTGTGAGGACTTCAGATGCTGCCTTTTTGTAGAGAAGTTCCTATGAATCAGGATCTAATTTGGGTCTGTATATTTTACACTCAAACATAGAATTATTTATTCTTCGATCTGGGCTCTTGAAAGGATTCTTCATATGTTTTGTTTTCTGGTTATACTAGTCTCCCTAGTTCTTTTTTATGTCTGCATGTAAGACTTCAGGTGAACTGTAATTTTTTTATTTTGAAATTTCTAAAATAATGTTAATATTTGGGTGGAAATTATGTTATCAATTTAGTGAAAAGCAACTTTTTATAACATTAAAAATTTCTAGGAAAGCTGAGTGGTGGTGGTACCCACTTTAATCCCAGCACTCAGGAGATAGAGGCAAGCAGATATCTGAGTTTGAGGCTAGCCTGGTCTACGAGCAAGTTCCAAGACAGCCAGGGCTATATTGAGAAAACCTGCCTTAAAACCACAAAACAAAACAAAAACAAAATTCCAGGAAAATATCTTTTCTCTTATTTAAGTTTTTCTTTCTGACCTTGGGTGGCATATATTGCATAAAGGAATGTCTCATTGTTGCAGGGGTGGAGGAATGAGTTTCATTAGAGTGTAAATGTGTGTGCGTGTGTCCACAGACCTGCAGTCGTGGCTAGTGGCTTTTTATGTGATCACTACAAAGGGAACCCGCTTTCCTTTATAAGTTGATGGTTCAATTTTTAAAAACTCTGAAAATGGCTGCATTAGATACTGGGGCATTCATTTGTTACAGTAAGTAGTTCTTGCCTTGAACTGTGGGATTTGAGGAGAGCGTATAGACTTAAGGGGGCATCTAGTGCCTTCTTGGGGGACTTGATTGCTGGAGAGACTGGTGCTGAATCAGTGACAGGCCAACAGGGCAAAGTCCCATCAGGGAAGTTTCCATGGTGATAGAGAGTAAGAACCTTAGGTGGCCTTGGAAGAGACAAGAGGAACAGTGGCTCTGAAAGAGCCAAACCAAACCCTGTACATCCTAGGGTCTGGCTGGCAAGCTTGCCTCCACAGGACAGGGGACTACAGGAGAGTGAAGTACCCTCGGAGGGAGGGCATGCAGGGTGGGGGCTGGATAGCCTTTTCTTCACTTTGGTTCATTGGTTTTTTTTTTCTTTTTGAAAGGTGCTACCCACAGTATTTCATTTTGCCTCCCTTCTTTCTCTGCCTCCCGCCCCCCACACGCACACATGCATGCACACATGCATGTAAACAGGTAAAGCCTCTCTGCATGATTCTGTCTGACCAAGTAGTGAGTAAAGAAGTACCTTCCCTGGACACTCTCAATGCCTTCTACAGGCCAAGTAATATAGACAGCAGCAGTCTTTGGCCAGCAACAGTCTCTAGCCTGTGCCATCCTGTACTCTAGATTGGCACTATGTCTCTGTTACCCACATGTGGGCTCTCTATGGGCTATGAACTGAGAATACAGAATTTTTCTATCTTATTTATCTCCATAATAGTTAGGGCTGGGCTCAGTTAGTAATGGGCAATTTGAGCCAGGGAATGAGATCTCTTAAAACAAAACTCTGGATTAATGTGCACTGACCAAGTATTTAAGACAAGTGTGAAGAAATGGCATTGTGGTCTGTAGAGAAAAGGATCTTATTACCATGGAGCAGCTGTTGGATGCCAGATCCTGGAGCTCTGGTTGGAGTTGAGGGCAATGTTAGAAGGAGGAGGACTTGTCATGAGCCCTGATGTTCTTCTGCAGATACCAGGGTGGAGGAGCCCAGGAGAGGCCTGACTGTGGAGCACATGGACTTGGAAGGCATGAGAACTACTATTCGGAGTCTTCCCTGAAGTAACTCAAGGCCTCCAGGACTTGGGGAAGTAAGCTGTTCTTTCATTGTCTTTGATCTTTGATTTAAAAATATCCTGTGGGTTTTAATCTTTTGTCAGTTTTATGGATTGCTCGGCTCTCAGGCCTGGACTTACTTGTTTCTGCAAACCTTTTACTATGCTTTAAAGTTTTTCAAGGCAAGCAAGATGATGGCTCTGGTGTTCTTTGCTCCCTATTTATCCTGCTTCAGGTTTGTAGAAGTTTATAAGTTCATAACTGAATTATGGTGTTAGTTTTGTAAAACATTTTATTTTTGAGGCAGAGTCTTACAGTGATGCCCAGGCTTGTCTTAAATTCCTGGGCATGGTATCCATCTGACTCAGACTTGTGAGTAGCCTGGACTATAGCAACTTTTCACTGTGTATGGCTGAGTTTTAATCTAGTCTTCACACAGTGATCTATCTCCCTGTTCAAACAGCAGGTATAGGAAGGCCTTTCTCCTTGCTTCAGGACTCCCTCATGCTCTTCCTTGTACCTTCCATGTTCCAGTTTACAGCCTGTCTTCTGCTGAGTCACAGGCTGTGAAGCCCATCTGTCTATCAGCTTCTTGCTTTCCATTATTATGTTCTCCAATTCTAAGGTCTGCACTTGACTCTTTGTCAGACTAATTTTCTGGTGAGACTTATCACTTTCCTATCAGTTCCTGGACTGTAGTCATAAGTGCTTAAAATTCCTTATCTCATCATTTCAGTGGGTAATCAAAGGTAGGTGTCTTTCTTCCAGTTTGTTTGTTATTGGTGGTGGTGGTGCTTCCTCATAGACATTGAATCCCACCCTCACCCCCATGCTAGGCTTCTAGTATGAATAACTGTCAGTCTTGTGTGTCACCTCCCAGAAGGCTGTGCACCACCTGGGTAGGTTGGTGAGCTGTGATTTAGGCAAGGCTACACATCTTTCTCTCCCAAAGCTCTCTCCAACCAGGTGCTAGTCCCAGATTTCTCAGCAACCTGCTGGGAAGTCATGCCTGTGGCATAGTAACTTCTTGCCCATGAACTTTATATAACCCACAAATGCTATATCTGGAATAAAACGAAACCTGGCATTCCATTGGAATTGTTCATCACCCCCAAATATAGCTGGGACTGGTCCATCAATGGAGACATTTCAGTGTTTTAATTAAGTAATTAACTAATTTTTCTGTTTGTCTGGATGCACATGTGTGGGGGTGCACATGTGCACGTAGAGGTCGGAAGGTGGCTTCAGGTGTTGCCCTTTAAGAACTTTCCATTTATTTTTCTGTTGAGACAAGGTTTCTGCTTGGCCTGGAACTCACAGTAGGCAAAGTTAGCTGGTTCCAGAGTTTTAGGGGACCACTGTTTCTGCATCTCATTCACTTTTTCTGGGATTACAAGTGCAACTCCATGAGGTGTGGGGATGGAACTCAGGTCTTCATGCTTTTGAGTCAAGTACTAAGTGACTGAGTGATCTCCGTAGCTCCCGCTTCAGTCTTTTCAAACAATTTCAGTTGTTCTGGTTGGTCACATCTGTTCCATCATCCTGACGCTAATTAAGAAGCAGAGGTCTCTGCTAACGCATATGTTCCAAGGCACAAGATGTCACTGTTGTGCTTACTGGGGTAACATTCTGGTTGAAATCATAATGCCTTTAATGGTTTGCCTTTTTAGCCCAGAGTGAACTAATCAGACTGCTGCGTGGACACATAAATCATGGCCTATTCCTGGGGCACATCAGATGAAATAAATCAAAGATCCCCTATCAGCAATACAGTCACTCCTTGTAGTCACATGGAAAATATGGTCCATGCTGTATTTACGCTGTGATGGTAAGGAGATGTTGAGCATCAGTGTGGGAGATTAAAAATGACAAGTTATATGGTGAGGAGTGTGAAAAGGTGTTTATACTGACATGCAATATCTAGGCTGATCTACAACTCAATAATAGGCCTCATAAATCTAAGAGTGGCCCTCGAGACTGTGTTCTGGATGAGTTAATAGAGCAGGTCAGCATGCTCTCCCTGATGCTGGGGCGACATCATGGGCTCCACTGCTTACCATTTACTTTGAGCTGTGATGCCTTTCTGTGCTGGGTGTGGCCACCACCATTGCACCTCTCTCTCTGCAGCTGCCACTGCTGAGTTGTGTTTTCCTGTGTCTGGTGCCACTCACCCATTCTGCCTCTCCTTTCAAAGCAGAAAGCATGTGGATAATGACAGGCCCAAGGAAATCGCATTTTCCCCTCTTCCCTTACCCTGAATACCTTGCTCACTCTCCTCCCTTCCACTTACTTTGGGAGCATACCCAGTTTGTTCTTTATTAATTAGTCAAAATAACTATTAAAAATGTATTTCTTCTAATAATTTAGTTTAAAAAATTAAATCTTAGCTGGGTGGTGGTGGCACCTGCTTTCAATCCCAGCTCTCAAGAGGCAGAGGTAGGCTGATTCAAGGATAGCCTGGTCTACGGAGCAAATTCCGGGACATCTAAGGCTACACAGAGAAACCCTGTTTTAAAAACTAACTAACCAAATAAATAATAAAATGAAATCTTAAAAGTTAAATGACTTATTTTATTTTATGTGTATAAATGTTTTGCCTGCATCTATGTATGTGCATCATGTGCATGTCATGTGCATGCCTGGTACTTGCTAAAGCCAGACAGTTGTGAGCGTCCATGTAGGTCTATAAATTCAACCTTTGCCACTGCAAAAGCAGCAATTGCTCTTAACTGCTGACATATCTTTCTAGCCCTAAAAATGAACATTTAGTTGTCAGTGAGAATTGTATGCACTGTGATCTAATCTGTGTTTGGATAATAGAGAGTTAATCAACTTAATTCATGTAGTCGTCACTTTACCAACTTCTCTTTTCTGGGAAGAGAATATTAGACATCTACTCTTTTTTGTTTGTTTGTTCATTTTTTCCATTAATTTATTTGTACACTTTAAATCTTGATTGCAGCCCCCTCCTTCCATTACACCCATCACAATAGCCCCTCCCCCATTCCTCTCTCCCCTTCTCTGCAAAGGGAGAGGCTCTCCTGGGTATCAACCTACCCTGGGAGGTCAAGTCACTGCAGGACTATGCCCGTCCTCTTCCTCTGAGGCCAGACAAGGTGGCCTAGTTAGGAGAATGGAATCCATAGGCAGGCAACACACTCAGGGTAAGTCCCTGCTCCAGTTTTTGAGCAACCTGCATTAAAACCAAGCTGCACAGCTACTACATGTACAGGGGGCAGGGGAGTTGGTCCAGCCCATGTATGCTCTTTGGTTGATGGTTCAGGGACTCCACAAGAAGACCAACAGAGTCAACTAACCTGGGTCCTTGGGGGTTCCCAGAGACTGAATATTTATTCTTTTGGCAAATTTGCAATATATAATGTATTATTTTTTCAAGTTTATTAGTTCTTTGAGAATTTTCTACAGTGTAGTTTGAACATACTCACTCTCTTCCCCAGCTCCACCCAAATTGGCATATCCCACTTCCTTCCACAATTTTGTTTCTAGTTTCTAGTTTGTTGTTGTTGTCTTTTTTTAAACACACATTGATTCTAATTTGTGCTGCCCATTTATTCTTGGTTGTGTCACCTTATATGGGAGCATGATCAATTTACTAGAGGCTATATACTCTTAATGAAAATGGATTCTCTATTTCTCAGTAGCTGTCAATAGTCAAAAGCTCCTCGGCTAGAAGTAGTATCTCATGCTCACCTTCCCTCTCCATTCTCAGATTTGGTCTGACTTGAGCTTGCACAGATCTTGTGCATGTTGTCATAGCTGTTGTGAGTCCATGTATGTCCTGCTGTGTCTGAAGTGCTGTTTTCTTGTAGCCTCTGGTTCTTATAATTTTTGCCCATTGTCTTACTCAATGACCACTGAGCCTTGGAAGGAGAGAGTGTATATAGATATTCCATTTTAGGGCTAAGCATTTCATAGTATCTTATTCTCTACACTATGAAAAGTTGTGGCTCTTCTTCTTAATTACCATCTATCACTGAAACATGGTTCTCTGATGAGGGTTGAGGGATGCATGAATCAGCAAGTCTAATGAGAAGTCACTCGGAGTCACTTTAATACTATAGTAAGCAGAATGATTTGATTCTCCTCGAGGGCCTATTACCTGTCTTGTCACAGGGTCTTTTCCAGCAGTAGTGCGAGGAATGAATTTTATCTCATAGAGCAGTCTTTAAATGTAACCATAAGTGGTTGGTCACTCCCACGAGGTTCATGTTACCATTGCATCGTGGGGCTTTCTTGCTGCACCAGTCATGATTGTAGCTTTCAGGGCTCACAGCTCGGTAAGACTGATAGTTAAGTTTCTCTCTAGTAGTGTTACTTATCCCTCACTGTATTCCTTCCTCTACCCTGCTCTCCCATCCTCCACATTTTAAGTTATTTGTATTCAATTAATAATAATAACTATATAAGTCATTGTTATTATATTACATATAATAATATATTAATATAAAGAAATTAATTAATTTAACCCCTCCTTTTTCATTTTTCCACATTAACTCATTCTACTACTTTGTTTTATCTTCTTTTCCTTGGAATCTTCTCCGTCGACCCCTTACTAATAACTTGATCTCAATGGCATTCCAAATGAAACACACATATCTTTAGATTCAAAACTAATGTCTACAAGTAAGAGGGAACATGGGACATTTGTCTTTGTGGGTCTGGGGTTCTTCACTCAGAATAATTATTTCAAGCTCCATCTGTTTACCTGTGGATTTCATAATTTTGTTTTTCTTAATGGCCAAACAATATTTCAGTGTGTAAACATACCACATTGTCATTGTCTGTTCATCAGTCGGTGAGCATTTAGGCTGTCATCATTTCCTGGCTGCTGAGGATATAATAGAAATGAACATGGGTGAAATCCGTATCTCTACACTAGGATATGGAGTCCTTTGGGTACGTTCCCAAGAGTGGCACAGCTGGATCGCATTGTAGATCTGTTTCTGGCTTTCTGAAGAATGTCCACACTGATATCTGTAGTGGCTGTGCCAGCTTGTGCTCTCCCAGCAGTGAACAAGTATTCCCATACCCCTGCTTCTTTGCCAGCACTTGTCCTCATTATTAACCGTGCTCTTCATGCAGTACACTAGCTCACAGCACTGCTCCTCTAAGACTTTGTACCTCTGAGCATCATCTCTTCTTTTCCAGTCCTCCTTTCCCAGCCTCTAGTCCCAGGCTATAGTCCCAGAGCACCTCAGACCTAACAGAGGTGGAAGTGGAACTCAAAGGGATGTGGCCATGTCCCAGACCAAGGCCTTTACCAGGCAGTGTTTCCTTGGGGTATCAGAAAGAGCACTGGAAGAAGGGTGGCCTCACAGATCCTGATACTTGTAACCTGTGTCGTTGTCTCAGGCTTTTCAGGGCTGGTTCTGCTCTCCTAGGAGTAAGGACTTTTGCACAGGTAAAGCAAGAGTTCCTTTGAGCCACAGACCAGATGCTGCCTGACATTCTGAATTCTAGTTTAGGGACTGCAGACACAAGTGCAGGGTGTGGAGTAGATGTAGGTGACTATGTCCCATGGAAGACAGGGTTAACATGACAATGAGGGCCAGTGAGTAGGTGGCTGCCTTGGGACCCTTCTGCTTCACCTTGCTTGATGGTAGCCTGAGAAACAATGAGGTGTAGCTAGTGCCTTTGTAACTCCTACAGCTTCAGTGATAACAGCCTGGAGTGTCTGTGTGGACTGTGTAGGAGGAAGATGGTGGCTACTCGTAGCTTCCTGAGTCCCCTGAGGTAACTCTGTCCCCTGGTGTCCCTGCTATAAGACTTCTCGGGAAGCAAATGAGCACTTGTGCCAGCATGGAGAGAGAGGTCTGGGCACCTTGGGTGCCAACTAACAGTAGAAGGGTACTCTCCTGGCCTCCTTCGCAGAATGCAGGCAGCAAGCACTCTCTAGTGTTGTGCCTGGGAGAGCTGTTTGTTTTCTTAGCAGAGGCCACACTCCAACAGTACTCCTAGCTGAGTTTGTAAAGGGCCTGCCGCAAATGAGTGAGGCACTTATGGCTACTGCTGCACTTTCAGCAGAAACTCTCAGAACCCAAGGGCAGTCTGGCCCTTTCTCCTTAGTCTCCCAGAAGGTAATAAGCTGCATGACTGCAATGCCCCATCAGTCTTCCAGTCCTACCTTGTTAGTTTTACCATCCCCCCCATGAGACTAAACAGACCTTGTAGGTAGAATAGCATGGGAAGTGTAACTTGAATCTCCTAGATATCCTGAAAGAAATAATTGTTTGAAAATAATAGGAATATATTATGGGCCATTTCAGCATGTGAGTATATTTTGGGAATATCTTGAAGGTTCCATTAAGATAAATTTTATTTGGAAAAAGACAAATACAAACTCTCTTTAAAACTCCACAATAGAGTGAGTCTCATAGTTGCATTAAACTATATTAAAAGAGAAGAATATTTTACTAAGGTTTAGTCGTGCAGAAAGTAGTTCAGTATGTGTTGAAAGGAAGCCCTGAATGCTCTGATGGGTGAATGTGGAGACATCCCTGTCTGTCAGTACAAAAACTCAGCTGATCTCATAGCCATAGGAGTCACAGTTAGTAATGTGCCCATCAAAACACTGCTCTTGCTCTGGATGCCCCTGCTCATTGCAAATGTTCTTTCACTTTTTACTTTTTCTAGATTCTCAAGCTATTGTAGTATGTGTAAGCCCAGAAAACTTTTCTAAGGAAAAGTTGACTAGGAAGGAATGGTGTCCTCAGTAGAGGACTATTCCCACAGACCATAGAGGTGACCCTCAGCATCCAAACATTAGACACACAGAAGGTTTCCCATAGCTTCTTCCCGGAGGCAGAGGCAGCTGGGAGGGGCATGCACAGAAATCCAAAGTGCCCTCCTCTACTCTCTGACCCACCTGACGCACAGTGAGCCTGAACAGCCAGAGGGGAACGTCCAACATGGAGGTTGGACTTGTTCTGCCTTGATTGTCCTCTGAGTGTGGGAAGTTCTTCTAGTAAACTGTATAATGATTAAGAATTGAGGGTTGATGACATGTAGCCTCCATTTTTATCTGAGAGCCAACACCCCAGGAATTTGGTGATGCAGGTATCCTGAGTTCTCCTGGCACTCCTCCACTAGGTGATGCTGTCTTGTCAGAAGCAAGCCCAGTGAGAGCAAGAGTAGAGTCCAGGCATGCAGCAGGAGGCATGCTCTGGATGGACTAGGCTGGCTTCCTGCTAATGAGGGGAATTCCGCCGGCCCAGGAGCATCTTTCACAACCTGCATTTTTGTTTGGTCTCATGTGAAGGCTTGTGCTGCTGTCAGAGTGTTTTCTAGTGTCCTGCCAGCTCTGATGAAGTTAGCCGGCTCTGAACACTTTGATGGTCGATGAATCTTCTGATGGGAACATAGCAAAAGTGCTCGGAAAGTCCTCAGCCACAGGCTGGGGTAGATAGCACATGTTCCCCCATTGCTCAACCCTGTTTGGAGCATCTGTATCTAAGCAAGTCTGGAAAGATTTGGTTAAAGCTCACAGGAGAACCAAAATATCTTTTCCTACAACAGATACCAGTAGGGTTTTCCTTTTGAAGACTGTTCTAGCAATGAGGTGGTGGTATCTTTATCTAACCAGGTTATCAGGGTCATTTGATATAAAAATGAAATTACTGCTGACCTGGGAGGAGAGACTTCTCACAGGGCTGTTTTCACAAGTCACTGGAGGGCTGAGCTCCGGGAAGATGGCTGCATGGTGACCCCTTCAGGCTCACTGTCTATGTTCTATCTGCCATTCCCTAGGATGCAATGTTCTTTCAGAGATCGAGTCTTGTGGATATGTAGGTAAAGAAAGAAGCCTGGATGGTTATCCCAGGAATAGATTTTGCAGGCAGGCAAGTATCCTGGGTGGATGAATTTGCCACCACAGTGTGAATTTTCTTGGGTGTTTTGTGGCATACCAGCATCAACTTACTACCATAAAAAGGGACTACATTGAAGACATTATCTGCGCCATGACAGTGAAGGTATCACACCTGTGTCCAGTTTCAGATGCTGAGGTATCCAAGCACTTGCCGGCTCTTTAAAATGTAGAATCTCTGGCTTATTGAGGATGAAGTAAGAAGCACTGTCTATTGATTGGGATACAATTTGATGAACTTCATCCTAATTTCCCTTTATCATCATGATGCAATTAAGGTCTGGGCAGAAACAGAATACAAATGAGGATGAGGATGCATCAGGCCAGGGACCACCTTGGGTGGGCTGAGTAGCTTGACTGTGATTTAGGGGACAAACTCATGGAGCCAAGGCTTTCAGAGAGCAACAATAGAGAGGATTCTCACACAGGCCCAGCAGATCTGGGGAAAGCAGGGACAGGGAGGGTCATTCAGGTGGTCTGGTTATAGAGAGATCTATCCACATAGGCCCTACCTGTATCTTCCAATGGACTAGCCCAAAAGCTACAGTTTCAAGATTTTGGGTGATAGAGTTCATCTTGGGTCTGTTTGGAGCAGTGCAGAGAGAGGAAGAGGGTGCTTGATACCACAGAACTGACAGGCTTATAGTGGCTTAAATATAGAAGACATTCCAGTGTACATCTCACAAGAGTTTATGTGCATAAGCATCAACAAACTGCTCACTCTGTCTAAAGAAGCACTGTCTTCAACCTCAGAAACTCAAGTCCTGATGCACTGCCTGTAAAACCCCTCACACTAGGTATGGAATGTACATAAGCATCCACTGAAGGCAGTTCCCATGGGGCTGATCCATCCTTCTAGAATTTCCTAAAGCCACAGTGGTATAAAAGGACTAAAGAAGAAAGGCTGTCAGCTGGAGGAAGAGTCAAGTCCCATAGTGTAGAAGTTACAAGACCACCACATAAAGATTATTGGACACTTCAAAGCTAAGAAGTGGAAACTGTAAATCACGATGGAAACTGAAAAAGACACTAGAAGATAGCGGACCTCCCATGTGTCTGGGTTGGTGAAACTGATTTGTTAAAATGGATATACCATGAAGAGATTCCACCGATTCAATGGAATCACCATCAAAACGCCAATGACATTCTATATAAAAACAAGAAAAAAAAAGCTACAATTAATATGAAAGCACAGAAGATCTCACAGAGCCAAAGAGGTTCTATTCAGGAACAGTAACACTAGATAAATCACAGGACTTCATTTCAAATTATACTGCAGAGTCACAGTAACAAAACCAGCATGGCATATATACAAACCAAACACGTACACTAATGAAATAAAGTAGAAGACCTAGAAATAAGCCCACACAGATATGGTCATTGGATTCTTGAGAATGGTACCAAAACATAGGCTGGAAAAACACAACCTCTTTACCATGTGATGGTGGGAAAAGTAGGGGTCCATGTGTAGAACTAGAACTCAAGCCCTATCTTCCACCCTGTATAAAAAGCAAATAAAAATAGAATAAGGAGCCAAATGAAAGACCTGAAACTTTGAACCTACTTGGGAACAATGTAAGAAAAATATTATAAAATAATTATAAAAACTTATAAAAATATTATAAGATATAGACATAAACAAGGAGACTTCAAAAAAACTAAAAAATTTTCATAAACATTTTCATAACACTCAAAAATGAAAACAAAACCAAACCAAGGTCAAAGCAACAGAATTAAGAGAGCCTACAGACTGGGAAATAATGTTTCTAAGTACTCATCCAATATAGGATTAATATCCAGAATATATAAAGAACTAGAAAGTTTAAACTATGAAAAATCAGTCCAGTCAATAAATGGGCAAATAGGCTGAACAGATATTTTTCCAATAAAGAAATAAAAATGACCAATAAGTATAAAAAATGTGTTCAACAAATTTAGTCATCAGGGAAATGCAATGCAGAAACCTCACTGAGATTTTATTTTATTCCAGACAGAATGTCCATTATCAAGAAAACAAAGAGCAAATGTTGGTAAGGCCGTAGGAGGAAAGGAAATTCTATCTACTGCTTGTGCCAGGTAAACTAATGCATCACCATGGCCGTAAGAGTGGGTGTAGCTCAAAATCTAAGTTCAGAACTTCTGTCTGAGCAGCCATATGACTTCTGGAGGTACAGAGTCAGCTTACTAGAGAGATGTGGGCAGCTGTGTTTATTGCAGGACGCTTCACAGCTGGAAAGGTCAGCGCAAGCTGAGGTGTGTATCAACAGGAATAAATGAGATGTGATGTATACACATGGCATTTTACTCAGCCTCCAGGGAAAATGAAATTATGTTGTTCACAGGAAAATGCATGGATCTGGAAATCACGTGGTGAGTGAGATAAACACTCTGAAAAATAAGCATTGTGTGCTCTCTCACATATGTGGGACAGGGCATGAGAGTAAAAGAGGAAGCATTAGCTATGTGTGAGGGGAAGAGCAGGGAAGCAAGGGCAACAGGACTGATATGATCAAAGTGTATTGTATACATGTATAGAAATGTCACTGTGAACCATTACTCTGTTTAATCAATATATGCTCATAAAATAAAATTAAATGTCTGGTGTGCTTTAGAAGCATGTGTAGACTTTAGTTCTTTCCTAAAACTAAAGAACTGGGTAGAAGACTCTTGAAACTGCTTCTAATTCTTCTAATTAGAGTAAATTCAGCCTGATCCTTAAAAAGTAAATTTCTGGACAGAATAGGAATGCATTTTCCCTGAGTATCCGACATTGCTCATCACTTATCTTTTTGACTGCTCATAGCCTTCACACAGCTCAGTTGTGGGAAACACTGTGGTATGCTTGGTAGGTGTGTGCAGCTAGGTCACATGTGCTTGCTAGAAGGAATGCCTGAGGGTGATACCTTGTGCTTAGATGTAGGAATCTTTCACTTCCTGTACTCTTCTCATCCCCATGGTGACTGAATTTGGAAACAGGGGCATGTGATACATACTATGATCACAGTATAGGGCTCTTGCCTGATGAAACTGGACCTTTGAATGCAGAAGAGACACCAGAGCTTTCTCTGTGTAATGGTAGAGCCAACAAGGAGGAAAACCTGAGAAGAGTCCTCATTATCACTCTTAATTGTAGATCTTAAGAAAGTAAATGTCAAGTTGCAAACTGACCTTCCTGGGATACTGGAACTTTAATTGTTTCAAAGCCTGCTTTTACTGATGGTTCTTAAATGCTTTAACCTCCCTTCTAGCCCACCACCCACTAGAGGTAGTGGAAAGAAAAGTTATTAGGATACGGGGGAAGTGGACATGTTTAGAAATGGTTCTTTGAAACAAATCCCATCTGTATTGTCAGAAAATCAACCATTCATTTCACAGGCCAGCAATGGAGGTTCAACCCACTTGAAAATACTTCATGGCTATATCAGCAGTCCAATTCGGTAGAGTCAGGATAGTAGCAGTGGTGGCATGACCTACCAGGAACAGCCAGGCCTCAGCCGAATTGGTATAACTCAGCAGGAGGACCACTGCCAATAGGGACACCATGAAATGTTCCCAGCTGTGCCTCTCAGGGAAGTGAAGATCAATGAAAACATGAGACCAGCAAGCATTGCACAGCGAGCTCTATGAGCAAGCCTAGCTCAGCCTCTGTCACTGTCCACTGAGTTCTGTTCATATCCTCTAAACATCACATGTTGTCCACAGGACTTGCCTCAGCACATGCGTCTGTCTCAGCTGACATCACTCTGTCAATCAACTAGAGTCTGCAGAAGCAGCAAGAAGCCATGGCACATCACCAGAAGTTTTTTTTTTTTTTTTTTTTTTTTTTTTTTTTTTTTTTTTTTTGGTGTGTTTCTCTCTGTGGAGTCCCAACAAATGGAACTCAACTACTCAATGTAAGGCAGACCAATAAATGTGTGCCATTAGCAAAGAATCCTTCATCATGTGTCCTTTCATGTGCTTTCTTTAGCAGAACATCCTTTCACCCGTGTTTGCTTCAGCGAGATGTTCTTTCATGTGTCTGCTTTAGCAAAACATCCCTTCACTTATATATGTTTCAGGAAAACACTCTTTCACGTGTTTGCCCCTGCAAAACACCATCCAACACAACTGACTTTCCAAAGAACTTTTAAGTTTCTACTTCAGGGCAAGGTTATGTGATAGCCAAGCTGACAGAAAGACAGAGAAGATTGCAGAGTCAGGGAAGCTTCTGAGGAGTGAAAGAATTAAGATTTCTGGGGTTGTCAAGATGTTTAGTGAGTGAAGGTACTTGCTGCCAAGCCTGACGGTCTTAGCTCAGTCCTCAAAGCCTACATGGTAGAAGGAGAGAATCAACTCTGCTAAGGTGTCCCTGACTGCCACATGTCTATCCTGGAATACAGTTACCCGCATCTCCCCATACAAGATGCCAGTTTCTTGTTCTTGTCAACATGACACACTCTAGACACCTGAGAAGAGGCAATCTCAATTGAAAAATTACCTCAATCAGATTGCCATGTCTGTGAGAGATTGTCTTGATTGATGATTGATATGGGAGGATCCCGTGCATAGTGGGTACCACGGTCCCTAGGCAGGTGAGCATGGGTTGTATAAGAAACCTAGCTGAAGCTGGGTGGTGGTGATGCACATCTTTAATCCCAGCACTCCAGAGGAAATTTCTGAGTTCAAGCCAGCCTGGTCTGCAGAGTGAGTTCTGGGTGGCCAGGTCAACATAGAGAAACTCTGTCTGAAAAACAAAACAAAAAACAAAATGAAAACAAACCAAATGAAAATGCCCACCAGAAAAACAAACAAACAAACAAACAAATACATAGATGTAATAAAAATTTAGAGCTTATCTTCTGTCACTAGTAAGTGCCAGTGACTCTGTGTAAGAGAGGACACACTAAAGGCCCTGTGGAGATGTGAGCCTACAGGCTCACAGTTGACAATGAACATTCTCAGTCTTAAATTCTCTCCTTCACTACAGGGATTCCATCTAGACAAAAGAACTTGACTTGTGGGTTCTGTTTCGATAGGCTCTGGTGGTCTCATCCTCCTCCCGATGAAATTGTTCTCTTTCTCCTGTCTCATCATTACTGTTACTGTCTGTGAACAAGTCTCCTGGACCATCAGGTAGCCTAGATCTTAATCTTAGGAACTCAGAGTTCTTCTGCCTTGTTATACTGATAAAGGAGCCATGACTTTTCTTGTGTTTCAAATTCATTAATCGAGGTTCAGACTTCTCAGAATGTAACTATATTTGGAACTGGGACCTTCAAGGAGATGGTTAAGTTAAAAAAAAAAATGAGTTCACCAGAAATATCCCTAATCCAGTGTAACATACATACAAGAAGAACTCAGGATGCACAAGGGTGACCATGTGAGCATACAGGGGAAGGGCATCATCTATAAGCCTGAGGAAGCCCATCCATTATACCTTGGCCTTCTTCAACCAGGATATGATGAATAAGTTTCTGTTATTTAAGATACCCAGTGAAGTGGAAATTTCTGATTTTTTTTTTTTGGAGACTCAGTTGGGTCCTGTGATGTTTTTCTAGAAACTGTCTTATGAGAAAATATTTTTGTTGAAGCAGACATATGAGAGGATGTTTTACTGAGAACAGACATGTGGTACTTTTCTGGAAGCTACCTGAAAAAAGGTATATGATATTCTGCTAGAGTGGATGCTTGAGAGAAGACATGGTGTTTGGTGAGGGTATAAATGTACCCAACAGACTGTATGGTATTGGTTGGCCTTGCCACTCTTTGCTTATGATTGCTTCTTGTGACTTCATAGAGAGAAATGCACCAAAGAGCTTCTGGTGGTGTTCTGGCAACTTCTTGCCACTTCTGTGGACTCTGGCTGATTTAGAGCCTTGAGGTTTCTTCTGGATTGAACTGCTGCTGCTGATTTGTGAATGGTGTTTGTGAGTAGTTTCAGTTACTGTGGCTGATTGATGAGAACCACACAGGTGACATTCTGACAATCCAGATTGGATTTGCCCCAAAGGACTATTTCTAAATAGGTCCATATCCTCCTTTGCCTATTAACCTTTCCTTTCCACTACCTCTGGTCGGGTGGAGGACTAAAAGGGAGGTTAAAGCATTTAAGCACACTTATTAAAGTAGGTTTTGAAAAATATAAACCTACAACCCAGCCTGTGGTACTTTGTTATGCCACCATCAGCAAAGGAACATACTACCAACATTGGCTACCTGACAGGAGGATGGGAGGGCCATATGGATCCTGGAAGCTCACCACACTTGAGAAAAATCCAAACGTGCTGGTTTAATTATTATTCACCAAACATCTACAGTATATCAACACTGGGTGCATGCAATGGGCAGTAGGGATATAAATCCCAATAAACTTCTATGAGGGAAATACAACTTTAAACTTTGTGTTTCTCAGGTTCAAGTCATCTCACATAGCATATAACATGGACCTAGAACCATTCCATGAAGAAGAAATTGACCACGTCATCCATTGTTTTATTTAAATGACTGTTTAAAAATTGTATATAGTTTGCATGTGTAGTTTTAAGTTCAAACTTATGGATTGCTGGACCAATCATTATTGTAGCAGGGTGCCCAACTGGATAAAATTGATACTACTTTTCTACTCTGATAGCACACAGTGCACCTTCATACTATGAAAGCTATTCAGTAGAGATGAAATGTCCATATCTCTAGGACCATGAAAGGACAGCATGGTTTCTGGTTGAGCACAGCTAGAAATCACTGGAGACCCGAGGTGATCCTAAGCAATGGCATGCATTTTGCTCCCAGACTCCAGGCTCCTGACAGGAGGCCTCAGACCTCTATAGAGTGGGTCCTTCAGTCACATTAGCACAATGCCTCATAGCCCCTCCACAGGTAGAGGACATGACTACAGGCTACAGAGCCTCAAGGCAGATCTCCATATTAATAAGATACCTAAAGGCCAGAGGGACGTAGCCAATTAAACATTCCTTCCCAGCCCCTCCTCCTTACAAAAGGTATTTAACCTCAGGTTTGCTCTAAAAATACCAGGTTATAGTTTTCATATATTTTTCACCATGACAATAAACACAGCGAGGTCTTCTGTGGGAGATTAGGCAGCAGCTCTGTAGGTGAAGACCTTTTCCAATGTTTCCCACGGCAGGTCCCAAAGAAGAACAGTGGAGCAGGCCTTCACCTACAGAGCCGTCCCCTAATCTCCCACAGAAGACCTCTCTGCATTCCCAGCCACAGAGACCACCAACCCAACCCAAACCAAGCAAGCCGAGCCAGCTGCAACCAAGAACTCTCTTCCCTGTGGGACACAGCCAGAGCTTCTCCACCTCCCCCCTTCTTGTGCGAGCAAATCCAGTCTGTATGCCCCAACTTTATTCTCAGCCCTTCTGTGACAACCCCCCCCCCCAGTGGCACCTGGGGGACCCGAGGTCCTGAGAACCAGCTGGTTCCTGGCCACCTTTTGGCTTGAAGGCTCCCAAGCCAAGAGCTCCTGTTCTTCATGGGACCTCAAACTGTGCTCCCTCACCCCTGGAGCCGAGTCCCATGGCTTCACATAGCCCAATATCTGCCCGGTGCCAGCGTGGAGTGAGCACAGTCAGATTCCCATGCCTCTGTCCCCACAAGAGGCAGATGTGGGACCCACACATCAACTCAACAACAGGTCCCACACACACTACTACCCAGCACATATCAGTACCAGCTTAGCTTCTCCAAGTTCCATGGCTCAAGTATGTGGTGTTTTTAGCCTTTGTATCTTAACCCACAAGTTCTAGAGAGTGAACAAGAGCATCAACTATAGCATGCGATATATGGACGTCTGTAGGATATCACTGTGAAGAATTACACTGGAATTTTGATGGTGATTGGATTGAATCTTAAGATGGATTTTGGAATGTTAACTTTTAACATCCACAAAATTAATTTCCCTTAGCATGTGTGTATGGAATTTTCTTGTCAGATCTTTGTACGGTCCAGTTAACAAAGTTGAATTGGTGCAAGCTAGGAGGAAGTAGGGAGCAAAATCAAGGGACCAGGCACAATGTTTAAGTGCCCAAGACATGCCCAGTCAGGAGAGGAAGCCTGGTAGCAATGTCCAGCGAGACTGTTTTGTGGGGACCTGGTGTTTGCAAGAGAAATTAAAAATAAAAAATAGAGTTTCAAAACATTACATGGAGTGGTAATGTTCCCTGCAAGTACCATAGACAATCTAACAAAAAACGCAGTGTGAGGCCAGGGAAAACCTCCTTCAAGTTGCATATATGTAAGACAATAGTTATAGAAGGAAGGGAGACTGGAGAGGGAGGGAAGGAAATAACAAATACTCTATTAATGCATGCATTTTTCAAAAACAAGTCAAACAAGAAGACAAGACACAGGCTCAGGCAGAGGGCAAGGCTGATAGCAGTCACTTTTCTGGATAGCACTGTTTGCCTTGGCACACCTTCTGAGGTCTTCTTCAAATGTCATTCTCAAGGGTATACCACTCCCACAAGCATAGTAGATCTCAATTTGCTCTTAAAATTAATATATTAGGAATCAGAATTTTTACAAAAGAGTAGTTATGGGTGACTTCAATCTTCTATTATTAAAATGTTCAAGAATAAAAAAGAGAAATAAGACAGTGGATAACAATAGGTAGCTACTAATCACTTTCATTAGTTATTACTATATTAGCATATTATTTCCCTGAAGCATTTGAAAGTAAATGAGCAAGGTTATGGACACTGCTACATGTCATGCCCCTGAAGCTTTAGGACAAATTCATTCAGATTTAAGAAATGTCTCCATGTAAACACAATGTTACACTACTACATGTTAAACACATGTAAACACTACTACACAAAGCTAGCAGTGATCACCCAGTAGTCTATGTGCCCTCAGTTTGATAGGTCACTTTAGCTCAGGTCCCTGGACCTCTGTTTTGTTTATTCTTAAATTGTGCTTTGCTTGTTTGTTTGTTTGTTTGTTTGTTTGAGACAGGGTTTCTCTGTATAGCCTTGCCTGTCCTGGAACTCACTCTGTAGTCCAGGCTGGCCTTGTACTCAGATTTGCCTGCCTCTGCTTTCAGGTGCTGGGATTAAAGGTATGTGCCACCACCACAAAACACTGTATTGTGCTTGTCAATGGTGATAACAGCAATGCTTTCTTCCTTACAGGGATTTTGTGAGATTCTGAGAAGCAGAACTTTATCCCTTCGAAAGACTCAAAGCGCTATCCTTGCTTGATGGAATATCTGTGTGTGATGTGAGGTTCTCAGAGATACAGAAACTCACACCTCTCTCACATCATCATACTGGGAGAGACGGTTTGTACTAAGAGATACCACCTATGGGTAACTCTAAAGATAGGCAGCCCGTGCCAGTTCAGAGAAGATGATTCCCGTGTTGGGTGGACATAAAAACAGAAGCCCCAAAGCAAACCCAGTTTCCTGGACAATCACCATTTCCACAGGTTTGATTACTGCAAGAAAAAGACTCCACACAGGACCTTCCAGCATAAACACAGCTCTGGCTTAACTAAAACTGACGTGACTAGGGTAAGCTTTCATCCACTTTGACTTATATTTGTATCTGTCTATCTGTATATATTATATATATTTACATATATAAAATTTTTATATATATGTGAAGAAGGAATTATGCCACAGATACACACAGATACACACAGAGGCAAGAGCATATGCAAGGATAGTGAGATGATACCATGTACCAACTGGATTAAGATAGATGATTTGTTAGACTGGTTTCCATGGTAGGGTGTGGTAGTCAGACAACTGCTGTCTGTACTTTGGAAAGGCAGAGAGCCCAGTGGTTCGTTGTCCATGAAGCTGGGTCCTCAGTAGTTTCAGTACCATGTTGAGAGGCTTGAAATTTCCAGCCCTTCTCCATTAGACATGCCTTTCACCAGTCATATTCATCTCTTCCAGTCAACATGGTAAAAGCAGTTATCACATCAGGTAAGGAGAGAAGCTTGGGCAGGAATCTTACCTGCTGCATCTTTATCTTGGCCTTTAGCAACCAGGGTATGATGAGTACGTTTTTGTTATTCAGTCCACCCAGCCTATGGTAATCTGTTTTGTCACTCTCAAAAGGAACATACTAACTTTCAGGGGACATTTGCTAGGAAGATGAGCAGCCATATGGATTCTAGAGGCTCATCACACGTGGGGGAACCCAAACTTATTTAACCTTTATTCACTAAATATCTATGGTGTATCAGCACTGGACACATGCAACAGGCACCAAGGGACATTCATGCCCATGCACTCCTATGAGGGAAACTCAACCTTAAACTTTGTATTCCGAGGGTCCAAGCCATCTCATATATGACGAAACATTGACTTGTAATTAATTACACATTTTACTTTGTGGTCTGCTGTACTCAAGTTCTATCTTTTAAAAATGTTCTTGGCATCGTCTCTGCAGTAGTTTCCAAAGCAAGACCAGTAGCACACATGCATTTTAGGTCATGAAAGCTGTTGTAATAACACACTAGTTAGAGCGCAGCAGTTTTTCTTAGCGGTTCAAAAACTCTACCCCTCATTTCTGACTAGAGAGAAAAAATGGAGAGAGAATACAAATTTGGTAATCTTGATTAATTTTGCTTTAAAAGTGGGGGATGGAAGCCTCAATGTGACCCCTGGTATAGTATAAGAGGAAGAGGAGCAGCAGAGACCCAGAAGAGGTAAGTTCTCACAAGGCAAGTCCAGGAGCTCAGCCACACCTGTGCAGCACTCTGCCATGTTTCTGATGCTTCTTCCTAAAGTCCAAACCTCACATCACTCATCATTTGCCCTCATAGCTTTACCAAGTCCTGAGCATGAGGTACAGCTCTATATTTGTGGTCCTTTTGTGCTTGATGAAATTTAAATAACTAACTGTCACTTTTCTACCTTTTTCCTTGCTGACTTTGGGCAATCTTAAGGCTCTTAATTCTCCTGTCTTAGCTCTCTGATGCAATTAACTGAGAAGCCAAACTCCCAAGTGCTCACCCTAGCATGCAGGAGAATATGGCACATACACAGAAGGCAGCTATTTTGCTACCAACATGTGAATGATTCTCATACTTTCCAGCCCTTTCACCAGTGCCCACATCTTTGCACCACCCTTGCACAGTGGTGCCTTGGCCCTTTCACCAGAGCCCACATCTTTGCACCGCCCTTGCACAGTGGTGCCTTGGCCCTTTCACCAGAGCCCACATCTCTGCACCGCCCTTGAACAGTGTGCCTTGGCCGTTATGAACTCCAGGAATCACACAGACACGGCAAAGGGGATGCTAAAGGAAACGCCATGAGAAACAGACCTGAGTCTCAGTCTCAAGCTGCCAATGACATCTGGATCCTATTTCCTCCACGACAATAAAAAGGGCGTGATCTGATGACTGATTCCAAATGTATGTTTATTAGGCCTGTCTGGTTTTTAATTTTTAATTTTTGTGACAAGTTTTGTGTACAGGCTGATCTCAAACTTGCCATGTTTGACATGAGTCATATGTATACGAGTATATGGACTTAAAATGACCCTAATGCTTCTACTTCCTGAATGCTGGAACTACATGTTATAGATACTCACCACCCGCAGTGCCTGTGTACAGGGCCTGGGACTTAGGACTCCATTCATGTTAAGAAAGCCCTGTGCCAACTGAACTGCATCCCAAGGCAGATTTAAGAAAAAAAACTCTTTGTGAGTTAGGTTTTTGTGTGTGTGTGTGTGAATTTCACATCATGCGCTGCCCTTTGCCCTTGCCACCTCCCTCCTCCCAAATAACAAACAAACAAAAAAGCATAGAAAAGTCTCATTGTAGAAGTTGTGATATTTCACAGTGTGTCTAACGATATCTCTCGGTCCACGTATCTTCACTTGCAAATGTTCCTTGCAGTGAGTCATTGTTTGAGGTCTCTGAAAGGCAGATTTTTTTAGCCTGTACATGTTCTGTGGAAAAGTTCATGGTTAATACCTTTGGAAAACATTGACCATTTGCCTTTCTGTTTTGGAGAATCAGTGTTGTAAAAACCTTGGATTTAAAAAAAAATATGGGAATGTAATTAAGATGAAAAAATTTACAACGCTGTTTGGGTATTGACTTTTCTCCTATACTGAACATCCTTCAGTGAACAGGACATGTGTCATGGGGAATGTTCCAGTTGATTCCTTCTACAGGGAACCTGCAGTTCACAGGGTACTGGTGTTTGTCTTCCTTGGTTGTAAAACTGTGTGATTATTCACTCTGTTGTTACTTTTGTCCTAAAAGAGACATGCCCGTAAATAAAATTCATCTTCCATGTTTTGAGATTTCTGGGTCGGGATTCTGAAAGCACATTTCATTTTGTCTGTGCAGTTGCCATGGAGGCTAGACTGAGGATGTTGGACACAGTCTGGCTAGGAGAGACAGAGTCACCCTCATCACTGTGAGGCTAAAGTCAGCCTCAGCATCACTGGCTTGAAGGGAGATGAGGAGAGCAAATGCCGCTCTCTTTGTGGTGCTGTTGGGCTTCAGACGGTGGATCATAGAGCTCCCACCTCAGAGTTTGCCTCACAGACTCAGGGAGTGGTGTGAGGAACTCAAATACTAAAGAATTAAGACCACAGCTGAATGACTGCAGAAAATTCATCCCCAGTTAGGACATCTGTATCACACTCTCTGACTCTCACCAAGGCTCAGGGAATACCCAGGAAGAGGACTAGAACTATTGTAAGAGCCAGTGTTTAGGAGCACCTGAGCAAAACTTGTGATAGGACAGGACGGGACCATTTCCGCACTGCTAGTGGTGCATGCCATGCCCCAGATCAGGCAGTTAACGTTGCAGCATGGAGGGAGGAGGGGCTAGTGAGCTCCCACCCAAGTGAGTTGGGATGAGTCAAACAGGAGCCTGACTCATAGCTGGCTGGATCCGGAGCAGGTCCCAGGGAGGCTGCCTTATGCTTGATCTCGATGGTGGTAATCTCTGCTAACATCGCTCATGTGATGAAAGTGTCCACTGCTTTTTTCCTTAGCATTGACACAATGGCCCCCTCTCAGAATTCTTCCTCGTTTAGCTCAGTGGCTATGTGGGCTACTATCTCCTTTACTTGCCACTTGCTTTTTCTGAAAGGAAGCTGGAGGATCTCCTACTTAGGTTTGCAGAAGTCTAAGTAATTAAAGAAATATTACATCTTCACCTTTTATGAGGGCTGGAGGGCATCTTCTGGCTCCTGTTTTCTCTGTGGGTAACCTCTCATTCGTCTTTCCATTTTCAGGGAGGCTGCTCAGGCTTCCTGTCTCCTCCCATCATGTTTGCTTCCTTCTCTCTGTTCTTCCTTCTAATCTCAAATTAATTCAGCCCCGATATATGCTGACCATGGTGCCAGGTGCTAGCCAAGGATCTTAGAAGACTCATGGCTGTTGGTGGTTAATCCAGATGGGACAAGTAAATGGACTCGTTAATGAAAAGTGCTTGGCCCTCTGTAATCAAGTCTGTATAGCACTAACCCTGCTAACACTTGGCAGGGAAGACACAGGACACAGGACAGAAATCCAGCTTCACTCGTTTTGGAACTGGAATTTGGACTGATGGAGAAGGTTTGAGTTATAGTTTGATATTTAACAGTCTTGGGGAAATAAAAAAAATCTCTGTCTAGGTTTTGCTGAGGCTATACAGCAAATAAAAGTCAGGTCAGGAAGACACGCCAGGAGGGAAGGTGGCTGCCTGCTCACGTCGTACTTGGATTGTAAGCAATCATTTCTGTTCTTTCAGGTACCTCAGATTCTGTCTCCAGGAAGCCTAAGCAGGCACTCACTGTGGCTCTTGTGCAGTGTGTTATTTACATGCTGTTGTTACTATGCTACTTGGTAAGTTTGCTCTGGTCTCTTCAGACGCAGCCTTGTCACTGCAGAAGGCCTTACAAGTCAGCTGTCTCAGGGAGCTGCTCTTCTTTGCATTTCCTGTATTACTTGTGATTTCCAACATCTGTTGCTCAGGGAACAGCTTTCACATCACATTGCAGTACCTAGTGCAAAAGGGACATTGAGAAATGTTGGCCAAAAGGTCTATTAGGTCATTTTCCCCAAACAAGACTGATCATTCAGGAGTTAAGTTGGATAATACATTTTAAAGCATTTGACATTTTAAGGAAATATGCAGATAGCTAATATTTATTGAATACTTTTTAAATGCCACACACTGTTCTAGGAGCTCTACTGCGTGTGGTTATTTAATTATCAATGAGCACATATCACCAGCACCCAAAGAAGCACACTGAAAATGAAAAGCAGAGTAGATGTAGGTATGACTTAGTGGCAAAGCACTTTCCTTGCCTGTGCAAGGTCTTATTATCAACTACATAATGAGATATGGGAAAAGTGTGTGTGTGTGTGTGTGTGTGTGTGTGTGTGTGTGTGTGTGTGAGAGAGAGAGAGAGAGAGAGAGAGAGAGAGAGAGAGAGAGACAGAGAGAGAGACAGAGAGAGAGACAGAGAGAGACAGAGAGAGACAGAGAGACAGAGAGAGACAGAGAGAGAGAGAAAGAGAGAGAGGTGGAGAGAAGGGAGGGGAAAGAGGTTAAGAGAGAGGGAAAGGGAGAGAAGGGAGGGGAAACAGAGGGAAAGGGAGGAGAGGGAGAGGAGAGAGCATGAGCCTCTCTTACAAGGAAGAACCTTTATTAGAAACCCTAACTTGGGGGCTGGCAAAATTGTTCAGTGGGTAAAGGTGTTTGCTGCTAAATCTGATGACCTGAATGTGTGCCCTTGACCCCAGCTGGTTGACTAAGTCCTGTAAGGTGTTCCCTGCCTGGCCTCCACACATGTGCCTTGGCATACACTGGGCATCACCCTACAGAATGAACAAATGTAACAAAAAATTAAATAAAAAGGAAGCCGTAGTGTTCTTAGATATAGTGTGAGAAGCAGATGCTTATCCTTAGTTATTCTCCACGGAAGGATAGTAAAGTTGGGGAGATTTGATGCAGTTTTTAAAATTATAATCAATAACTTGGATACTTATTAATGCTACAAGCTTATAATCATCTTTATACGATTTATCCTTCCTGAAAGTGAATTTTATTTGAAATTTTTTCCTAAGGGACTGGATTCATTCATAGACTTAATCTCACTTTTATTTCTACAGATGGACAACAAAACATTTGAAAAAGTTTTGATGTTTGTTGTTCCCTTTCAAAACTAGTGCTGTCAAACAAAGCAGGAGGCAGAATTTTACACTGGGGAGAAATTTAACAGCTGCAGGCATGCGGCCAGCAGGTAGTCATGACACATTCAGCAGGCTGCCTTTCAACTCTATTTAGACGTGTCCCCCCATACACTTTCCCTATGGATAGGTGATGATCACACGGAGAATGCAGTTTAACTACAGCCACCATAATGCACAAGCTCACAGACTCACCTGGTCATAACCCTAGCACTAGGTTCACAGTAAACACAGATGCTGTGTTAGATCGTAGTGTGTTCATGTTTAGTCGGCTGCAGTCTGCTAATGCTCAATAGCTGTTTATTCCCGAGTGACTGTTTTTCCAGCATCCAGATACTTCCAACAATGTCTTTGCAGATCCTTACTGTGTTACCCTACTGGGTCCTCCCAGTGACGTCTTCCAAGGTCCTTATTACGATGTGCTCCCAGGTACTTGTGGGAAGGGCCTTGTTGAAACTCACTGCTGGATGAGGCTCTGCATAGTTCATTTCTCCTGGTCTGGACTTCAGAATCTCAAGAAACCCATATAAATGGGGCCTGTACATTTTAAGCCAACTGTCTATGACAGTGCCTAGGAGTGTTGGTGTGATATCCCATTCCAATGGCAAACTTGCTAGCGGGTGGACTTTCAAAAGGCTGTGAGAGTGACCTATGTCACTACAGGCAGAATTGAAAAACTGTCGCGGTTTTATTATGTGCAGTCAGGAGTCAAGCACTCTGCACACATGGTGACTGTTTTCATATTTTTTCTGTTTCTTAGAGGAGAGTTGAGTGCAGACAAACTGACTTCCTGAAGGAACAGGAGTGGAAAGGCTAAGTGTTGACTGGATCATGGCGTCTGGATTTATGGCCAAGCAGCTGGACTGCCCACATGGCAGAATATGTGGCAAGAGGACCATGGGATTAATGTAAAGGTTTATAGCTCCTCCGTGGTGTTCCGGTGACAGTGTCTGTAGTGAGGAAACTTGTGCCTCACTGAGGTTTACAATGACCTTGTTGGATACAGTTTTGCCCTTACTGGTATGTTTTGGAAAGGGCGTCACTCTCATGGAGACTCACAGGATTCCACACAGATGCTGACTCCTCATGTCCAGTCTCTGCCTTGTTCCTGATGTCTTTTGTTGGGGGAGAAAGACTTCCACAGTGTAAGGCTCTGAGGTCTCTTGGAAGAAATCAAATGAAGTTACCCATTTTCAAAACTTTTCTGTCTCAAACATAGGCAAGTTTGTTTTCTCCTCTAAATTATGTTCTAAATAACAACAATAAAAAGATCTGAGAACTATTTCTTGAGAAAATAATTAAAATAAAAATGAAAGTGCGTTAATTTTGGAAAAAGAACTAGAGCCCAGTTTTAAATAGAACTTATATGCTGGATGTCAAACAAATAGAGCAAATAGATTGGGAAGACTGGGGCACGATGCTTCTGTGTTCTCACGTGTCCTTGTCAGTGCTCCACCATAGCGGTCTCTAACAACACGCAGTGTTGTCCTTGGAGGCTGTGCTGGAGTTTGTGAGGACTACAGATTAAAGCGCTGCCCCGTGTGCCAACGAGTGACAGTCTTGGTAGAAGCAGAAGAGCTTCACATCTGAAACACTTAAACGAGCATTATTGTACAGATAATAAGCCCTATAGACTTTAAGGTGACAGACCACTCCATAGTGGAAGAAGGTACTGACTGGGATTTGGGAGTTGGAATGGGTAGGCTAATGAGCTAGAAATCAGGTAACACTCATAGGAGCAGCAAGTATCACGGAGTCCATCCCTAGGACAACTGGAAACCTCCTGTCCAACTGAGCAACAGGCTCTCTCTTCCTTTTCTGAAATGAAAATTCAAAGTGGCATGAATGGTTGGGATGAAATGTAGTCTTCAGAACAGGGCACCCAGTGTGTTTGCAGTGATCATACATGGACATTCAGGGCAATGGCAGAGGTGTTCAGAGGTGGCAGCAGTGGTGGGTGTGGGGTCAGGGGCAGGGATACTACTATAAAGGATAGGAGGTTTTTAAAATGAAAGGCATGTTGATTGCTATGGTATACGTCCTTAAATGTACTGTGTCCTTTAAGCCCAGCTATAAAAAGTAAGATTTGGCTCCTGCCATTGAGCAGAGGCTGTGACATCACT
The DNA here is from genome assembly GCA_030674055.1 of Rhabdomys pumilio. Classification (NCBI taxonomy): domain Eukaryota; kingdom Metazoa; phylum Chordata; class Mammalia; order Rodentia; family Muridae; genus Rhabdomys; species Rhabdomys pumilio. The sequence continues at coordinate 57,504,552 of JANHMN010000016.1, read as the reverse complement.
GAGACAAGATACATACACAGCAGGTAAGCGTTAGTCAAGCCAGTTTTGAATTGGTTGACCTGTGGCTGGACTCCTTGTTGGCAAGGAACAAAGTAGGTAGCTAAGGAGCCATTTGAGAGAAGATTCTAGTATTAGCTTGCAACATCCTTGTTATGTCTAAAATAGGGAGTGGTCAGGAAGGGAGTAAAGACAGGAATTTGGATGAGGTGACCTCTGGGGGGACAGAGTCTGGTTTAAGCCCTCCTTAGGGAATGATTGGGAGACTATGTGAGATAAATTCTTTCAGTTTACATAGAATCAATGGATCAGAGTTGTAATGGATAACACGTCTGACTATCAGAAGAATTTACAGAGAGACAACTAGAGCTGACCCTGTGCTGGGATAAGGATGCAAGGACTTGTATACTTGGAGAGGGCTTTGCTCAGACATGATAATGGCAGGGAGATTTGTCTGGGAATAAATCAGACTGCATCAACTATTGGAGTTACTAATAGCCTAGAGAGGGATCCTGAGGAAAGACTTGAAACTGTTGGCATAAGATGCTGGAGTAGTCACAGCTAGGTGGGGAAGTCTATGTGTACCTAGCATGAACTCGGCTTTTTAAATACCCAGGAAGATCATGTATGTGTGAGCAGTGCATGGATAATAAATCCGGCAATCCTTCCCAAGGTAAATAACAGGGCATTTACACTTGGCCTTGTGCATGCAAGGAGGAATGGCATAGAAAGGACAGGCTCTTGTTGAAGCATGAGCAAGACCAGATGGAGTGGGCAGAGAAGGGAACTGGGGAGGGAAACACAGAAACCAAAGCTGAGCTGGCTCCAGTTTGGAGCTATTATGATGGGTTCCTGAGATCAAAGTGTGGAGAGATGGCGAACACACAGATCAGAAGCAACAAGAGCTTGGTGGTTAAGAAAACCAGATGCACACGCTTGTCCAGCGAATAGGAGAGTGACAGTTAAAATCATAGCAAGCTGGAATGTTCAAGTCAGTTAGCATGTTTGCCAGGTAGCAGTGTGGAACTGCGCGCACGCACGCGTGCGCACACACACACACACACACACACACACACGTGTACACACATAGGCTTTGCTAATGATAGTTTACTCTGCTCACTGGACTTGCATACATGTAAAATTACACACCTCCTACAATAATACTTAGAACCCTTCCATTGTCTCAAACTCCCCCCTGTTCCTCTGCAGTCGACTGCAGCAACAGTTCATCTGTTTATTGCGGAGGGATATTTCATTGCACAGTGGATGATATTTGTTTATTTATCAGCTGATAGACAGACACTTGGGTTCTTTCCAGTTTGGAGCTATTATGAAAAATGCCGTATGAGCACTCACATAACTGTTTTCACGTGGACATATTTCTTCGTTTTTCTTGGGTACATGCCTGGAAGTGGAATTGATGAGTCTGTTGGTAAGTATGTGTTTAACTTAATAAGAATTTGCCAAAATGGCTTCCGTTTCCTTCATCCAACAGTGATGCATTCTTCACTTAGGTGAGCTTAAGGTCTATAAATTTTATCAATCCTTAAAGAGCCATTTCATGGCTCCATTGGCTTTTCTCTGTTGGTTGCCCATGGTCCACGTCACTGGCTTCTGTTCTAAATTATCTTTTTCCTTATTCCTTTGGAATACATACTTTCTTATCTTATATTCTACAAGTAGAACTCTGTTTTATCAACCACTAACTTTTTTTAAAGGTTTTTTTTATTCTGTTAAACAAGTTTTAATGTATTCTTCTTTCATGTATTACATCCATAATGTAGGTTTCCCTCCCTCCCCTCTCTCAGTTCCTCTCTCTCTCTCTCTCTCTCTCTCTCTCTCTCTCTCTCTCTCTCTCTTATCTCCTCTTCCATTTCTCTTGAGAAAAGGAAAGGCCTCCCATGGATATCGACCAAACATGTCATGGTAAGCTGCAGTAAGACTAGGCAGCAACCCTCATATAAAGGTGGTAAGAGACAAAGAACTCAGAGGAAAAAGGTCCCAAAAGCAGTCAAGAGAGTCAGAGATAGCTACTCCTGTCTGCCACCGTTAGGAGTCCCACAAGAAGACCAATGTACACAATAACATACATGCAGAGGGCCTAGGTCAGACCCGTGCAGGCCCCCGATTGTTGCTTCAGTCTCTGTGAGCCCCTACAAGCCTAGATTAGTTGGTTCTGTGGGCCTTCTTTATTGTCCTTGACCCCCTCTGGATCCTACAGTCCACCCTCTTTTGCAGAATTCCCACCTAATGTTTGGCTGTGGGTCTCTGCATCTGTTCCCATCAGTTGCTGGGTGAAGCCCCCTGATGATGATCGGTTGAGGCTCCTGTCTATGAGTATAGCAGAGTATTCGGGATCATTTCATGAACTTTTTTGTGCTGGTTCTATCCTAGGTGTTGGTGTCAGAGTGTTCCTGACCCTCTAGTTAGTGTCAGACCCCTCTCATGGCATGGGTCTCAAGCTGGACCAGTCATTGGTTGGCCATTCCCATAATTTCTGTGCCACCATTAACCCAGCACATTTTGTAGGGAGGACAGATTGTATGTTGAGGTTTTATGGTTGGGTTGGTGTCCCCATCCCTCCATTGGAAGTCTTGCCTGGTTACTGGAGATGGCAGGTTCAGGTTCATACCCTCATTACAAGGAGTCTTAGCTAGGATCACTCTCATTGTTTCCATTGCACTAGGTGTCTAGCTTGTCTCTGAGATGTTCCCCAATTTCAGTTGTCTTTCCCAGTATTCTCTCATTCCATACTTTCCTCACCTGACACCTCCTGTTTTTGTCCCCACCCTACCCCAATCCACCAGCGACATCTATTCTATTGCCTCATCCCAATGACATACATTAAGTCCCCCTATGTGCCCTTTTTGTGATTTAGCTTCTCTGGGTCTGTGAATTGTAGCATGGTTATCCTGTTCTTTATGGCTACTATTCACTTATAAGTGAGTACATACCATATGTGTCTTTCTGGGTCTAGGTTACCTCATTCAGGGTGATTTTTTTCCTAGTTCCATCCATTTTCCTGCAAATTTTATGATGTCATTGTTTAATAGCTAAGTAATACCCCACTGTATAAATGGACTATATTTTATTTATAAATTTTTTGTTGAGGGACATCTAGGTTGTTTCCAACTTCTGGCTATTACAGCTGTAGGAATTCCTTGGTGGAATTTTTGGAGTCATTTATGTATACTACCATATCATCTACAAATAACGATACTTTGACTTATTCCTTTCAATTTTGTATTCCCCAGTCTCTGTCAGCTGTTTTATTGTTCTAGCTAAAAACTCAAGTAGTATATTGAATAGATACGGAGAGAGTGAGTGGACAACTGTGTCTTCTTCCTGATTTTAGTGAAGTAATTTTGAGCTTCTCTCTATTTAATTTGATATTGGCCATAGGCTTTTTGTGTACTGTCTTTATTATATTTAGGTATGTTCCTGTATCCCTGGCCTCTTCAAGACTTTTATCATGAAGGAGTGTTGAATTTTGTCGAGGACTTTTTCAGCATCCAATGAGATGGTTATGTATTTCTCTCTTTCAGTTTGTTTACATGTTGTATTACCTTGACAGATTTTCATGACTTGAGAGATTACCTGCAGCTCTTGGATGAAGCCTACTTGATTATGGCAGACGATCTTTTGGCTGTGTTTTTTGATATAGTTTGTATTTTATTGAGTGATTTTGCATCAATGTTCATGAGGGAAATTGGTCTGTAATTCTCTTTCTTTGCTGAGTCTTTCTGTGGTTTGGGTATAAGGCTGACTGTAGCCCCATGAAATGAATCTGACAATGTTTCTTTCTGTTTCTGTTTCTATTTTGTGGAGTAATTTGAGGGGTATTGGTATTAGCTCTTCTTTGAAAGTCTGGTAGAATTCTGCGCTAAACCATCTGGCCTGGGCTTTTTATGGTTGGGAGACTCTTGATGACAGCTTCTATTTCCTTAGGGGTTATGGGACTATTTAGCTTGTTTATCTGATCTTGATTTAACTTTGGTAAGTGATGTTTATCAAGAAAATTGTACATTTCTTTTAGATTTTCCAATTTTGTGGAGTAGAGGTTTTTTTTAAATATGACCTAATGATTCCTTGGATTTCCTCAGTGTCTGTTGTTGTGTCCCCCTTTTCATCTCTGATTTGGATAATTTGGATATTCTTTCTCTGCCTTTTAGTTAGCTTGGATAAGTGTCTACTTTGTTGATTTTCTCAAAGAATCAACTCATTGTTTCATTGATTCATTGTACTGTTTTCTTAATCTCTAGTTTATTGACTTCAGCCCTCAGTTTGATTATTTCCAGCTGTCCACTCCTCTTGAGTGTGTTTGCTTCTTCTTGTTTTAGAGCATTCAGGCATGCTGTAAGTTGCTAGTAGGAGACCTTTTTATTTTCTTTATGAAGGCCTTTCGTGCTGTGAACTCTCCTCTTGGAACTGCTCTCGTTGTGTCCTATGGGAATGTTCCTGTTTCAGGCGTGTTGTGCCTTCATTTTCATTGAGTTTTAGGAAGGCTTTAATTTCTTTTTTCATTTCTGCCTTGACTCAGTGGTCATTCTCTAGAGAGTTGTCCAGTTTCTATGAGTTTTTAAGCTTTCTGTTTTTATTAAAATCTACCTTTAATCCATGGTGGTCTGATACGATACAGGTGGCTCTTTCAGTTTTCTTGTATCCATTGAGACTTGCTTTGTGACTGAATATGTGGACCATTTTGGAGAAAGTTCTGTGAAGTGCTGAAGAGAAGGTATATTCTTTTGTGTTTGGGAAAATTGTACCGTAGATTTCTGTTAGGACCATTTGGGCCATAATGTCTGCTAGCTCCATTATATCTTTGTTTAGTTTTTGTCTGGATGACCTGTCTATTGGTGATAATGGAGTGTTGAAGTCTCCCACTATTGATGTCTGGGTTTCAACGTGTGATTATTTAAACTTTAGTAATGTTTCTTTTACAATTGTGGGTGTCCTTGCTTGGAGCATAGATGTCCAGAAGTGAGACATCATCTTGGTGGACTTTTCCTTTGATGAATATGAAGTAACCTTCTCCATCTCTTCTTATTAATTTTGATTGGAAGTTTACATTGTTAATATTAGAATGGTTACTCCAGCTTACTTCTTTGTTCTATTTGTTTGGAAAATCTTTTCCAATCTTTTACTCTGAAGAATTATTTATCTTCTATGTTGAGATGTGATTCCTGTATACAGCAGAATGATGGATCCTGTTTTCACATCCATTCTGTTAGCCTGCGTCTTTTTATTGGGGAGTTGAATCCATTGATATTGAGAGATATTAATGACCAGTGATTGTTAATTCTTCTGGGTGTTTTTGGTGGTAGTATGTGTGTGCGCTCCCCTCTTGTTGGTTTTGCTGGTGTGAGACTATTTCCTGTGTTTTGTGGATATAGAAGAACTTTCTTAGGATGGAGTTTTCATTCTAGTACTTCCTGTAGGGATGGATTTGTGAATAGATATTGTTTAAATTTGTCTTGTATGTAATTTTTTTTATCCATCTATAGTGATTGAAACTTTTGCTGGGTATAATAGTCTATAGGGGGCATCTGTGGTCTCTTAGAATCTGCAAGCCATCTGACCATGTTTTTCTGGCTTTTAGAGTCTCCATTGACAAGTCAGGTATAATTCTAATAGGTTTGCCTTTATGTTATTTGGCCTTTTTCCATAGCAGCTTTTAATATTCTTTCTTTGTTACGTATGTTTAGTGTTTTTATTATGATGTGGAAAGGAGATTTTCTTTTCTGGTCCAATCTATTTGGTAGGCCTCTTGTACCTTTATTTTCATTTTTTTTTTTTTTTTTTTAAGATTAGGAAAGTTTTCTCCTTTGATTTTGTTAAAAATATTTTCTGAATTTTGAGGTTGGATTTTCCTCCTCCTTCTATTCCTGTTATTCTTTGGTTTGGTCTTTCATAGTGTCCCAGATTTTCTGGATGTTTTGTGTTAGGAATTTTTAGATGTGACATTACTTTTGCCCAGTATGTCAGTTTCTTCTATCATACCTTCTGTGCCTGAGACTCTCTCTTTCGTCTCTCGTGTTCTCATGATGATGCTGCGTCCGTAGTTTCTAATCACTTACTTAGATTTTTCCATCTCCAGGATTCTTTGTTTATGTTTTCTTTATTGCTTCTATTTCCATTTTCAGGTCTTGAACAGTTTTCTTTTTCTTTACTTGTTTGTTTTTTTCTTGTGTTTATTTTTTTTTTAGGGATTTATTAATTTCCTCCCATTGTCTATTTGTGTTTTCCTGGATTTCTTTAAGGGATTTATTCATTTTCTCTTTTTTATTTGGATATTTTATTTACATTTCAGATGTTATCCCCTTACCCCATTTCCCTTCTGCCCAGGAACCCCCTATCCCATCCCCTGTCCTCCTGCTTCTATGAGGATGTGCCCCCTACCACTCCCACCTCCTCACCCTCAAATTCCCCCACACATGGTGTCCAGCCTTCATGGGACCAAGGATCTCCTCTCCCACCTATGCCCGACAAAGTCATCCTCTACTACATATATAGCCATAGGTCCCTCCCTATGTGCTCCCAGGCTGGTGGTTTAGACCCTGGGAGCTCTGGTTGGTTGGAATTGTTGCTCTCCCCATGGGGCCATAAACCCTTTCAGCTCCTTCAGCTCCTTCAGCTCCTTCAGTCTTCTCTCTAACTCCTCCATCGGAAACCCCTTGATCAGTTCAATGATTAGCTGTGAGCATCTGCCTCTGAATATGTCAGACTCTGGCAGACCTCTAAGGAGACAGCTATATCAGGCTCCTGTCAGCATGCACTTCGTGACATGCACATCAGCATCTACCTTTGGTGACTGCACATGGCATGGATACTCAGGTGGAATAGTCTTCAGACGACCCCTCATTCAGTTTCTGTCCCACACTTTGTCTCCATATTTGCTCCCTTGAGTATTTTGTTACTTCTTCTAAGAAGGTCTGAAGCACCCACACTTGGTCTTCCTTCTTCATGAGCTTCATGTGGTTTGTGAGTTGAATCTTGGGTATTGCGAGCTCCTGGGCAGTTATAATAGCAGTTATCAGTGAGTGAATGCCATGTATGTTCTTTTGTGATTGGGTTACCTAAGGATAATATTTTTTAGTTCCATTTACCTAAGAATTTCTTGAATTCATTGTTTTTAATAGCTGAGTAATACTCCATTGTGTAAATGTACCATATTTTTGTATCCATTCTTCTGTTGAAGGACATCTGGGTTCTTTCCAGCTTCTGTATTATAAATAAGGCTGCTATGAACATAGTGGAGCACATGTCCTTGTTATATGTTGGAACATCTTCTGGGTATATGCCCAGGAGTGTTATACCTGGGTCCTCAGGTAATGCTGTGTCCAATTTTCTGAGGAACTGCCAGACTGATTTCATTTTCTCTTTAAGAACCTATACCTTCTTCATAAATTTGGTTTTAAGGTCATCTTCTTGTACCTCAGATGTTTTGGAACATTCAGAGGCTTCTGTAGTAGGATAGCAGGTCTCTGGTGGTGCCATTTTGCCCTGCCTGTTATTTATTGTGTTTTTATACTATCATCTAGGCATCTGGGTTTGGGGTAATTATAAGTATAGGTGCTGATTTCTGAGTTTTTCTTTGTCGGATGGACTTTTTCTATAAATGATCATCTGGTCTGAGTGGCCTGTGGTTCTGGTGACCCAAGAGTCCTCAGGACCTGTAAGTGTCCTCACTGGGGTTTTGAGTGGCAGTATTGCCTCTGGGATTCTGGGGTTCTGTATACCTTTGTGGCTTTCAGAAGAGCAGGGGATTTCTATGAGAATTGTGGGTTGGAATATGGAGGTGGGGAGTGCTGTTGGGTATGCTAGACAGGCTCTAAGGAGTATGGGGCTGTGGGAAGCGTCTTACCTGGAGTTCCAGGTACAAGTGTGGTCTTTCATAGAGCAGTGGGCAATGTTCCACTTTCTGATGTAAGTTCTTAGTGGTGAGTTTCCCTCTGAACACCCCTTAGCTGTGCTTTACATGTTTTGCTTGGTTGTGTTTTCATTTTCATTTTGCTTAGGGCTTATTTTTCTTAAGATTCATCCTTTGACTCCTGCTCATTTATATTGCATGTTGTTCAAATATTTTTTATATTTTCAATTAAAAACAGATTCTACTCTGGTTAGCGAATATACTTTTAAGCCCTTCAGTCTTCTGAATATTGTGAAACTTAATTCATGTACTACCGTGTGGCTCATTCTACTGAATACTCCGCATCACATGTGTTTGAGAAGAATGTGGATTTTCTGTTGTCCTCTTCCTCCTCTGTTTACATCTTCTGCATTACTGGTTTTCTGTTGACCCGGTCTATGAATTATGGAGTAAAGAACTGTGAAGTATCTACCTATAATTCTTTGTCTATTTCTTCTTATACTTGGCTGTCTGAGGTTATATACATGCATGTCTAATTTATTGTTTGTGCTAATAGTGCTATGCCACTATATTTGTCTTGGGTGTTCTTGAACATCATGTCATTATGCAACATACCTCTTTCTCTTGAGTAAGACAGTTTATTTCAACACTCTTTTCTTGATTTCCATATAGCCCTTTCAAGTCTTCTATTGTACTTAGCCTGTATACCCTTTCACCGAGTTTTCTCTTTCTGTATCTTTGAATTTATGATGCAGTGTACATACTTATGAAGACAACATATAGTAAGGTCTTTATTTTACCTCCAGTCTAGCAACCTCTGCCATCTGACTGGAGTGGCTAGTAAGTTGGTATTTAATGTATTTACTGATGTGGTTGACTTCACATCTGCCATTCTTCTCTGCTGCTCTCACCATTTTTGTGTTAAATATTTGAGAAGAACATTTTACCACTGATTCTTTATGGAATTTATTTGTGTAATTTTTTTGTCTGTTATTTTGTGGTTACTATAGGGCCCAAATAGTTTATGTCCAACTTATCACAGTCTTTTGCCAACTAATATCAAAATTATACTGGTAAAATTAAGCATTTTGTCTTCCTTTCTCTATGTTAGTGTCCACACATAAAGTGACGTACACACCCATCAAGTCTCTTTTGTCTGTGTCTAACCTCTACATGTTTGTAACACTAGAGGTGGATGTATGTTCACTTCATGTAAATGTAAAAATATATGTCATTCATGATCACATACTCTACATTAAAGTCTAGCAATAAAACACTATAATTTTATACTTACTTTCAATGCTGCTTTAAAGGAGTTAAAAGAGAAAACACATGGCCATATACATTATATACCTACTTCCCATTTCTAGTTTATTTTTAATTTTTCTGTGGATCTAAATCATTCTCCTTAAGCCTGAGCCAGCCCCTTACCATGATCCACAGTGAAGCTCCAGCTCCAGAAGCCTGTACCATCTTGTCTGCATTGAAAGAGACCTCTATCCATCTCTGTGATTGACTGATAGATTAGCTGGACATAGAAATGCTAAGCGATGTTTTTCACCAAGTTTGAGACATTTTCTACACTATTTCTTTAAGCATTGTTGCCCTCTTTTGTACTCTGCCTCCCTGTTGCATGCTTACCTGTGTGTTCAGCCTTTCTCTGTCCTCTGGGTGACTTCCCCGTTGATGTGTCTTTATGATGTTCTGCCGCCTGCTGTCATCTGTGAGCCCACCTAGTGAACTGCGTGTTTATTTCTCTCACCATACCTTTCAGCTCTAGCATTTCTTTTTGGTTCTATTGATAATTTTCAACTTTTGCCTATTTCCTGTTTATTCTCTAAAGTGTAGCACATTTTTTTCTGTAGCACTTTGAACCTGTGTTTATTTTGGTTTTTAAATGCCTGTAAAATTTTATTTCTTGCCCCATGTGACTCTTTTTATCTTGATTGGTTTTTAAGTTTCCCTAAGGGTAAGCTATATTTTTTTATTTTTACATATATTATCATTTTTATTTGAAAAATAGACAATCTAGATAATACAGTGAAAGAATTGGGGTCTGGTTTGTTCCTCTGAGTGCAGAATGAACTTTCCTGAAGTTAGTCTACACAGTATCTCTCCTTGCTGCATGGTAACTAATTATTTCTGTTTAGGATTTTGTCTTTTGGTTGTGGTCTGGCTTCCTGGCCTCCCAATGTCTATGTGGTTGAAAAAATGGACAAAAAATCTGGGTGGACTTATGCTGTGATTGGTAAGGCTTCTGCCTTCTGTTACATGCACTGTGGGAGCTGTATGCAAAGACACAGCAGTGTCACAGGCTCTCATGCTTGATGCTTTTCACAAGCTTCTGGATTTCCCACATGCCGTTTCCTACTAGCCATTGATACAGTGTTTTCCTGGACATATCCTGAAGGTATGGCTGCTTTCCTGGCTGAGGAGGCTGGTGTGATGGCAGCGTGCTGACACTCCTACCTTCTGACAAAGCTCACTTCCCACTTTTGAAAGAGAAGAGGGAGAGTATGGGCTCATTTTTATAAACCTGAACTAAGAACCATAGCTGAGTCCCACAATGCACTATAAAGTAGGTTGTTCAGACTCATGATCATGAGGACAACTGGGAGCTACATCTAATCGTCACTGTCCAGCATTTTCAGAGAGTGTCTGTTATGGTTAGGATCTTATATGTCCACTCATAGCTTATGTGTTAATGGCTTGACCTCCAGCTGATGGTGGTCACTTTAGGATCTAGAGCCTAGCAGAAAGAAACTAGGCCACTGAGATTGTGCACTTGCTCTCTGTTTCTCGGCTACCTTGAGGTGAGCAGTCTCTTCCAATATGTGCTCTTACCATCATGCCTGAGTTATCACAGGCCCAAAGGCAAGGGATCAAGCAAAGAAGGATGGAAACCTCTGAAACAATGAGCCAATATGAACCCTTTCTCCTGATCAGTTGATTTCCTCAGGAGCTTTGTTACAGTGACTACCATAGATTTGAATCATTGTAAGTTGGGACTCTGTATTGGGGAAAGGGGATGCCTTAACAAATACCAGTGCCTTACTTAATCTTCTACTTTGGTTGTCAATGTAATGAAAACAAAGTTGTATTATAAAACAATCCTGTCAGTTTAACATGAGGGAAGTTTTCCTCTACCTGTACAAACAACAACAATAACAACAAAATCCTGCTTTGTGGTGGTTTGAATGAGAATGGCCCCCTATAGGAATTCACTGTTGAAGCCTGCCTTCTGCCCTCTGCTCTGTCCTTTGTGCACTCACAGTTAACCTTATTACAGGGTTGCTCCACCATAAATCCCCTTGAACTAGCTTAATTTAAAATAAGGAGGAGGGACATTTTAAGGATCTGAGGAACTCATCAATGCCAAAGACAGGAAATGAGATAGAGCTGAGACTCTTGTGGGCCGGAAGTGGGGTCAAATGGTCAAAAGTCTGAGCGATGGCTGACTGAGCTGTTACATGTTTATCACATCCTCTCTTTTGACAGACTGACTTCTCTGCATATGGCTGAAGGTCTCTCTCAAGGCTCTGGCTCTGAATCAAGCACCATCATAGTGTCTGGTTTCTTCTGGAGTCACTGGCTCAAGTTTTTAAGCACTAATATGGCTCAAAACAAGTCCTGTGCACCAGGTAATCCTTTAGGTGTACTGGAAGGTGGGAATGACAGAATCTGTTGTTTCATGGCACCATGTATGAAAGCGCCTCGGATTGAAGCATGTGTGCTGTTGGTTATGGTCATCCCTAGTGCACATCCAGAACTTACGTGATAATAACATTCATTCCCATGCATATACTATGATGTGCCTGTGCTGTCTCCAATGCCATTTCATTCCCATGCATATACTATGATGTACCCTTGATGTCTCTGATGTCATGTGCTACTTCCCTTTTCCTCTGTACTCCATCCGTGTAGCCTAGTCTCTTTTGACTATTTCAGGACACCAGCATGTACCAGTAGTTCAGCTGTCTGCATGTGTCAGCTCTTTGCATCCTCCAGATCTTCCCTTAAAGATGATATTCCTTAAGACCCACCTCAAGGATCATATCCTATATACAGTGTGTTGAGAAGTGTGTATTCACACTTCGGGGCCAGTTTTCCCCTAAATGCATATTCCACTCTGAACAGTGTGTGAAGCTCCTACCTCTGTGACCGCCACCATAAGTCAATCTGCACTTTCTGACTGTGGTAACAGGGTCAGACAAAGCCCTAGTGAGGGGATACTTGGTGTTGTCAAAAGTTTCAGGGTCAGTTAGGACTTGTCCCAGGAGGGACTGAGGTTTATAAACTAGAGGGACAGTGCAGAATCAATAACACAAGAGCAGATGAGAATAAGATATTTGTGGAGAAACTAGGAAATCTGAATGGAGCCAAGTTTTCCTGGAGGAGTTCATGCATTGGGTACTTGGTAGCACAAATGTGCCATGTTATAACATCTTATGAGATTTTAAATACAGGGAATGCTGAGGGAAGTTTATCTGTGCCATCTGGTGGCTTTTCTATAAATGTCAAATATTTTATGCAAAAAAGAAAGAGCAGACTTCCAGCCCCTTCAGATTCTCTCTGCTGACCCTCGGTTAGTTGTTCTTCATTCTATTCATCTTAGTCTGGAAGGAAGACACTTCATGAGTCTTACCCACTAGAGCACTAAGTCCATATAGCAGGGGCTTGTTTGGTTCGCTGGGTTCCCAGACTGGGATCTCCAGCATTTGGTAAGTACAGGTGATAGGGAGTTAATCAGGACTCCAGTGCATAGCTGATGGGATGGTTAATCTTCATTGTCCATCTGACTGGATTTACAATTACCATGGAAACCCACCTCTGGGAATGTCTGTGAGGGTGCTTCCAAAGAAGTTTCACTCAGGAAGGAAAACCCTGCTTTAGTGTGGATAGCACCATCTGTGGTCCAGGTCTTAGACTGATAAAGCTAGCTGAACACTGGCATTTATGTTCTGTGCATCCTGACTATGAATGCACCTCTGCTGTGATGTGAAACAGAGAACCCATCCTTCTTAGTGGGATCCGTCAGGTATTTTGGCACAGCAATAAGAAGCTAATATAGTTGGCATCAAGGCTTTGGGCTTGTACCCCTTCTTTCTAGCAGTGCATTCTCCTTTGTGTATCTGTGCCAGGGAAGAAGGCTGCCATCATCCCTGTGCAGTCAGGGCTGTCTGCTTGGCCTGGCCAAGTGTAGCCACCTGCACCTCCCTCCTCTCATGCATATTCAGTTTCATCTCCTTTGGCTTCCAGATGAACATGGCCTTCATGCGACTCTAAACTTCAAACACAGATAATTTCTATTCCATGTACTCCCTGGTGCCCATTTTCACATCCATGTTGGTCACCCAGCCTATCTGTGTCTCTGAGCTCCTACACAAGATTATGCTCAGGGTGGCACAGTATTTCTTATTTTCAGAAAAGATGTGATGAGAGGCACCCTCTGATTGCTGGTGTATGGGTGAGATCAGAGGTTGACTACAAATGGAAAGAGTAGGAGGTACTTGCCTGCAAAGTTGCCTACTCCATTGTGAGCTCTTGTGTAGGTTTGGGGGACTGTGTGTGGAAGACCGAAGTCATCTTGTCAAGTGGCTTGGATGTTCTGGATGTTAAAAGTTAAAAACAAAAAAAGCCAACTACACAGTAAACACAGGTGAAGATAGAAGAGACTAGAAGAACATTTTGAAGACAGGAGACACACTGTCAAAGTACTGGGACACTGTTAACAAAGGCAGAGTCACTAGGTGAAAGAAATGTCTCAGATGGAGTGTTTCTTTCAAGAAGAATCCATGGATTGTTAGCCCTCCTTCCAAAGGCAGCAGAAAAGGAGTTGGCTGGAGTCAACAGCACTTGCAGTTCTGAACTGAGGCCCTGACTATGTGGACAAGTCTTCACAGGGTGTCCCATTCTTGCACTAGGCCTATCATGACAGTATGTGACTTGTTCCCTCATTGTAAGAGTTATTCCAGAGCTCAAGAGTCCTGCCAGGAGTTCCCATGAGCAGCAGAGGGGAGGACATTCTCTTGCTCCATCATGTCAAATCAGTGATCTGAGGTTCTTGAGCCAAGAAGAAAGCACTGGAGAAAGAACCTGTCATTTGAACTTCTCATAAGCCATAAACTACTGGTGTTGAAAGGGCACAGAAACTAGATGGACAATTGAGGCTGAGAAGGTCAAGTGAATGCCACACTTTAGCTTCCCAGTTCTTGGTACATGTATGCACCCCCCTCCAAACAAATCTTTGAGAATAGCATTCTTTGAATTGTTTGATCATGATATTTTAGGAAGTCTGGGGGCAAGACAGCAGTAGCCAGAGGACTCGGTTTTATGTAACACGTTATATTTGAGTGAGAAGGGTTACACATATAGAGATGGTGGGGAATTGTGTGGGTCTGGTAGAGAGAGGAAAGAAGGGCTAGAAAGAGCAGAGGTGAAATTTGTATGTATGGTTCCCCAAGAGACGGAAAGGAAGGACTTTGAAGTATTTTCTGGGGTATTTGAGGGAGGAGCCTAAGAGCAGCTTGAACCCAGTGACTGAATGTTTGTCATTCTCTGCTTTCTCACTGAGCAAAGTCACTTTAGAGAACACCTGCTGCTTTCCATCTTGGAGAAGATTCTTCCCGGAGTCCTAAGCTCCTAGCATGTCTCCGTTTGTCTCAGGTATTATCAACACTGTTAACTTCCCTGTGGCAGAGATCAACTCCAGCTTCATTCTACTTACTGATTTTCAAGTTGAAGGCCATGCCTGGAAAATGAGGTGGTCTGAATAGACCTGACTCAAATGGCTCAGGATCTCATCTCAAAGCATCTTTACAAGAGGATTGCATTTGAGGTCATTGGTGGAAGTCAGCTTTGTATCTTCTTGTTTGTTGCTTGTGATTCACTTAGAGTTGCTGAAGTCATGGCCTCTAGGGAACCATCCAGGGGGTGTCTTTGGATGTGGAGTGCAGACATCAAGCAGTTGGACTTTGTCACCAGAAGTTGTGTGGTTATAACAAGGGATGTCCTTGTGATGAACGTGTGATTTCTCAAGTAAAAAAAAATTATGTAGACTTGTCCGCTGCTCATCCCACCCCCAAACTGAAACATGCTTCAGGGGCAATTTCCTTTCTATAGAACCTTTCTTCACAAACATGCTTCCTGGTGCAAAGCTCGCTGTCCACACTGCTGATGGACAAGGACGTGCTGGCAGAACCATTTCTATTCAAATAGTAGGAACACAGGCAGGGGAGAGTCACTCAGAATTAATTCAGTCTGTGTGCCACAGGAGACTGCTCCTCCATGACTGTGAACCCTAGATACCTTTAGCCAGATGACCTTTTCTATCTGAATCTGAAAAGTGGCAGGATGGCTGTGTGTGTGGTGTGGAGTGTGGGCTGCTTCATTGAGCCTCTTTAAGAATGAGGAAGCTGCACCGTGGAAACCACAGTCGCCTGAAACAGACTGCTTTGAGTATTCCTTTTAGTACTTCCTGCCTCTTTAAAAAAAAAAAAAACCAAAACCCAGCAGTAGTTATTAGACGGTTAGGACTTTGTGGAGAAGATGTGTCCATCGAGGTGTGTGTCTCTGTACTTTCTCTGTGTTGTAGCTGTGTGTAACCCACGTGTACCTCTTTGTATGCACATCATCCCGGTGTGTCTGAGACTCTGTGTTTGTGACTTTGGGGAAGTGCATTTCTATGTGTACATCCATCTATATGTTTGTATGTACTCTGTCTGGGTGTGTGTGTGTCTGTGTATTTGTGTTTTGTCTGTCTACACGTCTGTGTGTAGATGTGTGTGCATTTCTGTGTGTACAACTGTGCGTTCCTGTGTGCACCTCTGTTTATGCCTCTGGGTGTACATTTGTGTGCTTCTCTGTGTATGATTTGTGTGTCTGTCTGTGTGTGTGTCCCTGCACTTTTCCTCCTAGACATCTGTCAGCCAGGGATTCCCTGAGAAGGCTCACTCTGTGGTGAGTGTGTCTGCAGACAGATCCACCTGCTGCGGGGGTGTCTTTGTAAAGGGAGTTCAGCTTACCTCTTGGTTTTCCTTTGCTTAATTGCAGGTGATGATTCAAAAAAGGCTTCACCTGCTTTCGCCTGGCTTTCATCTTTGCAGACAAAGCAGGCTGGGCTGGGCCTTGATCCGGGCGTGCTCAGGACCGGTATTAAAGGGGCTGGATCAGCCTCAGGCTTTTAAGGGTTTTGGGTTAAACTGATGAGCATGGATAATAAATTGAAGCTTTGTTGTTTGGCAGATTTTTTGTATTTGTTATTCTTTTATCAGCTCAGAGACTCAGGGTTGGGGGAGGTCCTCCCTTTCTACGTTCAGTTTTGCTGTGGATTTGTCATTGACTGGGATGGGCTCAGATAGTACAAACACCTTTGTTGTGCTACTGTTTCTTACAAAAGAGCCCTAAATCCTAGGATCCAAGCATTTTGATCTCCAGAGTTTAAAGTAACAGCACAGTACACAGAGCAAACTGGACTAAGGACGTGTCTCCCAGTGGCCACTAGTACTCTGGTCTTGCCGTGGAATTTCCTCCTGGCTTGGGGTGATAGTGATACTGGTAACTGTTTTGTACTGGATATGAGGTAGAGGGTATTCATCTATTTCTGCCTAGAATAGTCTCTTATGGGTTTGTTTCCTTGGAAATTTTTTCTTCCCAGAGTAAACCAAAGAATTCATGAAGAGTGTGCATGTTCCTGTACCATATGCCCTGGAAACAAACTCCTTAGAAAAGGTAAAATAGACACTGTCATTGAAATATCACACGTCTCAGTCCTCAGTGGCTGGAAGGAATCACACCAGGCTTTGATGACACTCCACTTCTGCTCTGTGCCAGCGGGGCACCCAGAATATGAAGCATTTTGTGCATTTGTGTGCTAGAGAGTGTGTGTTGGGGGTACATGTGAGTACTGGTTACTTATTTTAGGTGGAAGGAAGGCACGTTTTATTAACTCTCTTTCTCTTTGTCCAATAGGTATGTTGTTAGGGTATGAAAGAAGTCCCAGAGCACACAGGAAGGTTGTGTTGACTGTTCGTGGCCTCTACTCCTCTTTAGGAGGAGGTGATTGAACTCTGCCTGTACATGCTAAACATGCTCTCCTCTCTGTTTAATTCTTTGTAAATACAGTGGTGCTCTCCTCCCCTGGAAGGGCTCCCCTCCCCCCCGCAGTTTCATTCACTGCTGTGCCCAGACTAATCACATCTCTTGGAAATAATATGAGAAAGTTATGCTGTTTTACTCCATCAGATTTAATAAGTCTGGATGCTTTCCAAGGACTAGGCATTAATCACACTTAAACCCAGGCCTTGATAGTTCATCCACCCGGAGTATTCGTGTCAGAGACATAAAACAATCTGCTTTAATGCCCACCATCCTCTTCAAATTGAGCACTTGCTTTGTGTTAATAAAACCTGCTTTGTACCCAGGGGCTGGGCTGGGGGTGGGGATTTTTTTTTTTACACTATCGAAAACATTTCTTGAGTGATTTTTTTTCCTTTCCTTTCCTACCCCAGTTTTAAAGCTTCATAGTAGTTTATAAAAAAATTATGCAATAGGATAAGCTTAGAATAGGAAGGAATTAGTCATACAGTGGGGGTGTTCTCTCAGAGCTTGGCTTGTATCGAGAAGGTGGAGAGAACGCGGTCCTGACCCAATAGAGCTCTTCGGCTCAGTGTTTCCATTCCTGAGAACAGTGCAGTGGCCCCCTTTCCAGTAGGTAGATGTCTTGTGATTGGCTGTATACCTTGCCATGATCAGCGGTTCCAGCCAGAGGGAGACAGACAACAACAGACGCAGAAAACAGGTCTGTGTGCCTTGTAGGATCTGTAATAGCTCCTTAAAGGGAGACTGGGCTGCTTTTCCATCCCTGGAGGCTGGCTCTCTCTCTCTCTCTCTCTCTCTCTCCCTCCCTCCCTCCCTCCCTCCCTCCCTCTCTTTCTCCCTCTCCCTTCCTCCCCTCTCTCCTCCCCCCCATCTTCTTGTTTTTCATATTATTGTTGTTTGGTTGATTGTCATCTTGTAGTAGAGTTACTTTAATATTTAATGAAACTTATAAAAGCTTTCATTTGTTGGCATTTAGCTAAAGGCTGCTGCGTTATGAAGACAAGTTTATTCAGGTAGACAGAAGACAGCAGAAACCATGTCTATGTGGATGATGACCATGGGATCTGCACTGACTGCCAAATCTCTCCAGATTCATGGCATAGAATACGGTCACTGCAGGTGCCTGCCAGGGGCCAAAACAGAGCTGCTGTTACTCTGTGTATCCGGCCCTAACTTTTCTGGGCAACAAAAGAAGAGTTCTTTTATGTTCAGTCCTGACACACAGACTTTAGAATGTGGTTCATGTTAGACAGTAAGCCCTATAAGATGCAGAACAGAGCTGTCCCCGCAGATAGTGAATTCAAAGGAGTTCTGGGAGTCACAATGATGGGCTGAGGATCCCAGGCATTAGAGAATGAACAAGGGAGAAAAAGCAGGCCCTTTTCTATCTGACTCCAAAGTCTCTGCCTTTCCATTCTGGTTCTCTTGGTCTTTCATAGCCCCACTCAATGTTGAATACAAGGACTGAAACACAAACATACTCTCTCTCTCTCTCTCTCTCTCTAAAAATAAAACAACACGATGCACAAACATGGAAAAATGAAATAGGAAGAAGGCAGTTTCTGATCATAGAACAGCCGACTAACTTAGGAAATTAGACTGCTGTCTGCTTGTTTCTCTTTTTTAAAAGCCACACCAAACAGGATCTATCTTTAGAAAATATAGCTCAGGTGTATATGGAATTTATCTGTACCAATTGTTTGAATGTCTAACATTAGTTCCTACCTTGGTATAGATGTTCAGAGTTATAATGTGTTCACTAGTGTTTTTATCTACTGGTCATAGATGCAATCTGTGTGTGCTTGCATTTGTACAAATTCAGTGCTTACTTGGGACAGTCCCACCAGTCAGCAAACTGGTGCAGCCTGGTAGCATGACTCACAGGCTGAGTTGATGTTGGAAGAGAGGACTTGTGTTTCCTGGGTCATCCGCTGTTTTGTAGGGGAAGTACAGTCTTTCCTGGAAAAGGTCTTAATTCACATGACATCAGACTATGAAGTAAGTGGCACGGTATGATTCATTCCTCAAGCACTAACTCAAGAAGTGCTCCAGGAGTGCCTGCGGTGAGCTGCCAGTTTTGCAGACAAGAGGGCTGAAGGGTGCACACACAATTCACGTTCTCACAGAGTTTGCCTTCCACCATGGGCTGGGAAGATAGCAGCTTCTAGTTTAGAAATATTCAGTAGTTAGCACTGACAGGTGCTGCAATGGAAAAGCAGGTAGAAGGCTGCTATCAATCTGAGAAGACGCCATTGATGTAGAACATTCTAGCAGAGACTTGAATGCATTGAGCAAGGATACCTTGAGGTACCCAAGGAAAAGAACATTCCAGAAGAATCAGGAAATGAAGCAATAGTGTGTATCCAAAGAACATCTAATTGTTTTCTGTCAACGCATATATATATATATATATATATATATAGAGAGAGAGAGAGAGAGAGAGAGAGTATGTATGTATAGAATATATATATATGTATATATATATATATGTGTGTGTGTGTGTGTGTGTGTGTGTGCGCGCGCGCGCGCGCGTGCGCGTGTATGCGTGTGTCTCGGTGCTTTTTTTGTATCAGCTGAATGTATGTACACCATATGCGTGCACTGCCTTAGAGGCTAGAAAAGAGTGTCAGATCCATTAGAACTGGAGCGAGGAAGTCGTTGTGAGTCTCCATGTGGGTACTTGGAACTAAATGTAGATTGTCTGAAGAGCAGCCAGTGCTTTTAAGCACCGTGCCATCCCTCCAGCCCTCCTAAATATTTTGATATGATCAAAATTTTCATGAGTAAGTAAATTGCTTTTCTAGGCAGATATATAACAGTTGAGAGTTGAGGTTTTACCTTTGCCGTATCTTTTGCCTTCATAAGGTTTAGCCCGTGTTGAACTTGTAACAGGTGCCTGACAGATACATGTGAAATTCAATAGAATCGATGATTTAAAATATTAAATGAATATTAACTGTAATGTAATGGCTGTACAGCTGGCACAGGGCATTTTCCAAGGGCAGGGAAGACTTTTTGACTGGTTCCATTTTTCTTTTTCTACCTCTCCAATAAGATTTTATATAATCTCATCAGCTCAAATTAATAATCGAACAGTAGCCAGGAAATGGTCTAATACTAAACATTTAATGGAATTTTTCCTATCTATAGGATGTCTAAAAGATAAAAATCCTTTCCTTTGAGATTCTACAGTTAGATAGAATCAGGTGGGTAATTACAGATTCTAACTGCACAAAGGAACACTCAGCGTTCTGAGTTAATTTCAAGTTCATTGTCATGTTTTACAGTTGTCTCACAAAACATGTATGTGGCAAAATATCACATTATATACCTTAAGTTTAAAAGATTTTAATGTATAAATCATACTTAAAAGCTAAAAGGAAAAAAAGAAAGAGGAAGGTACACTTTGTTTTGGACTAGAGGGCTCTCAGAAGGATAGATGATTGGGCTGAGTGAGAAGTCTGAGGACAGAGGAGACCTCTGCAAGTCAGATAAAGCTGAGCCCTCTGGGAAGACTCAGCCCTATTTGCATAGACATCAGGACATATATGTGACTCTATCTGTACTATACTACAGCATTTTTCAGAGGCTTAAGGTATTCAGAATGGACTAAGTGCAAAGACCCTGCAGTGTAAGACCCCCTGCTAGAGACCACTTCATTGAGCTGTCATACATAGCACATGCTGTCCACAGGCTCTCTTCATCCACACTGGACTTTGGCTGATGGATAGGACAAAGACTTAAAGAACTTCACACTGTTAGCCCATCCTGCGAACGTGTCGATGACGGATGAAGGTGGGTGCAGGGGACGTTTTCTGATGATTGAGTTTGAGTTTCTTGAATGTAACCTTCAGACAATGGTTGGGATGTGGGTGGTTTACTGAAGAGCATCCAGATAAGCTCTTGAGAGGGGACACCCAGAAACAGAGCTGCAGGGACTTTGAGGGTAAGGCCACAGAGTAGCTGTCTCAGGGGAGAACATTTGCATGGACATCCACGGTGAACACTTAGGCGTCCCGCTGGGGATGCTGTGTGGAACAACTCAGTATACACTCTTAGGCTCCTCCCCGCTGGACTGAGGCTATCTTGGGACTCCACCCATCTTTTCATGTCTGGCTGGCTCTGTGCCTAGGCTGAGCATGTTCCAGGGCCACCGAGTATTTCAGAAAGATAGACTGACTCAGGAAGGCTTCATGTCGTGGACTGAGGTGACCTCTAGGGTGGACTGAGACACCTGCCTCAGACAGTGTTCCGCTCCATGCTGTGAAGAAGCTCTGCTGCTGTAGATATGAAAAAAAGAAGTGCGGGAGGAAAATAAGGAAGTGTTAGGTGTTAGCAAAACCGAGATCTAATGTGGCAATCATTAGCTTCTATAGCACACTGTCCCTGGCATGTCAGGGACATGGGCATCCCTGTTCCCTCCAGCAGCACATGTTGCCTTCCTCTTGATCCAGTTCCACTTGGTTCTTATAGCTCTCCTCAGTAGGTTTTGCACAATTGCAGTGTTTCTAACATCCTAGAATCTCAATTGCAATTGAGGCTTCCCTTTCAAAGCTTCCTGCACACCTCATTCAGAGGCTTCTAGCGGGGAATCTGACCCTGCTGTTTATTGCCTAGCCAGCCAGGCTTTTCTCTGAAACCTTGGTGCAAGCCACCATGATCTAGTACCTCTTGCATTCTGCATGCCCAGAAAGCTAGCACGCGAATGATGCCAAGATACGCCAATGTGAAAAGCAGTCGTTTCCCAGCCCTGCCCCAGATCATGCTGCAGGAAGCCCTTAGCACCTGTGCAGGTGAACATTGTACACTTCCCTGGGGGACCTTTCAGCATCACACCCAAGCAGCATCATTTTGGGCACCCTCTTTTAAATAAGTTTGCAGTTTTATATGCTGGAGTCTTCAGTGTTTGAAGTTTCACCACAAGGCATGTTTCCTGCTATGCCAATGTGAAATGCATGGCTTACCTTTTGTGCCCTGCTCTCTGGACAGTCACAACTGCTTTGTCCACATTTGCTATAGTGCACTTGTATATCTCCCTCCTCTTCCTCTTCCTCCTCCTTTCTGTTTTACTCTTTTGTTTGGGTTTTGGGTTTTTTTGGGGGGGAGGGGAGCAGGATTTCTCTGTGTAGCCCTGGCTATATTGGAACTCACTCTGAAGACCAGGCTGGCTTCTGCCTGCCTCTGTCTCCCAGGTGCTAGGAACACAGGATTAAAGGCCCAAGACACCACTGCCAGGCTATGCTTCATGTTTTTTTCATATAACATAGTTTGATCATGATTTCTCTCTCCTAACTTCTCCCAGATTCTTTCTATCTCCCTACCCACTCAACTTCATGCTTTCCTCTTTCTTGACCCAAAATTATAAAACAAGAATAAAAATAAAAATAAAAAACCCAAAAGACAAAAAAAAAATACTAAAACAATCCCCTCAACCCAGAAAACCAAAATCAAAAACAAAAAAAGAAAAAAAAAACAAAAAACCCAAAGCAAAACCATGGGGTCTGCTTTGTGTTGACCAGCTTCTCCTAGGCATACAGCCTAGCCTGAAGTGTGGACACTCCATTGGAGAAAGTAGGTTTCCGTTTACTGAGAAAGTGTCAGTTGCAAATAGCTTCTTGGTTAGGGGTGGGACACTGTGTCCACTTTTCCCTCTTAGTGCTGGGATTTTTTCTGGTTTGACTCTGCTAGTCTTGTGCTTGCCACCATAGTCTTTGTGGGGTTGTATGTGCATCAGTCCTGTTGTGTCTGGAAGACACTGTTTCCATCCAGGGTTATCCAGCTCCTCTGGCTCTTACAATCTTTCTGTCTCTTCTTCCACTCTGAGCCTTGAGGGGAGGAGTTTGATGAAGAAGTCCCATGTAGTATTGAGTGCTCCCAAGTCTCTTACTCCCTGTACATTGTGGGTCTCTGTGTTCATTCCAATCTAGTGCAAGAATTAAGTTTTTTCTTATGAGGATTGATGTACTGATTGTTGGGTATCTGTTCCTGTTTTTGAACCTCAGTTTTCATTATAAATTTAGATTAAAGCAGCTAGCAATAACCATGCTGCGTTCTGAATATTCTGCTGTTTTAAAATTCTTTCTGTTAAATTAATTTATTTGGATTCAGCTTTATTCTAGTTTTCTGGACACAGACAAAATAGTCATTGTTTGCTAGAAAATAATGTAAATTTCTCTACTCCAATTCCCAGTGGAGTTCTTGTTCCCTCTGAAACCCCATGAGTGCAGGCCTTCACTGTAATACATCTTTCTTTTCTTTGACATTAAACAAAGCTTTCATTATACATTTGTACTTTAAATGGCCTGCACTCTTCCCTAGACCTGCCTAAGCTGGTTGACTGTCTCGCCTGATAGATCTAATCAGAGTGTAGAATATTGGAAAGCCAATCAAGGCCCACCGTGCTGGCAGAGCTCTGTAGTTCTGTGTTCCATTCTGGATTCTGTAAGAACTTTTTATCTGGCACTGAAGCACAGAAGAGGAACCTGAAATGCTGGTCTCCTTCCCCTGGCGCAGGTGAGCTGGCAGGCCGGCTGGCCCTGGGCTACAGCTCACTGAGGTTCATGCATGCCCCTTTAAACAAAAGCTTGAGAGATGAAGGAAGCAATTTTCAGTTGTGTTTGGTGATGATTAGTGTGGATTGTCATCTGGGCAGGTTCTGCAGTCACTTCAGAAACAAGTGTCCAGGCACACATGGGAGGGTCATTCTGAATATGCTCACCTCCTGGTGTGCCTGTGAGGATCTACCTTGACCAGGTTAACTGAGATGGGAGGTTTGAGTCCTGGGCTTCATACGTATAGTATTTATCTCTCTCTGCTTCTTATTGATAGCTGTGATTTGTCTCAAGCTCCTACCCCAGGACCATTCGGCCATGATGGACTATATGCCCTTAAACTGTGTGCCAAAGCAAGACTCTTCATTAAGTTGCTGTTGTTGGAGTGTCTTGTCACTGTAATGATAGGAAGTCATTAGGAGCATTGTGTGGCTTTGGCTTAAGACTTAGGCTGTGGTTCCAGTTCTACTGGAACATTTTGTGTTACTTTTGTGTCACTCAGACCAACATAACTGACAACCTAAGGTAAGAAAGGTTTCGTTTTCCACATGGTTTTCAATTTTAGTTCATCATGGTAGCAATGTCCTGGCATTGTAGGCCATGGATATGAAGTCTTGTGGCAGAAAGTCCTCACATTATGGGTGGCCTAGGAAGGAAAGAGCAGCCTAAGCTCTCAGCTGACTTATATGCCCTTCAAAGGCTTATGCCTACTGACCTGCTAGTCTCCAGAACAGCACCACCATCTGGAAATAGCACCCAAAACTTGAAGATGTATGGGACGCTTCAGATTCAAACCTTGTAACAGTGATATGCTGAAAGCTGCTATTTTGAAATGCAGCCCCTAATTAGCCTTGGTTCAGTATAATTTTAAAACTGTTACTGCACTGAACAAAGTAATGTGCTCTTTGAAAATAATTTTGCATATAAAAAACACTAGCTTAAAATAAGGTGCTTTCTTTTTAAATATAAAATATTTGATATTCACATATGCATATAATGTATGTTATCAAATGTTCCTTCCATCCTCCCACTCCAATTCATTTCCCATTCCTTCCATGCTTCCCACCCAGCTTCCCTGGCTCTCACTGAGTCAGTCCATTTAGTGCTGGCTGCATGTGCACATGTGTGGCAAATCTACTGAAGCCTATGTAGCCTCTCAGGACCCACATCCCTGAAGAAACCTGTCTTAACCAGCAGCCATCAGTTGCTAATACCTCTTCTGATAGAAGTGGCAGTTTATAAGCTCACCCAAGCTGGGATTTTGGTTGCTTTAATCTTGTGCAGGTCTTTTGGTTGCAGTCAGCTACTAGTAGAATAATAATATTACTTTCTCCTGTACGTTCTGAGACTTAGCCACAGGTTTTTGGCTCAGTTAACATTACCAGGCATGTGGTCCATCCTGTGGAGTGGGCTTTAAATATAATCATAAAGTTGTTGATTATCTCCATAACATTCACCACCATTGCACCAATGGGAATATCTTGCCAAGCCAGATGTCACTGTCGCTCACAGAGTTGACAGATGGATGAGACTGTTGGTGACTTTTCTCTCCTAGAAACATGCATAGAATCTTCCAACCCTATGAAAGATAGTCAGCATGGATAAAACTTTCATGTCAGTATTAGCTTGATTTCTGCACTTTCTATGATTCAGACATGTGGCATCTTAAGCAATAGGTATTAACTATGAAGTTCTGGACTATAACCAATAGCAATGGCCACAGCCTGTAAGTCTAGGGGCACCAATGAGACACTGCTGACCAACAACTCAAAATGAGGTAATCTGTACTTGGCAATGAACTTTTCATTTGATGGTATTTTGTATTGCATGTATTGTGGTATTTTGGGAATGCATGATCTCCCTGTCATAAGGTAACCCCCCCTCTCTGTCTCTCTATCTCTCTGTCTCTCTGTCTCTCTCTCTGTCTCTCTCTCTCTCTCTCTCTCTCTCTCTCTCTCTCTCTCTCTGTGTGTGTGTGTGTGTGTGTGTGTGTGTGTGTGTGTGTTAGGAAAATTCTATGTAGTAGATTTTTATATGGACTTTTTAAGCATTTTGCTTTTATAATGGCTTACTTTTATTATTCTAATTATGGATAGCTGTATGTGTTTTCATGTGGGTATGTGCATATGAGTTTAGATGCTCACAGAGGCCAGAGCATCAGACTCACCAAAGCTGAAGTTACAGATGGTTGTGAGGTGCCTAATGTGGATGCTGGGACCCAAACTGGAGTCTTCTAGAAGAGCAGCAAGTTTTCTTGATTGTGGAGCCATTTTTTCCAGATGCTTTCAGTGGTTTTTAATGTAGATCCATTCTGCCTTGCTCTGTTATTCTCTATCTCATTGAGTTCTTCCTGTTTCATTAATCTCCTTCTCCTATTCATACTACTGAGATTCTACCCCCATCTCTTTGAAATCCTTCCCTCCTATAGGAGATTTAGTAATACATCTCCTGCCTTCTACGGCTACTCCACTAGTCATATGTCTAAAGATTCAAAACTATTATCAACATACATGAGAAAACTTGTAGTTGTTATCTTTCTGAGTCTGGATCACTTCATTCAGAATGATTGTTTGTTTACTTGAAAAGTTCATAATTTATTTTTTTCAGTTGAATAATATTGTATAAATGAATCATATTTTCCATCCATTCATCAGTTGATGAGTATTTAGGCAGTTTCCATTTCCTGGCTACTGTGAACAGAGCAGCAGTGAACATGGGTGAGCAGGGATCTCTGTAGCAGGATACAGAGTTCTTTAGGTACGTGCCCAAGACTGGCACAGCTGCATCATGGGGAGAGTGACTTCCAGCTTCCTGAGGAACATCCACACTGATTTCCTTAGCAGCTGCACCAGTTTTCCATCTTTCCAGGAGTGAATAAGAAATAAAAAAAATAAGTCATTTGTAAAAAGTCGTTTGCAATTTAAAAAAAAAAAAACCTAGCCATTCTGAATAGGTTAAGGTGAAATTTCAAAGCAATTTTAATTTGCATTTCCCTGATGGATAAAGACATTGCATATTTGAAAGCAAATATCTTTTGAATATTTGTTATTTCTTTTGAGAATGCAAATTGTTTTTTTTCTTGATGTTTAGCTTTTGAGTTCTTTGTATATTCTAGACACCAATACTTGTCAGATGAGTAAAATGATAAAGATTTTCATCCTATTCTCTAAGCTCCCTCTTCTCTCAAATGATGCTGTTCTTTGCTGTAAGAGGATTTTCCATTTTACAAAGCCCAGTTTCTAAATTGTTGGTTTTAAGGCCTGTGCTACCAGAAAGTTCTTTCTGTGCCGGTGAATTTGTGTGTACCCTCTAGGTTCTCCTTTTTGAGAATGAGGGTTTTTGGTCTTCTGTTGATATCCTTGATCTATCTGTAGTTGAGTTTTGTGCAGAGTGAGAGAGAAATAAGACAAAGTGTGTTTTTTATTAACTGAGGCTAGAGTAAAGTTTTTCCAGCTAACCAACTTGAATTTGTTCTTAGGACAGAGAGAGTTCACTGACAGCACTGTGGTCAAGAGCTGTTGCTAAGGAGCTCTGCGCACTTTATCAAATACCTTCAAGCTCCTCAGAAGAAACTGGGGACGTGATGCTGCCAAGCAGAAGTCAGGACGAATAGGGGAGCACTCCTTCCTCCTTAGAGCCATGTGTACCTTTTGGGGAGTCACTCTGATTCCTTGGCACATGTCAAATGTCCTTTATCAAGTGACACCAAAATACGTAGGGTCCCAAACTGTGACAGCCACCTAGATTTGTTACCCTTAAAACTCACTTGAGTCGCTTTCTGTTCTAGATCTCCACTTTTTTCTAACTTTTAGTTTTTACTGTAAAACATAGGTTTCTGTAACTAATAGAAAAAAAAATCTGTCAAGAAAATTTCAAGACATTTCATAGAATTTATGTATCTACCACCAACTTTTGACATAGTAGACAGATAATGGTAACTGGAAAATTTGAATGATCTCAATATTGATTTAAGTTGTTAAATGCCTTTATAGATGTCTTATCATAATGCCACCATGAGTATCAGGAGGTTGACAGCGAGGAAAAATCAGAGTGAAGCAAGACCAGTGCCTGTTAGAATAAACGTTAAACCCTGTTGCACTTTCTGTAGTGTAGGTCATGTGCTTGCATGATAGAGATGTGGTTGCTTGGGCAGCCAGCCTATATGACTCTGCCATTTGCAGCTCACAGAGCCCCTGTTGGCCCCACCCCACTTTATGCCTGCAGCTTTCCTATGCAGATGTTCTGCATTCTGGGCATCTCCAATATTCTGGGGTCTCTATTGCAGCATGGGTTACATCCACTCAGCTTCACACATTGGCTCTTTTAGGACTTCTTTGTAAGGAGTCTAGCCCTGCTACACTGCCTTTGGCTTTTCTCTTGGATCTTTGTGTAAGCTATAATGACGTTGTAACTATTTGATTTCTGCATACATGAAAACCCAGTACTCTGCGAAACTGGACAAGTTCTAATGCCTGCTTGGTGTGCACTTGGGATAGGTTCTAAGTTCTTCAGCTGACCCTAGGAAACCGTGTCCCTTGGTCGGCCCTTTTCCAGCAACACACCCCAGGCTTCTATCTTTCCAGACACATTCTTTATAAAGGAAAATATTTTGGATGCACTTGCATCTTTATAACAAATAAGGAGCTTGCCTCATTACCTCAACACAGGGACACAGCTCTTCTCTTTTTTTAATTAATTAATAATTTTCTTTATTTACATCCCAAATACTGCCCTCTTCTCCCCTTGCAGAGTTCTTCTCTCAATCCCCCTTCCCCTTCACCTCTGAGAGAGTTCCCCTCCCCCCATTCCTCTACCTTGAGGCATCAAGCCTCTAGAGGATCAGGTGCATCCTTTCCTATTGAGTCCAGACAAGAAAGCCCTCTAATAAATATGTGCCTCAAACTAGCCAGTGTATGCTCTTTGGTTGACGCCTTAGTCTCTGGTACCTCCCATTGGTCCAGGTTAGTTGACATTTTGGTCTTCCTGTGGGTCTGCCATTCCCTTCAATTCCTTCTATCCTTTTTCTAACTCTTCCATAGAAATTCCCAACATCCAACCAATGGTAGGCTATAAGTATCTACATCTGTCTTAATCAGATGTTGGGTAGAGCCTCTCAAAGGGCAGCCATGCTAGCCTCCTGTGTGCAAGCACAACATGGCATCAGTAATAGTGTTAGAGATTGGGACCCACCCAGATCAGAGACTGAAGGAATGGCAGAAACAGTTCTTCACTGATGGCATGAATCTCTGTAGATTGTAGCCACATAGTTTGTCCTGCCTTGTTTGAAATTTTCCATGTGCTCATGCTCTTTTCCTGTATAATTTTCAAAACTTTCTTCTCGGCATTTTTCTGTAAATTCTCATTATAAACCTGTCATTATAATGAGCAGCTATTATAATGGCATATTATAAAAGCAGCTATTGAAAATATGTCATGGTGTCTACTACCTCTGATGTGTGTAGAGAGCAGCTTTCTGCCTATTTTGAACATGTGCATGAATGTCTCCATTGTGTGAGTGTGGAGGGTAGTTGTCTTTATGGTTCAGTGCTGAGGGTGAGCATTCACAACTGAGTGCAGTGGAGGGCCAGTGCTAAGTTAGCTCAACTGTGGAGTGTGAGTGTTTTTAGTCTGGTGTAGAGCATTGGAGGGTGAACATGTTTCCTAGACCGACTGTGGAAGACACATGTCTTGCTAGTTTGAGTGTAGAGTTACCTGTGGAGTGTAGGTATATAGGTGTCATCCTGTCTTCGAGACCGTGAGGTTTTATGAGTGAGCTGAGATCTGTGTGAGGAAGAGGCGATGGATAGGCATTGTCCTCCATCTCATGGGCAAGTGTTGTCTCTAGGGACGGCTTGCCAGGGGCTTTTCTCCTCTTCTATATGTCTATTTGGGCAACTCTTTGCATCTGAGATCCTAATAACCTCAAGTACCACTAGTTTCCATCTCCCACAGGACTTTCTTGACCTCTGGAATTTACACCATTGTACACTGTATTTCTTTCCTTCTTACTAACTTACATTTCCTTTTCAAATAGAGAGAAACTTTTCATGATATTTAGAAGAAGACCCTAAAATAGTTTTAAAACCATTTCAAAATGAAAACACTTAAGTAGTACTTGCTGTTATAGAAAATACAGTTAACCAAATACAAGAAAACATTACTCCACCACTACAATAAATGGTAGACTTTTTAATATGTTGGTTCAGTAAGAAACTTCCAGACTTTTCACCTAATTGTTACCATAATATAAATATCTATGTGTATACATGCACATATAAACAATATATTCACACACATATTTATAAAGTGAAAATACTGTTGTGTAAAAATTTTTGTTAATGTGTTATTAGAACTTTTCTATATTAATAAGTCTTTTTCTATAACATTGGAATTTGCTCTTGGAGTGTTTTTGCTTTGGTTGTTGTTGTTTGTGACAGGATCTCACTGTATATCCCTGGTGGGTCTGCTGGCCTCAGTCTACCAGGTGCTGGCATAAGTGTGTCCCGCCACACTCATTTTTCCCTCCATTTCTTCCTTCTTTTTTATTGCTTCTCAGTTCAGGCTCCAAAATAGAATCATTTGGGATTTTTTTTTTAAATTGCAAATCCCAGACTGTGCCTTAGTTCAATTAAAGTAGACTGTCTTGGGGATAGGTTTCTGGCATTTAAATAGCCCTGTGGGTGATTCTAATCAGAAGCTGGGCCTGGGAACCCTGGCCTGTTTCTCTACTTTATTAATCTGTATTATAGCAAAATTGGCTGCATTCTGAGATTCGGTGAAAGAAATCATAGCACCTAGTTGCCATTAGACTGAAAATGTATAACTATAAATATGTCACCTACTAATCTGAATGATTAGTACATGAAGGGTTAAATATTTTTGTTACACCTTGAAAATGTGAATGCGTACTCCATGTTTGGGAACCTTTTCTCATCATCTGTCATGTGACTTTTCCTGGGTAGACAGAAACAACAAGCTGTTCACTCCAGATAGGGTACCCGAGACAGACCAAGGAAATGGTTCTACCAAAGTCTTGGAAAATCATTTGAGTTTGCTGAGGTTACTGACAGATCATGGGTAAGAAGTTACTTACAGGAGATAGGTGACCTAAAGCTTCTGTATCATGGGAAAGCTCTCCCCAGCATTGGTAATGACTCTCAAAACTTGTGTCCTTGAAGCCCTGTACACAACTTGAATGCACCTCCATAGAAGGCTCTTCTTGCTAACCGCTGTTCACTATGTTTTATAACTTTGGGGAGACACCTTGTGAGTCATGTAACCTCTGAGTTTCTTGAACCTTGTCTTTAGCCTCCTGAATACTCTGCTTTACCACTGGAGAGAGTTTTACTAGGATGGAATAGCTGCACAAACACGTAGCTCTTCTTTTCCTTAGCAGCAGAGCAATCTCCCAGTTGTCTCCTGACAACTTATTTCCAGCTGTGTTTAGCATCCCTCTGCCTATGCATGTATCTCTCTGAAATGTGGAGACTGTTCTACTTTGTTGGCTAGAAATGCCTTACTTCTTAGGCAAGATTTATTACAGCCTAAAAACACGTACCATCTGGGCCTAATATTACATGGTGAATGTCTTTGCTGTCAATCCAATGGATTTTTAAAATCAGTTGCTCAGTATTGATGCCTATTGTGGAAGTGGGCAGGCGAGTGAGGATTGTGAAGCTGTTGGGAGCTGCAGCTCTGAGAAGGACCCTAGGTGGCACCCGAATGGGCTGTGGATTCTGGAATTGACATCTTCAAATGAGGGACTTATGTACCAATCAACCAGTTGTGCCGCCCGAGCGTGGATGTGAAGTACCAAAAGAGAAGGATTTGGAGTTGAACTAAAATGAGGTTCTGGATGCCCTATTGATTCCAGATCTCTAGTCTGCCTTCTTGCTGCAGAGTGGTTGTGGTGTGATTTTTTTACATAATGAAACTTTTTTTTGAAATGCCTTACTTGGCCTAGAGAGAAATGGCAAAATGAGTAGTGAGTTCATAGCAGCGAATTTCATGGATTGAATTGTGATTTTGAGCCTGTGTGTCCCTACCCAGAAGGGTGTTCCTGAGTCATCACTACCGTTCTGGTGCTCTAGTTCAGCAGTTCTCAGTCTGTGGGTCCTGACCCCTTTGAGGTCACATATCAGATTGTGATTATGTTACACTAAGATTTATAACAGTAGCAAAATTACAGTTATATAGCAAAGAAATAATTTTATGGTTGGGGGTCACTACAACATGAGGAACTGCATTAAAGAGTCACAGCATTAGGAAGGTTGAGAATCACTTCTCTACTTTAAATCTTTATTTTGGAGCATTTTGGTGAATTAGAAATTATAGATCTAAGGATGAGAACCAAACAAAATGGGACGGTGACTTACAGGTCACTTAATAACCTGGGAATCTCTAGCATGGAACAAATTCAGTGGTTATTGATGCAAGAAAAGCAACTCTTGCTCTCAGGAAGTAGAGGCAGGAGGATCAGGAATTTAAGGCCACTCCTCAACCACAGAGTGAATTTGACTTCTGTCTGACTCACAGAAAATCTACCACCCACTGTCCTTTAGAAGCTGGCTGTCCATCTGCTCTGGAGTCTGCCACTCAGACCGTGCTGATTTCCTCCTTGATGAGTCAGCTGCTTCTATCTCTTTGAGCTCTTTTAGTAAAGAGGGAGTTAGTACTTCTGCAGAGAGCCAGTGTGCTCGCAGACATGACTGTGAATATCCAACAGCACCATACAGCAACTGCCTGCTTAGGAGGTGTTCAGTCACCCATGGCCCATGGCTACTGGCTTTGTAAATTTGAGTCCTTGAGGGAAGCCTGATTCTGATCCTGCATTGAGTTGAAAAGATCTTAAGCCTCAGTTCACAGAGAGCTGCTTGCAAGTAACGTCAAATGTCTAATGTTTAGTGTGTTTCTGTGAGTTCAGTGATGTCCTCTACTTCTTATTGAAGTTTACTTCCTCCCTCCCAATCCATTGGATTTTAACATGGCCTGACTATGCTGTTTCAGCTCTGGGGACAAGAAGTGAGGTCACACAGGAGTCCCCTGGGCTGTTCTGGGCCTAGGATAAAGCTACCAGGATTTCCTATGAAAGATGCTCATATGCTTTGCCAGTTTGGAGAAGGTCCCTGCTCATCAAAACTTGAATGGTGCTTGGCTTTGTGGCCAAATTAAGTATATCACAGTCTTTTAAATCTTGGACTTGGGGAATGAAGTTCTTCAACTTTCAAATATGAGAACACCCTTGCGCCTCTGAAAGACCCCAAACCTGGTCCCAGAGAATTGTATTTCCTTACTAGCTGCTATGGAATTTGCTGCTATTTTATTTAGGACCTTTGCCATGTATATTCGCAGCTGAGGGTGGACTTGTCTAAACTGGGCACCAAGTCTGAACTGGCCTCCTGGATCAGAGCAGGGCTTGTTTTTCTCTCATTCTCTAGGACAGAAAGATGGTGCAAGATCAGAAGTGTCTGCTTACTGGAACTCTGTTGGTAGTTCTAAAATATCTTTTTTTTCTTTCTGGAAAATGTTCTTACTATTGCTCTGGTTTCTTTAATAATAAAAAGGATATTCTGGAATCCAAGGCAAACACTCAACACACCCAAACATCTAACTGTGTACTCACATACCCTCATCTAGACACACACTCAGCACGTTGAAACCTAATACCCGATACTCATCCTCCATACACACTCAAACTTAGTCATCATCACTAACGTACGCCCAAGCATCCCTCCCCACAAACATACACACATTGTCATAATTAGGGTTTCATTGCTGTGAAGAGATACCATGACAAAGGGAACTCTGATAAAGACAAATATTTAGTTGAGGCTTATGGTTTTGAAGGTTCAGTCTGTTATCAACATGGTGGGAAGCATGGTATCATGCACGCAGACTTGGTGCTAGAAGAGCTGAAACTTCTACTTCTTGATCCAAAGGCAGCAAAGAGAAGAAGACAGTCTCTTCCACACTGGGTGGAGCTTGAGCATAGGATCTCAAAGCCCACCCCAACAGTAATGAACATCCTCCAACAAGGCCACACCCACTCCAACATTGCCACACCTCCTAATAATATACTCCCTGGGCCAAGCATGTTCAAGCCACCACACAAACACACCCCATCCACACACATTCTTACCCAAACACATACTCACTTCAGAACACATAAATAACCAAACATATATATGACTCATGTCCAAACATATACCTCATACATTTTTCCAAATACATATGGTCTCCCAAATGCACTTATCCCCCCAACTCCATGTTCACAGACACTGAAACACACTGATCAGTTGTTGAACTTATATGCATTAGGTTTTCCTCTTTTGTAACTATTGACTGAGCAGTAGAGATGGTAGGTTTGAATTACATCAGCAATGCCTTTGGTCATCTATGACATGGTAGTCAAACATACTGTTTACTCAGCCACCAGATTATGTTCTGTTGGAGGGGCTCCGTGCAGGGGCGGGGGTAGTGTCAATTCAACATTGTTTGCTGCTCTGATATTAGGGAACTATCATCTTTAGATCATGGAAAAGCCCAAGCATTAAGATAAGACAATTACAGTCTTCACAGTGAGCTCTCAGGGCACCAGGAAGCACCATGTGCACTTAAGGATTGTCTGCATCATAGCTAGTCATCTGCACCAAAGGAAGAACTCTGGTCACCACCCATGGGGAAAAGAAGCTATCCCATCCAGAGTTTAACATGTGGCAGGCTCTGGTCCTAGAAGTGTAAGGGGACACACACGAGTGTTTTGGCAAGCCCCCACTGCTTTGAAATATAGTGTGAGACTCCGCTGTCACTATGCCCAGGTTCCCACAGGAGAGGCTTCATACCTGTATGTCTCACACTTTAAGACTGCTGGGAAGTTCTTAGCAGGTGGACAGAGCTGTTTCCATCATGGCCCAGGGCAACAATTCTTCTGCACAGAAGAATCTCAAGGACCAAGCTCTCGCCTTACTCTATACTAGTTTATGAGGTTGACAATTCCATCATATCCTTTGCAGGAGATGTCTCCCTTCCTTGTTGTTGTGTTTTATAAAAAATAGAAAGAACCAGAATATGTTTGATAGAGTGAGGTATGGTGAGGTGGAGAGGGGTGTCCCTGCAGGCCCATGCTGAGGCATCCCTTCCCCATGAGGTACCAACCATACCATGGATATAGTATGGAATGGAGTTTATTTAGGGCATGAGAAGGGGAGTTGGGAAGGGAGAAGAGGGAGATACAGAGAGAGAGGGAGAGAGAGGGGGGATGAAGAGGAGGAAGAGAGAAGAGAGGAGAGGAGAGAGGAGAGGAGAGGAGAGGAGAGGAGAGGAGAGGAGAGGAGAGGAGAGGAGAGGAGAGGAGAGGCTGGTCAGAAACGTGGAAGAAGAGGGAAGGGGAGGGGGAGAGAGGGAGGAAGGGGTCAGGGAAATAAGAATGTCAGAGACACTAAGATAGTAAGAGGACAAAGAGGGTGCAAACCTCCCTTTTTATAGTAAGCCAGGCCTACCTGGCTATTGCCAGGTAACTGCTGGGCAGAACCTAGAAGGAATGCTAACATCCCTCCATTTTGGTTTAATTAAAAAAGGAAAAGCAGAAAGAGATGATGGTACAGCAGGAATAGGGTCATTGTGATCTTTAGTTACTTCCTGCTGACTTTGGGGTGGTGTGTTTCTGGAAAACCTAAGAAAATGGGCATGGGGATGTTGGTCCTGTCTTAGGAGAGTTGACTGTTTTCTTGTTGTTCAGTGTCTTTGGAACCATCTATAGGTAGAAGGAGCAGGTCCAGTAGAGGTGTCTCTATCTGTGAGAATAGATTGGAGTATCTGTGAGTTGCTTCTCTGGAACTGTCCTGGATGTAGATTTTGAGTAAATGCCTGGACTTGGCAAGATGATGAAATACACACACACACACACACACACACACACACACACACACACACACCACATATATTAGAGATAGAGAATAAAATTGAGTACATTTGGGAGAA
This sequence comes from Rhabdomys pumilio, assembly GCA_030674055.1. Classification (NCBI taxonomy): domain Eukaryota; kingdom Metazoa; phylum Chordata; class Mammalia; order Rodentia; family Muridae; genus Rhabdomys; species Rhabdomys pumilio. Next base: position 57,469,056 of record JANHMN010000016.1, on the reverse strand, counting down.
AAAAAATTTTAGGTGTACATTTGAAGCCCTTAAGTCTTGCTGACTGGGGTTATGGGAGTCCCAATTTCAGAGAACAGGAAAGGAATCCCACCTTCTGGAACAGGTAGTAAGTGGGAAATTGGGCTATTGAATGGCAGCGGTAGTTAATCTGGGTGGAGTCTGTTTGGTCCATGGGAGGTAGATCTGAGTGGGTTTCCTGGAGTTTGTGTTTACAAAAGAGATAAGTTTGTTAATTGCATGAAAGTTTTAAGATGAGCTCAGGGAAGACAAAACCCTTTTCTGGAGCAGGAGGAGCAAGACCGGCCTTTTCCTTCTGTCTAGGAGACTGAATATATGTAAATTTTAGTATAATGAGAAACATTTTTAAGTTTACATTTTAAAAGCAATCAAAGGAAACTCAAAAATTAGATGACCTTCTGAGTATGATCATTGATCATATAATTTAGCATGAGAAACACCTGAAGTCTATAGTTAAAAGACAATCGAAGGAAATTTAAAATTTGAGCTTGTGATTATAAAAGTTGAATTGTATAGAAGAATGTTTTATTAGGGTTAGGCTAATTTTTAAGAACTCTATTGATTAATTGGATAGTAGCATAACAAGGGGAGGAAATATGAAACATTTAGTCACTGGAAAATGAGTTTAGAACATAAAGTGACAGAAGGTTACATCTGTGAAAGGTTGCATCTGAACTTGTGCCTTCCTGTCTGTCTTTGATAGGAGATCTGGTAGTCTTAGCTAGGTAGTAAGTTAACTAATGAGCTAATAAGGTGGTGGGTTACCTCAGGGTAAGGAGCTATAGGTTTGTTTTCTAGCTATCAAGCTGCAGTTAGCTTAGCTCTCAATGTAGTCAGAAATCCGGGAAGAATAAATTATAATCTAGATGTCATTAATTAAAATGACAGAGTTGGTCAGTAGTCCACTACCTAACTAGTTCCCAAGTCCCTGTGGTCTCTATCGTAACTTGGGCAGTGTCAGCCAGGCCATAAGGTTCAGAAGAAGCTTTTTCCCATAGAATAGGAAGATGGGAGACATGACTCACCTTGTCTTAGCCAATATGAGACATTTAACTCTCTTGGTATCCTCTGTGATTGTCCACACTGTGCCCTGGCAGCAGGCAAGGCAAATGGAGCAATGTTTCTCAGTGGTTCTCATACCACAATTCAGGCAGTCCTGTCACTTTGTCCATATCTTCTTGGAGACCTTGTGGGGCAGGGATCACCTTAAACATTTAATGTTACATTTAGCACTGTTCTGACAAGATTGAGAGCCAGTATCTATTAAGCATATCTGAGACAATCTGTATTTGTTTAACTACTTTTCCTGGATGTATGTAGCAAATAAAGAGAGCACACTGTGCTTAATGACAGTAGCAGAAACAAGGCTAAACATATATTTAAGGCAGGGATCTTTAACTTTTTTTACTGTTTAAAAATCATTATTTACCAAGGCAGGATAGAATGAAAATCTTGTCTTAATTAGTCAAAGACACTTGTCCAAAGTGTCTTTGGAGACCTTAAGTCAGACTGTATTCCTAAAGGCAGCAAAGTGGGGACTGCCCATAACAAAGATTGCTGATGGTCATGGGACTGCCCTTAGTTAAGATGGCATTGAAATGACAGCTCTACCCAGAGGGAAGTCATCTGTTTGTTATGTCTTAGAACGGGATGGCAGAAGTGGCTAAGTATCTTAGAATGGAAGAGCAGAAGCAAGACAGAGACAAAGATGAATCTAAGTGGCTCAGTGTGAGGGGTGTGGCATAGCAGTGGGAGGTGGCAGTGGGAGTGCACTGAAAGCAAGTCAAAAAGGCTATCAGGAGTGGAGAACAAGCAATAAAAGAATGAGGGGGGATAGAAAGCCTACCGATTGCTGGTGAGAGAGTTGTAAAAGTTCTCCTTTTAAAGCCCCAGTAAGTAGCCATTTACAGTTATTGCATTGTGGATAATGGGGCCAAATTTAGCCTGTGAATTAGACTGGGAGGTGTGGTGGCAAGACATTCCCTTCTGGGTGAGAGTAGAAACTAGTGTGACTTACCAATTCCAGTGTCCTAAGAACAGCCAGGCCAGATCTCCAGGTCGTCATGAGGTGAACTTGGGGGCTGAGCTCTGGGCAGTGCCCTGAGTGACTTGGGAGGAGAACAGTTCACCCAGGCCTGGGACAGCAATGAGAAAAGGAACTGACTCAGAAGAAGGAAAGGTCTCACCCAATGGAAAATGTCCTAGAACGACGAGTTGGCAAGAAGGCCAGTCATAAAGACCATGAATACCTTTACCCTCAAGGACTCTAGGGTGGCTGTAAGCTCAACAGCCCTCCTTTGGGACCAGGAGACATTTACACTGACCCATGGGGGAACAAAGCTTACCAGTTCACAGGTGTTTAGATGGATAGGTCTAGTGAGCAATCTGATGTGGCTGGAGTTCCATGTGGTGGCAGAAGATGTGAACCTGAGAGTCTCTACTCAAAGTCTCACAGCACCAATGTTGTGTTTTATAAAAAAAGAAGGAGAATCCCAGGATATGTTTTATGAAGAGATGAATGGTGAGGTGGGAGGGATGCCTCAGCAGACCCATGCTGAGGCATCCCTTCTACCTGAGGTACCAGCCATATAATGGGTTTAGTATGGAATAGAGTTTATTTAGGGCATGGGGAGGGGAGTTAGGAAGGGAGGGGGGAGAGAGGGGAGGAAGAGGCAAACCAGGAACATGTGGAGAGAGGGGGAGAGGGGAAGAGGGGAAGGGAGAGAAAGGGGAGAAAGGGGTCAGGGAGAAAAGAGAGTAAGAGAGGGAGGAGGGGTCAAATAGCCCCTTTTATAGTAAGCCAAGCCTACCTAGATGTTGCCAGGTAACTGCTGGGTGGAGCTTAGAAGGAATGCTAACACTTGTGATATGGGAACGGCTTGAAGGAAGTACTCTTAGTTTGACCACACTTCTTAATTCCACAACAAAAGAAGCAAGAAAAGGTCCAATTATGTTTATCCCTAATAAATCCCAAACTAAATATAACTTACCTTTTATAATGAGGTGAAATTTACATGACTAATTAAGCATTTAGTGACTATTAGTGATTAAACCTTTAAAAGTGAACTGTCTGATGGCACGCAGTACATATGTACTAACTACCAGCTCAGGTTCCCAAACCTTTTCATTGCCCCAAAGGAAACCTCTCCCCATTAAACTACTGCTCCCCTTCCCTCTCCTCCAGCTTCTGAAAACCCTTAACTTTCTATATATTTCTATGGACTTACCCATTCTGAACATTTCCTATAAATAGAATTAAACAAAATGTGGCCTTTTATGTCTGGATTTGTTTTTTATTCTGTAGGATGTTTTCAAGATGTATTCACATGCATATAACACATATAAATAAACCAGTGCTTTGCATGATTAAATAATATTCTACTGTGTGGCTATATGGGTACCTATGCACTCTCTGGGCATTTAAGCTGTTTCCACCTTTTCCTATTGTCAGTAATGCTGCTGTAAAGGTTTGTGTATGTTCTCATTAAACAAATACGCATCCCAAGGCCTTTGTATATAGACCTTGTTGTAAAATCGCTGAATCGTACTTTAAATTGGCGCACGCCTTTAATCCCAGTACTTGGGAGGCAGAGGCAGGCGGATTTCTGAGTTCGAGGCCAGCCAGGTCTACAGAGTGAGTTCCAGGACAGCCAGGGCTACACAGAGAAACCCTGTCTCGAAACCCGCCCCCCCCCAAAAGAAGACGCCACAAATGATTTTCCATACTGCCTGTTCCATTTGCTGTCCCTACCAGCAGTGTCAGAATACTCTCAGCGTCCTTGCCAACATTTGCCATTTTAAAAATAATTGCCACACTTGAGAACCATAAATGCACCTTTGAACACATCAGTTTCTATGTCTTTCTATTTGTATCTTCGCATATTTTGCCTCTATACACACAAACAGATAAGATGCATGTGCACACATATGCACACACTTTGGGTCTTAAACTTTAGTGTAAGACCTCAGTGGGAGTTGTTGATTACACCTCAGCTTTGGATGTAGTCAAATGGATACTGGCCACTGGAGAAGAAACTGGAGGCAAATGTCAGATTACCCTGAGTACTGCAACAGAATACCAGCCGCAGTTCTCCCATGTCTCTTGTGGTTGTCACAGACCATCCCCACTCTGTCTTCCCTATGCCCCATAGCTACTACCCAGCCCCCAACTCAGGTGGGTCACTCTCTGCTCAACCACAGGCCATGGTTGCCATAAGATTCAATGGAAATACTGAAAAATCTGTCTTTCTATGTTCTTGGTCTTTTTCCCTTGCAGTTTTTAATCTTCTTTCTTTGTCCCATATGTATAGTGTTTTGCTTATAATATGGTGGGGTGAATTTCTTTTCTGGTCCAATCTATCTTTTTCTTTAGGTTAGGAAAATTAATTTCTATGATTTTGTTGAAAATATTTTCTGGGCCTTTGAGCTGGGATTCTTCTCCTTTTTCTATTTCATGACTGTTAGGTTTGGTTTTTTCATACTGTCCCATATTTCCTGAATGTTTTGAGTCAGAAATTTTTTAGATCTAACCTTTTCTTTGACATGTGTATCCATTTCTTCTATGGTATCTTCACTGCCGGAGATTCTCTTCCATCTCTTCCATTCTGTTGGTGAAGTTTGCCTCTGGGGTTTCTGTTCGTATTCTTAAATCTTCCATTTCCAGAATTCCGTCAGTTTCTGGTTTCTTTAATGCTTCCATTTTCATTTTCAGTTCTGAAAGTTCACTTCCTTTTAGTGTTTTTTTTTTTTTTTGGTCTCTTTAAGGAATTTATTCATTTCTTCCTGGATTTCTTTAAGGGATTTATTTTATTTCCTCTTTAAAGACTTTTATCATCTTAATATAGTTTGTTTTAAGGTCTATGCCAACCTGACTTATAGACACTAAGAGACCACAGATGCCAGCCTTTATTATACTCAGGAAAGTTTAAAAAGTTATCACCATAGATAGAGAAAATAAGATGTTCCATGATTAAGTCAAATTTAAATAATATCTATCTATAAATCCAGCCCTACTAGGGAAACTCCAACGTAAGTTAACTACACCCATGAAAACACAAGAAATAAATAATTTCGTATCAGTAAAACCAAAACAAGAAAAAACTCAGACGTACACATGGACATACACAAACACCACCACCACCACCACCACCACCACCACCACCACCACCACCACCACCACCACCAGCACCACCACCACCACCACCACCACGACGATCATCAACAACAACAACAAAACAGGAACTAAGAATCATCGGTCATTGATATTTATCAGTTATCAGTGGTCTCAATTACCTAACACAAAGACACAGACTAGTAGAATAGATGTAAAAACCAACCCATCTTTCTGTTGCATACAAGAAAAACATCTCAACCTTAAGGATAAAAATTTCCCCAGGATAAAGAATTGGACAAAAATGTTTTAAGCAAATTGACCTAAGAAGTAAGCTGGTATAGCCACTTTAATATTTGACAAAAAAATTCTTCAGAACAAATTTTTTCAAAAGAGATGAAGAAGGACACTAAGTACTCATCAGAGGAAATATCCACCAAGATGACATTTCAATTCTTAACATCTGTGCCCCAAATCTAAGGGCACCTACTTTGTAAAAGAAGCACTCCTGCAGCTTAAATCCCATATTGACCCTCACACACTGATACTGGGAGACTTCAATACCTGACTCTTAGCAATGGATAGGTCATCCGGACAAAAACTAAACGGAGTAATGCTGGAGCTAACTGATGCCATAAACCAAATGAACCCAGCGGGTGTTTTCAGAACATTAACCTCAAACACAAAAAGATTGGTGCTTCTTTTCAGCATCTCATGGAACTTTCTCCAAAATTGACCATAACTCAGACAGAAAACGAGTCTCAATTGGTACAAGAAAAATTGAAATAACTCCTTGCATCCTATCAGATCACCATGGATTAAAGCTGGAAGAGAACAACAGAAAACAACTCTCTACTGAATGAGTCAAAACAGAAATCAATTAAGACTTTTTAGAGTTTAATGAAAATGAATACCAAACATACCCATATTTATGAGACACAATGACAGAAGTGCTGGAAGGAATGTTCATAGCTCTGAGTACCTACATAAAATTGGTGAGATCTCATACTAGCTACTTAACAGTATACCTGAAAGCTCTAGAACAAAAAGAAATAAACACACCCAAGAGGAGTAGCTGGCAACAAATAATGAAACTCAGAGCTGAAATCAATAAATTACAAACACGGAGATAAATACAACGAATCAATGAAATAAAGTCTTTTTTTTCTTTTTGAGAAAATCAATAAGATAGACAAACCCTTACCTAAGCTAACTAAAAGAGACTAAACAAATTAATAAAATCAGAAATGAAAAGGGGACAAAACAACAGACACCAGGAAATCCAGAGAATCATAAGGACATATTTTAAAATCCTGTACTCCCCAAAATTGGAAAATCTAAGAGACATGGATGAATTTTTTCAATACATGCCACTTAAAGTTAAATCAAGATCAGATAAATAATTTAAATAAATCTATACCCACTAGTGAAATAGAAGCATTCGTTAAATGTCTCCCAACCAAAAAGAAGCACAGGGCCAGATAGTTTTAGGGCAGAATTCTGCCAGACTTTCAAAGAAGAATTAACACTAATACTTCTCAAATCATTTTGGAAAATAGAAACAGAAGGAACATTACCAAATTCATTTTATGAGGTCACAGTTATCCCGATACCCATATGAACACTCAACAAAGAGAATTGCATACCAATTTGCCTCGAGAACAGACATGCAAAAATACTCAATAACACACTCAGAACCCGAGTCTAAGAACACATCAGAAAGATCATCCACTATGATCAAGTAGGTTGATTCAACATATAAAAGTCAGTAAATAGTATATAGGACACAAGCAGAACATGGCCCACAGAATCAACTAAGCACGCCTCACGGGCTCACAAATACTGAAGTACCAAGCACAGGCTCTCTGAGGGTCTGCTCTGTTGTTATGGCTCTTAGCTTGGTGTTTCAGTGACTCTCTAACAGAGGGAACAGGTGTCTGCTCTTGGGATCTTTTCCTCTCATTGTGTTGCCTTGCCCAGCCTTGATATGAGGGCTTTTGTCTTGTCTTATTGAATCTTGTTTTGCTCTGTGCAGATGTTGTTTCTTGGAAATCTACTGTTTTCTAATGGGAAATAAAAAGGAAGTAGATTTAAGGGAGGGGGAAGTGGCAGGGCAAGCTGGGAGGAGTAGAGGGAGGTGAAACTGTGGCTGGGATGTATTGTTTGAGAGCAACTATCTTTAATAAAATATAAACAAAACAAACCTATCCACTAGAGAGTGGTTGCCATCAGTGAAGTCAGAAACAAGATGGCCTATGTTGCATCTTCACAGAGTCTCTATGGAGGGAGATCTCTGAGTGACACAGTAGGTGAGCAGGTGATCATAGCTTCAAGGATTAGTGTGGGGATCACATCGTAAAGTCGTGACACAGTTCTCTGAGGGCATGCTACCTGAGCCCAGGGCACTGTGCAGGCCAAGTTGGTTTTGAGATATCTTCCAGATTGGAGGAGGGTGTGTGTGGAAGTGGTTTGTTAGGTACTGGGCTGGACAGCTTGTGGACTAAGGCTGGGGAAGCTGCTCTGGGTACCTGAGGAGGCCATCATCACGTTTTTGGGTTCAGAACCCAATCTGTAGATGCTTACGGAAACCAAAGAGCCCTGTGGGCCTTAGGTCTTTTCTGTATTGTAAAGAAGTTAGCTCATGTTCTGTACAACCCACCTCACCCCATATCCCAAGAGTCTCTAAGTGTATTGTGTATAGAAAGACAGTGAAGTCGGGGAGTTTCTGACCATTTCCTTTGCCCTTGCTTCTATCTCACAGTTGTTATGGCAGTCCTGACTGTACATGAAAGCTTTTACTGAATGATATGAGGTGGGACCCAAAGACATTTTGTTATAAAGCTTCAAAAGCAGCAGGGAGTGCCTATTCTTCCCTATGGACTGCTGGAGGCCATAGTAGAGCTTCTGGGCTAAGAGAATACAGACTGAGAGTCCCTGTGCTCTCATAAGATAGTCTGAATCTAAAGGAGGCCTCTCTCTCTCTCTCTCTCTCTCTCTCTCTCTCTCTCTCTCACACACACACACACACACACTGTGGTTCCACAGCTGGGTGGAGCTTTAAAAATCATAGAGAAACGAGACACCACCATCGAAACATTAGACTCTGTTCTCACAGCTGGTTGGAGGCAGCAGACTTTTCAGTAGAAGTTTCTAAAGGAGTGCCCTGTCAATCATTCCCTGCTTACATGACATCTCCTAATGAGGATGCACAGCAGGACAGGGAAACTGAGTTGGAAGTGGACCACATAAAACTACACGGCAAGCTACACACGTCTCTCTGCCCGTGCATGACCCATGTTCAGGGACATTATCAGGTATGCTAAGGAGGCAGGTGCTTGTCCATGTCTGTTTTCTGCTGAACTAACAAGGAGTCTGAGGCCAGAGATTTTTGGAGTGTTTTGTTTTGTTTGTTTGTCTTGGAGGTTGAAAGTCTGATAGTATGTGCAATGTCTATTCAGCACATCTGGTGAGGGCCTCGGGCCTCATCACAGAAAGTATAAGAGAAAGAGAGGAGGGAGGGGTTGTGTTACAGGGCCTGTCTCCTAATAGCTTACTATCCATTAATCTGTTAAACATCACATGATCTGCACTCATGACTTTGGGAATTACAGTTCTAACATGTGAATGTAGAGAGAGTGCTTGCAGGACACAGACAAGAATGCATCAATCCAGTTGACCAAGTGTGAGATGGGAGAGCATGAAGGGTGGAGCTATGGGGGCATTTAAGAGGCAGCCCAGCTAAGGGAGTCGGGGGAGTCGAGATGGCTTTTAGCTGAGTTTCTCTGGGTGAGAGGATGGCAGTGTGATAGGGACAGGAAATTCTGAAGGGTGCACTTCATAAGTAATGCAAGAGAATCAGGAAAGCCACATCACATCCCAAGAGAGTGGGCAGGATCTGCTTCACCAGCGTACTATAGCTGGATATCAGGAGATGACATGGGATTTTAACAAGCTCATGATCTAAAGGGGAAAAATAACACAACTCAGAAATAAAAATGTACATACATGGTGGTGTACACTTGGGCTACATGGAAAAATACGGTCTTTAAAAAAGACAGGAGGCATGAGGAGTCATGGCTGAGACTTCTTCATAAAGCAGGTGACATGTAGATTAAAGCTGAAGTGAGAGTTGTTTGCATGTTAGTCTGAAACCAAGAAGTTAGAGCCAAGGATCAGACTGGCCAGGTAACCCTGTATACCACTCACAGCTCCATACATGCAGTGGCTGGCCTCTCTTCATGGTTTCTGTGTAGCCAGGCATGGTGGTTATTGTCTCTTAGACCAGCGACACCTGCAAGGACAGACTTCCTTCCCATGCTGTGTGTAGACAGATACACACTGCAAGGTTGCTTCCTATCAAGGGAAGCAAATGTATATTATTCTGCTCTGGAATGTTTTCAGTTTTATTTCCTTAATTACTTCGAAGGATTAACTTTCTTTCAAAAAAAGAAAAGAAAGCTAATTTGAGGGGTGGGAATTAACTGTGAAAAATTAACTTTCAATTCTTCAAATGAACTTTAGATATATGACTCTATGGGAAATACTCTGTGGCCTTGGTAAAGTACTTGTATCTGGCATCTTGGTGACAAGCAGCACTTCCCCTTGGGGAGCATACCGGAAGGATCAGTGGGAGTTACTGGGCTTGGGAGCTCAGGGTTGGCAGCGTAGAACCTTACACAGTCACACTCAAAATAAGATCCTTGCTGGTGAGAAGGAACAGTTTCCACAGTTAGCTTCTGGTTGGGTTTGTGGTTCGTGATTTAATGTGTTGAAAGGCAAGTTTTTTTTTTTTTTTTTTTTTTTGTGTGTGTGTGTGTGTGTGTGTGTGTGTGTGTGTGTGTGTGTGTGTGT
>JANHMN010000016.1:57435949-57449799 GCA_030674055.1 Rhabdomys pumilio | reverse complement strand
GAGAGAGAGAGAGAGAGAGAGAGAGAGAGAGAGAGAGAGAGGAGGGTACCTAAGGCCAAGGATTCCAGAAGAGGGAGGGCATTAGATCTCCTGTATCTGGATATATAGGCTAGCCAATGCAGGTGCTGGGAAGGAGCAATGTGCTGGCTAGTTTTATGTCAACATAACACAAGCTACAGGATTCTTTTAGAAGACAGAACTTCAGTCTGTCCCCACCAGATTAGCCTGTGAACAAGCCTTTGGTACGTTTTCTTGATTGATGATTGACATGGAAGGGCCCAGCTGACTGTGACTGAAGCCATCTCTGGGTTGTTGGTCCTGGGTGCTATAGAAAAGCAGGTTGAGCAAGCCATGAGGAGCAGGCCAGTAGGCAGCACTCTTCTGTGGCCTCTGCATCAGCTCCTGCCTCCGGGTTCCTGTCTGGAGTTCCTGCCTTGAATATTAACTGAAAGATAAAATCAACCCTTTTCTTCCTAAGTGTTTGTTTTATTACAAGTATTTATCACAAGTGTTTTATTTTATCACAGCAAGATAACCTCTAACTAAGACAAGCTCTAAGTGTTTCTAATGATTGAGCTGCCTCTCTAGCCCCTCTTTTCCCTGTTTTAGATGACACTATAGCAACCAGTAAGTCTGACCTGCCTTAGCTACACGCCCCTCTATCTAAGTCTTCCGTCTTTCAAGGGCAGTCTAGGACAGCCCTTTGTAGGACCTATTCTTAACCACGGCAACCTGTGTGCACACTTCCTTTCTAGGAAAGCTCACAGCATTTTGGGCCAGCATTAAGTCACTTGGACATAATTTTGTGATTTTATGGGAATGTCTTGCTTGCCAGCTCAGATGATAAGGACATCTGTGGCAAGGCAAAGTTCCTGTGTATTTGGTCCTTCACTCCACTTTCTAGCCCAGTAGTAGGTAGATGAGGGGGAGCATCTGTGGAGAGGCTACAGGCTTGCATTTCGTACTCTTATATACTGCAGTGTCTCACACGCATGGTTTGTATTAAGAGAAACAAAAAGCTACTGGGGGAATGCAACCATTGGTCATTGTGGTCTATCTTGGTGCAAATAGTGGTCACTGACGGATACTAGAGTATAAAGATGCATGCTTCTGTGTGTTCCCATGTAAGTATGCGCTCATGTGGCAGTCTAGCTATGGACTGGCACCAGGGCTTCAGAGTTGTTCCTTAAGGACTGTATGCTAAATGAAGGAGAACTCTACTCCTACTCCCTGCCTGCTTGTGAGTTTTCCCCAGGGTAAAGTGTTTACATATGCTCCACTATGTTCATAACAGCCTTATTTATAATAGCCAGAAGCTGGAAAGAACCCAGATGTCCTTCAACAGAGGAATGGATACAGAAAATGTGGTACATTTACACAATGGAGTATTACTCAGCTATTAAAAATAATGAATTCAAGAAATTCTTAGGTAAATGGATGGAACTAGAAAATATCATCCTGAGTGAGTTAACCCAATCACAAAAGAACACACATGGTATTTACTCACTGATAAACAGATATTAGCCAAAAAGCTTAAAATAGCCAAGATTCAACTCACAGACCCCATGAAGCTCATGAAGAAGGAAGACCAAGTGTGGATGCCTTGGTCCTACTAAGAAGGAGTAACAAAATACTCAAGGGAGCAAATATGGAGACAAAGTGTGGGACAGAAACTGAAGGAGAGGCTGAATGAGGACCATTCCACCTGGGTATCTATCCCATGTACAGTCACAAAAGGTAGATGCTGATGTGGATGTCAGGAAGTGCATGCTGACAGGAGCCTGATATAGCTGTCTCCTTAGAGGTCTGCCAGAGTCTGACATATACAGAGGCAGATGCTCACAGCTAGCCATTGATCTGATCAAGGGGTTCCAAATGGAGAAGTTAGAGAGAAGACTAAAGGAACTGAAAGGGTTTGTGGCCCCATGAGGAGAGCAACAATACCAACCAAACAGAGTTCCCTAGGGTCTAAACCACCAGCCTGGGAGCACATAAGAGGGACCCATGACTTCATCTGTGTATGTAGGGGAGGATAGCCTTGTTGGGCATAGGTGGGAGAGGAAATCCTTGGTCCCATGAAGGCTGAACACCGAGTGGGGAGGATTCTGGGGTGGGGAGGTGGGAGTGGGGGCAGATGGGGGCACATCCTCATAGAAGCAGGAGGAGGTGGGATGGGATAGGGGGTTCCTGGGTAGTGGGGGGAATGAGGTAAGGAGAGAAAATCTGAAATGTAAATATAATATCTAAGAAAAAAAAGAAAAAATGTTTACAGACTAGGGGCATTGGTAAGTTGGAGGAATTTGGTTTTAGTTAGCTCAAGTATTACTAAGCAACATCTGAGAAGTATGTGTACATTCTGTTGGTCTGGAGCAAATGTGAAGGCTTCTGGATATCTGGTAGAAAACTGTGGGATGCAAGTGCAGAGGCCAGGATCTCTTCATATTGCACTGAATGTGCCTGCTGTCCTGGGCCTTGCCATGGCCTTGTGGCATGGTACCCCAGGCTTCTCCAGGAATCAAGTTCTTATTTCTTCAGCTCTACCCACCATGCCTTGCAGTGGTCCTGTGAGGTGGTACCTCAGATCATAGGAATGAAAGATTTACTCTGCCATTACTAGAAATTGCATTAGCAGATGACTCTTGTTAGCCTTGTCTCTCAAGAGATAGACATGCCTAGAGCATATCTCTTCCTTGTAGAAAGGATACCTACAAATTGACGGAGCAGGTGTACAAAGCTCTGGTACTGTGCCCACTAGGGAGACTTCTAAAGAGCTGGTGTGGCTCTGAGCTCACGGTGACTGAGGCCTGGTTACTTCTTGTCTCTCCCTGGGCTTTGATCCTAAGGTCTTCTGCACGTGTCTTATATGTAATCTTCATCTTAGCGTTTGCTTCCCATATGGGTTTGTTCAGACAGCCCTGAAGGCATCTCCTGATCACTGATCTACTGACCACACCTTTGTGTTTGTCAGCATGTATTTGATAAGCTGACACCTTGTCCCACCAGCCTATTTTCCACCAAGAATAGTCACAGTCAAATTGTACTAAATTGTAATCCATTCTAGATGTGGCAGTTGGTGTAAATGAAGTAACTGAGACTCTGCACCGTGTGCTCATAGGTGTTTGAACACACCCGTGTGGCACTGTCAGTGCTCAGTCTTCAAGATGAGGCTGTACATTACTCTCTAGAGCTCATGCCTTAGAGTTCACAGTGTGAGCCACAAGAGCTCTCTTGGGGTCAGAATGCTGCAAAAGGGCCCTGAATGCTGTGCCTACCTGCCATGGGACTGGCTCCACACTATGGCATTTATTCTCCAAGTCTTAGTTCGGGCTATCAGCCTTTTCTTATTTGATCTTAGAGCCCATTCACTAGAAAAAAAAAGTTACAGTGGAGTGGTGGGGGCAGATTGCATGGTAAACTCCTAGAGAAGGAGTTTAAAAAGATGCTTCTGTAAGCCATAGTGTTTTCTAACTCCCTGCCTGGTTGATAACAGACGTCCTGCATGCATCCTCAAAGAATAAAAGGAAGCTGGTCCAGACTCTGGGTCTCAAGCTTGAGCTGGGCAGGCCTTAAGTGGTTGTTACCAAGGAAAGGTAGGCATTTGCAAGAATCTCTTTCAAGACTTTTGGTCTCCTGGGAATTCTATACCTGAACAGTAACCTAGCAGGGATCAGATTGCAAGGCAGAAGTCATCTTCTGAAGGTGAATAGAGTTCTTAAAGTTTTATTTAGTAACCTCCCTTTTTTTGTCTAAGTGAGAAACAAAACCAGAATTCTACCTGGAGTTAACCCTAAGCAAACAGTGGTGTGCACAATGGATTATGGCAGCTGAAACCTGAGCAGGCCCCACCCTTAGCAAAGGGCCAGGCAGCCAAGTTTGCCTTTGATGCCCTCACCCCTCGCTGGCTGGCTCCACCTGCACCAAGATCACTCTCCCGAGGTTGTCTCCATGAACTTCAAAGCTGGGACTCCACCCACAGAGCAGCTCCACCTAGCCAGAGATGCAGGCAGAACCTTTCAAGGAGCCAAATTAGCAGCTTCAAGAATCAGCATTAGTTTCTTCTTGCTGCTGGTTGACTTTGAACTCTCTATCACAGTTTTCTTTCTGCCATTGGCTTTGAACTTCAGTGCTTCAGTGCCTGAATTATCTTGTTATAACTGCATCAACACCTGCCAGATAGCTGCTGGAATACTAGTTACTCCCTTGCCCAAGAGAAGCACATGTCCATCCCCCTATCTGTATGTTATCCTATTAATAGTAGGCTGATGGGAGCTGGGGAGAGCTCAGAGGTAAAGATCACTAGTTGTTCTTGCAGAGGTTTCAGGCTCAGGTTCTAGCACCCATGTGGTCGTGCACAAATGTCTGTAACTCTAGTTCTAGGGGATCTGATGCCTTCTTCTGGCCTTCAGGGGCACTAGGGACACAGGGTGTTCATGTTTACATTCTGGCAAAACACCCACATGCGTAAAGTAATTAGTAAATAAATTTTAAAAGCTAGGCTGATAAAGGCTGGAAATATTGCTCAGTGTTATAGCACCTGTCTGATTTGCTCGAGAATCTTTGGGGATTATTTTGGGGCTGGAGATGTAGTGCAAAAGCAAACCCATAAAAACAAAACATGAGTTTAGGTTGCAGGAGCATATTGTCCTCTGAGAGGCTCTACCCAGCAGCTGACTCAGACAGATACAGACACCCACAGCTTGGGGACTCTTATAGAATAGGAAGAAGGATTGCAGGCCCTGAAGGGGATAGGAACTCCACAGGAAGACCAACAGAGTCAACTAACCTGGACCCTTGGGGGCTCTCCGAGACTGAACCACCAACCAAAGAACATACATGTGTCGAACTTAGGCCTCCCTGCATATATGTAGCAGATGTGTAGCTTGGTCTTCATGTGGGTCCTGAACAACTGGAACGGGGGCTATCCCCAAAGCTGTTGCCTATAGGTGGGATATTTTCTTCTAGCTGGGCTGCCTTGTCTGGCCTCAGTGGGAGACGAAGTGTCTAGCTTCCCAGAGACTTGAAGTGCCAGGGTAGGGGAGATTCCCAGGAGGCTCCACCTGCTCAGAGGAGAAGGGGGTTGAGGATGGGGAAAGGATGTGGGAGGGGGTGGCAGGGAGGCGGTCAGTGAGTGGGCTGTAAGGTGAATAAGCAAAAAATAAATAAATAAATAAATAAATAAATAAATAAATAAATAAAGAGTTTATGTTGCAAGGACAACAATAAGAAAAAATAGCCTGGGGAAAGCCAGAGTAGCCCTTAAGGCTTGCCTGGGATTGGAGCTTTTCCTCTTTACAGGTCATTGAGGGAGAAGTAGCCCCACCTTTCTTGAACCCTTGAGGACCTTCTACCTCACCATGCTCCCTTTTTCATGGTAGCCTGAAAATCATATGCGTGCCAGCTCACTACACGTTCTGTAAATGAGTTCCCAAGGCTTGTTTTCATGGGGATTTAGGAAGAAAACCATTTTGGCAGCTTGATGTTCTTTCCACGGGATACCAGTACTTGCCACTCTTGCAGTGTGGCTTGCAAAGCCAGACCCAAGTACATAGGGGCTGTGTGCACACACCTGAGTAGTTCACTTTGCCAAGAGTAGAGAACACAGTTGCTGCTTGCCAGTGAAACAAACATGGACAGTTACCTAAACTCTGTTCTTGTTGAATGCAGAATGTTTGAAAGGCAACATGGAACTTCCACATAGAGTTCTTGAGTTAGGTCTGTCCTTGTCTCTTGGATGTGAAGTGCCAGCCAAAAAAACATGAGGCTCTGCAGCGGGTAAGCAGGGTTCTTTGGGTGAGTCTTCAGCTACTGTGACTGACTTCCAGTTCATAGAATATGATAGAAAAGGGGCCAGAGTCTTTGGAAATATCTGGGTTTGTTATGATTCAGTGGCATTGGGTGGGTTAATTGTTCTTACTGAAAAATTCTTAATCTATTCTAAATCTTCAAACATTATCCAATTCTTGAAGGCTCATCTCAGATTTTCCTTAGTGAATGTAGTTTGGAGACTCTCCCTCTGGTCTCATGGTGGATTTGTGTTGCAGTGAGGGGTAGTAATAACAGGATGACAGCGACTGTTCTAAGCACCCAAAGTCCTGTGTCACTATTTAGCTTAGTCCTTGTCAGGAAAGAGCTGGGTAAATGTGTGTCGTCCTTTGGACCTGACTTTGGGATGAGGAGTTGAGACATTGGGTCTCATTGAATAGATGCTTTGCCTGTGGGGCATGTGGAGACAGTGCTGGGATTCAAGAGAGGCCCAGGGATGCATTCATTCCCCAGAAAGAAAGCAGAATGACTCTGGAGGTCACAGTGCAAGGCCATTTCAATGCCAAGGGCTGGCAGATTTCAGCATTTGGAGATTTTTCTACAGAAACTGTGAAGAGCAGGGTGTCAGGCTGGGGATGGGTGTGGCAGGGAGTTAAGTCACCCTAGTTGTGAGACAGGAACCTGAGATTGTGAGACAGACAGATCATTATATTAATAGCTTTCTGATTCTTCTGTTTCTCAATATTGTAATTTCAATCCTAATGACTTCAGCCACAATTTCTTCTCCAGTAATTAAAAATCTAGAAAGTTCTGGGCCCTCAGATTACAATCTCGGAAGCACAGGCCTTCCTCATGCATGGACTCTTCTCCATGCTCATCTTGCAGGCCTACAGGTTATGTGTCTCCTTAGCCTTGGCTGATGATAGGGCCCTGTGACGCTCATTACTGAACATACAGCCCATTTGGTTTTATTCTCTGTGTGGGGACATCAATGTGGCCTTTTCTGGGATCTCACGTCTCTTCTGTTGATGCTTCAGTCTGTTCTGTGATTAACTTCTCTCCCTAGGGGAGTGGGCCTCTACTGTCCCTACCCTAAGTGTCTTTTCCTCCTCCCTAGTCTTCAGAGGACTGGCTGAAGTCACTGTTTCCCGAATGTTTATGCTTCTCACACAGATCCAAGATAGCTCCAATGGCCACCCCACTGCTCTTAAGTCCTCCTCTTGAAGTGACATCTCTTTTAGGCCAGAATCCATAGCTTTGCATTGTTGGCTCAGAGAAAACCGGACTTGTACTGCACAGGGGCCCACTTAAAGGAAGGCTGCACTTTCTCTGTAAAATAGATGATAACTGATAACTTCACCTCCTCAGGGCAAAGGTGTGAGCGGAGAAGACAGAGCTTCTGTTTGAGATGGATTGACTGTTCCCCCATGAAATCCACCTGCTGTGAACTCAGTTCTGTTCTGCAGCTCATCTGTGCTCTTCCTTCAGACTCAGCCATCTCTCCGTCTCATACTGCCGTGCACTCATACCCAGAGCAGAAGCTTCCACTTCCCTTACAGTTTATCTTGGCCTCTTATTTAACTATCTGTGTCTTTTGTGGTTATACTCTCTAAGTTCTCACTGTCAACTGTGTCGTGGCTTTGAAACATGGCAATCTGTATCCGTTAAAAGCAGACTGGACAGCATTCAGCTATTAAACAAACTACATTGTGGCCGATGGCCTTAACCCATGAGGGCCTTGAAGTCAGGCCCTGGAAACTTAAACCAGGAATGAATTCTGATAGCTTGGCTGGAAATAGAGAAGAAACTTCAGATGTATTGAAGATTGGGTAAGAAAGGAATGTTCTTGATGTGATCTTGTCTAGTAGGCAGTGGCGTCTTTTGGCATCCTATGTGTATCCATGCCTTCTCAGCTAGAATTTAGTGTCATAAAAGCTGAAGCCTGTGCTTCCCCCAGGTGAGTCTATACGCATCAGCTAGGGTTACTGGGGAGTTCCCCTTCTGCTGAAGGAACACATTCCATGCACACATAACAGGCAGGAACACCTGCCATTGTCACCCACAGAGCCTGATTGTCTCACTCCTTCACTGAACATTGTACAGGTCTTCCTGAAGGCCAGTGTACGGGTGACTAGTGGAACTGGGGAGACAAATCCCATCTTTGCATTCTGAAATTCCCTCTGCTCACCTCAGTTCAAGGGCTTTGGACTCTTCTCCCAAGTGGATGGTATCCTCTAGGCTTTGCTTCACACTGTGAGCCCCCGACATCATGCCATTGCCACCACCCACTCTTACGGCTGTGAGAACAGCATATGTTTCATTTTGATGCACATACAGGTGACATAGAAACACCACAAGAATCACAATTGCACTCTCTGTACCATGAAGATGATGCCATGGTTTCTAAGACCTTATACTATCTACTTGCCTACATTTTTTTCTTTGTTTTTAAAATGTATGTATGTATGTATGTATGTATGTATGTGTACATGTATGTATTTATGCATGTATATAGTATGTATATTTGCGTGTGTGTGTGTAGGCACATGTGTGCCACTGCATATATTTGGAGTTCAGAGGACAAGTTCACCTTGCACCTTGTTTGAGACAGCCTCTTTTCTTTGTTGTTTAGCAGGCTAGCTGGCCTTCTTCTATTTCTGTCTCCCATTTCAGCATATGGGCACCAGGATTCCATCCATGCTCCCACACTCAGCTTTACTGAGCCACCTCTCTAGCTCCTGGGTTCATACTTCTCTGGGGAAAGCTTACCAAGTGTTGTAAGTTATTACTACTTTTAGCAATTTAGGTGTCCTTGACTTAAATGTTGTTAGGCTGCTTGGTTTCCCTAAATGGATTTTTAAGATATTGGGCTGAATCTTTTAGGAAGCTTCCAGCACCAAATGTGGTTTACTCAATTACACAGCACTTTAATGTGACCAAAAGTGTAGAAGATCAAAGCACAAGCCTTCCTTCCTTCATGTTTATTTGATAATTGTGGGCCATTAAAAAGTTGGATTTGTTTTAAGCCTCTGAGCCCACAGCATCTCATCAGCCTTCTGCCTGCCACCCTGTTGGTAACAGGACAAGTGTCACTGCTATCAGGCAATGCACTAGTGGCTGAATGGAACACAGACCTGCAATCCTGAGAGGTTTTACTTATTCTCATCTATGTCATTAGCTTGCTCTTTGCCTTTGGGAAAATTTCTTAACCTGCTGAGCCTCAGTTTCCTCATCTGTAAAGAGGGAATAATAGCTATGATCCACCCATGGAATCTGTGGGACTCAGAAGATAATGCATATAATGGTGTTTGGGAAAGGATTACAATGAAGTCATGTCATAGTTACATTTGACTTATGTAAATTTGACCATATGGGTCTGGGAGAGAAACAGAGTCTACCGAGAGCCTAGGCTTTTCTCAGTCCTGCTGGAGCCAGCCACATGACCACAGGTATAGGTCTACATGGCACCATGTGAAGCAGCCACTTGCTGGGGCAAGTGTACTGAGTGGGGTTTTCTGCCTTACGCTTCTTTATACAGCCATGAACTGAAGTGCTCATGAGCTTGCTGCAGGCCGGTAGACTTTGTAGGGAGACTGGCATCAGAAACCCATTGCTTTCTTTGTGAGACTTATGCTGATTATCCTGAACTTAGGTTTTCAAAGCCATCGCAACTTCGGATTGCTGAGGAATCTTGTCAGAATTTCCAAAATGAGCTTTGTACTGTGGCCACCTCCCTAGTGGAGCTGAGTGGTCAGTCAGGCCATTACGATTCGAGGAAACTTCTGTCAGTGTCCCCTCACCTGCTCATGGGGAGTCTTCACAGTAAGTGAGCACTTCCATCTGCTCCTGCCACCACGGAGCTGCTGGAACACCAACAAAAGAGGAGCTCAGAAGCATGAAATGAAAAGCTATCTTGGAAGAAGAGTTTTCGTGTGTGTGTGTGTGTGTGTGTGTTATGTGTATGCTTGTGTGTGTACATGTGTGTATGTGTGTGTATATATGTGCACGCGTGTGTGTGTGTGTGTGTGTGTGTGTGTGTGTGTGTAACAGAGGTTGACTTTGGGTGGCATTCCTCAGGAACAGTCTACCTTATTTTCTGAGACCGTGTTTAACTCTGAACCTGGGGCTCAGCAAGTAGGCAAGGCTGGATGAGTAGTAAGTGCCAGGATCTCCCTACACTCACACCCCCAGTGCTGAAATTGCAGGTGACATATCACCACATCCAGCTTTTTATGTGTATGTTGAGAGTCAAACTTAGGTCTGTGTGCTTGCAGGCAAGCTATTTCCTCACTGAGCCATCTCCCCGGTCCCCGTTTTTATGTAAACTAAGCAAGACAAAATGATCAAACAAACAAAAACAAAAAAACAAAAAGCAAGACAAAACAAAAAACAAAAACCGAAACCAACAATAACAATAAAAAAAATTCAAGGAAACGACCCAGAGTTATTGAACTTCTTCTTGGGTGTTTTATGAAATGATTGTGGTTTTGTTGGTTTAGATATGGGAAGGAACCATAATGTTTGGGGAAGCCCAGATCTCCAAAGCTCTTTATTAAGTGTTCATTTAATTATATACATAGAAGTTTCAGTGGTCCCATCTTTAGAATCAAAATTCAGGAGACAGAAACTTACAGAAGGGTCTAATGGTTATTAGAGCTTTCATCTTAAGACAGCATGGGACGCTCAAAAGCATGGGCATTACGGTAGACGCTGCAGTCAGGATCAGACAGAAAACAGGTGTGGGGAGGGCATCACCCCACAGAGACCGGAGTCACTTTGCTTTTTTTCTTGTGTCTGAGGACAGAAGAGGACACGTTCTGCACACATGTGACAAGTTCAACCAAGGACAAGAGCAGGGCGAGTAAGGACACTGTGGGATTTTCACTCCGAGTGAATTAATGAAATACTTCCTAGAATCACAAGAAGTTGTAGAACTTAAAAAGCATCCACAGTGGCCTGAGTTGGAGTTCATTCTCGCCTTTAAAAGATGGTACCATCTGTTGTTCGGTACACAAATAACATAGCCCAAGCCATAAGGACAGACACAGCGTGCTGGGTGAGGGAAGGAGAAATCACTTGCACTCATGTGGTTTAAAGGCTACAAGCATTTTAACACAGCCTTGTGTCTCTGGGAAACACAAAATATGGGAAAGCGAGACACTTTCCAAATGGTGTGAGGTGATTCGTTGTTACTGAGCAAGTCAGAAATGAATGCTAGTGATTATCTTAACTGCACATATTCTGAGGTCCTTAGAATCCTGGAAACCTGTCCCTTAGAGCAGTGAGACAGGGCACTGTGTCCCTTCCAGGGAAGGACTTCAATTGTTTGAAGACTTCCTAGCAAGGAGTCTCTCAACAAAGGGCTATGCCAGAGGTGGTCAAATGCATGTCGGCTTCCAGCTCCTCTGAGAAGCTGAAATATGCTTCTATGCACAGAAGATAGAGCTATCTGCTTCAGGGTTTACACTGCCCCATTCAGAACCCTCCCACCCTATAGGAGAGCTCCCTGTGGTCACTTAACTTTGCCATTTCTTTCCCAACTCCGTCAAGAGGCTGAGGTGCTCAGTCACTGTGTACTCGTGCACTAGAACAGGTTCAAGCCAGAATGATCCAATGCCATGGTCATAAAGATGGATTATGTACGAAGAACCCAGAGACTCATTCAAAGCCCAGCACAGCATGGATGTAGACCCAAGTGAAGAATTCTTTCCTCTCAGGGAGTTGGATGAGATCTGCCTACTCTTCCCATTGTCAGGGCTGTCCCCAGCAGGGCAGTCTACTCCTCTCTCATCATCTGAGTCTCCTGTCTCCAGGAGGCTGCGTGGCTGTGCTATATGCTTCTCAGCAACTGCAGGCTTCTGGTTATCCTCCTGTAAATGACCATGGTGGTTCTTTTGTTGTGCTTTTTCCTGTTGTGGAAGATAAAGAAGCCTGCTATGTCACACACGCTCAGGAACATTAAGAGGTTGATTCTATACTTTTGTTGAAGTTCTGATGGGTTTGTGCACGCAGTCAGACTTAGAGGTGTTTACTGGGTGCTTGGATTTGGGAGTATCTTCCAAGATGTATCAGTGATTCATGCCAGAACCAGCTGCTTTAGGGAATCTAAGCCCAAGTCTACACACAGCATAGCATGCCTCTGAGTCTCTGTGATTAATTTTGGGTGATCGGAAGTGTCTTCAGCAACTGGTGGTATAATTTGTGCGTTGTACCACTTACAGTGTCTATACATTGTGTCATCACTGTCTCTGGTTTCAAAGCTGTGATCTCTCAGATGAGCACAACAGGAAGAAAAAGAAGATAAATGATCAGCTTACACAGGGTTGGACACTGTGCTCCTTACACTCATGTCACAAAGTACCAATATAAAGATAGGGACAGGACATAGCGTTGGGTGACCAGAGTGGGCCTCCAGAGGATGTGACATGGAGATGAGACCCGAATGTACAGAAGGACTCGTGCCTGTGAAACCAAGGCAGAAAGTGCCAAGCAGAAGGGCAAAGTTCAAGTTTCTTTTTAGGAGCTTAACAGAAATGAACGGTACAAGAATGGGTTCACGATTGTATCCAAAAGTCATTTGAGAGAACAGTAACTCACCAACCCAACATTATCAGAAGTGAAATTTGGATAATGGTTCAGTGAGTAAAGCACCCACTGTGTGAGTGTCAGGCCCAAACTTAGTGCTCCTTGAACCCACATAAGTGTCAGGTGGGCATGGCAGCCTTCTTGCAACCCCAGAGCTCAGGATACGAAGACAGGAAATCCCTGGGGAAAGCTGCTAACCAGACTAGTCAAATTGGTGAACTATGGGTCCAAATGAGAGACCTGCTTTAATATGTAAGGTGGAAAGCAACTGAGGAAGATACCTGGCATAAACCTCTGGCCTGTACACATACAAACATGCATACACATTCAATAATGAAGGAAAAAACATCATGGCTCAGGAGGAATTTATCATCAGAAACCTCCCGATGTAGTATACCCATTCATAGACTAGAGAAGACCCCAGGGGTCACAGACAGAGTGTCTATCCACTTTTGGGGAAACACCTCAGAAATCAGGGCTAGAAAGACATTTCCTTAGCTTCCCAAGGTCTGTGCAGATAAAAAGGAAAAGTGAGCAACAGGTTATTATATATATTATATTATAGTAGAAATGTTAGGCTGTTTATAATTAGAATTGAGACAAGAGTGATTGACATCCCATGTAGCCAACACACATCCTATCAAAGGAATAAGACAAGAAAAATAAAATATATTTGATGCAAAGGTGTGAAGGAAAGACATAAAGCTGCCATTCATAGACTGTGATTATATACACAGAAAGCCTAGCAGAACCAACAAATTTATTGAATAAGAGGCTGGTAGAATACTGGATTGAAGCAGTGGGGCTGGAGAGATAGCTCAGTGGTTGAGAGTACTGGCTACTCTTCCAGAGGTCCTTCAATTCCCAGCAACTACATGGTGGCTCACAACCACCTATAATAGGATCTGATGTTTTCTTCTGGAATGTACCATATATGCACATAGAAAACTCATACATAAAAAAATGTTAACTCATGTTTCTCAGTAATAGTTTCCTCACTAATAGAAGACAACTAGGTTACATAACATAAAGCACTACTCAGAAGTAACACGCGTGTGTGAACCGAGGATACAGAAGGCCTTGATGAGAACATGGAGAGGCTCAGCAGTGAATAGCACTTGCTGACCTTCCAGAGGACCTGTTTGGTTCTCAGCACCAACATGGCAGCTCATGACTGACTGCCTATAACTACAGCTCTGTATCTGATGCTCTCTCCTGGCCTCTGTGCATCCACCACAAATACATAGCATACTTAAAGATACACACGCACACACACACGAATTTAAAAGAAAAGGAATGGAAAGAAGAAAGGAAGAAAAGAAGGAAGAGAGGAAAAAATTAAATCTCTCCTATAGAATATAAAGTAGATTTTAATGAATGAAGATATAGTCTAGAATGAAGATATAGTCTAGAATGAAGATATAGTCTAGAATGAAGATATAGTCTAGAATGAAGATATAGTCTAGAATGAAGATATAGTCTAGAATGAAGATATAGTCTAG
>JANHMN010000016.1:57412213-57435939 GCA_030674055.1 Rhabdomys pumilio | reverse complement strand
ATATAGTCTAGAATGAAGATATAGTCTAGAATGAAGATATAGTCTAGGTTCGTGTATAGGATGAGTAAACATAAGATGTTGGTATGCTCCAAAGTAATCAATGACTTCAATGTATTATTTTATTTTATCTATACTAATACTGTCAGCACCACCTGGCTAAAATTTGGTATTTAGATGAGGCTAGCATTGAACTCAGAGGTCTGTCTGCTTCTGCCTCCTGAATACTGGGATTAATGTAATCTGAATATAACTTCTAATAGTATTTTTTTTCTTCTTGGAACCCAAGTAGAAGTACAAAGGTCCCTATATTACCTGGGCAATTGCTTTTTTTTTTTTTTAAAGACATATTAAAAGGGGACATTTCTGAAGTATATATTAGAAAGCATTCGGAAGCAGTAACGACGTGGAACCAGACCAAGTTAAAGCACACAGCACTGGTGAGAAACTGAGGAGAGATGGCCAGTGGGACAGGAAGAGAGCTCAGAAACAGGCCCAGTGTGTCACTTGGTGTCTGACAAAAACAGCTCCACATCTGGGAGAAGGACACAGTGCTTAGGTCAAAGATAATATTGGCTCTAATTTTCATGCCAGTTATAAAGCCAAGCTACTTAGAGCTGAAGGGATGGATTCACAGTTGAGAGCATTCGCTAGTCTTTTAGAGGCTCTAGGTTTGATTCCCACCCTCCACATGACAGCTTGCAATTATCCATAACTCCAGTTTCAGGGATGCTGATACTCTCTCTTTTATTTACATCTGGGGGCAGTGCATGAACATGGGCATATACATGCCTGCACATGGGCACATACATACATGCACATGGGCAAAGCATGTACACACATAAATAGATTTAAATAAATAAATAGATTTAAAATCTTATAACAGTACCAGTGAAAATGTTGTAGGATATATTTGTGATCTTGAGGTTGAAGACATTTTGGGAATACCACAGCTGTAAGGTAGAGAATATTTGGAGGGGTTTCCTTCCAGCCCAGGATGTCTCTTCAGGGAAGTAACATCAGAAAGCCTTCAAGTTGGCATAAAAGGCAGTAGTTATGGTGTTATCTGTAACTCCTAAGCTGGAATATGTTAAAAACACATGTGCAAATGAACTAGGAAAATATAAGAACTCAAATAGAACAGCAGGCAAATGCTATGTTAGGGATTTCTTAGGAGAAAACCCACAAATGGTTAAAAGGTCCTATTGATGGTGGCCTAGACTAGAGCAGAATGGATCATTGTTGGTGACCTAGACTCAATGAGCAGGGTTTCCAGACATTTTCTGCCTAGATTCCTTTTCATGGATTATGTACATGTCCCAGTTGCTGGGGGTTTCAGCTTCTTCCTTTACTGGGCTCTACTCACAGATACAAGGAATAGCCTGGCCCAGGACATGCCTTCTTCTAGTTCATATGAGGCCACAAGGTTCAGTCTAGCTGCTGTTTGGAACAACTTTGAAGCCTTAGCATTCCCATGTTGCTGGTTTGCTTCTTTTCCTTCACAATCCTGTCACTTCCACGTACCATCTCACATCTGATGACAACATCCCTGAATTGGCCAGAGTTGTCCAGAGATCATGGGAAACTGGCTCAAAGGGCTGTGGAGATCAACAAGTCCCACCATTTGTCCTGGGCAAGCTGCAGATGTAGAAAAGCCAGTGGTACAATTCCAGTCTGAACCTCACAGCTTGAGAACCAGGGAGCCATCACAGACCAAGGCTGAGAGAAAACCCAGTGTTCCACTTTGGCATTCCATCTGAAAGCAGAAGGGAAAAATCTTCCCTCCTTCCCTTCTTCCCTCCCTCCCTCCCTCCTTTCCTTCCTCCATCCCTTCCTCCCTCCCTCTATCCCCTATCTTTCCTTCCCTTCCTCTCCATTTCTCCTTCCTTCCTTCTTTCCTTTCTTCCTCTTTTCCTCCCTTCACCTTCTCTCCCTCCTTCTGCCTATCTTCCCTTCTTTCTTCTCTCACAGTGTTGAGCCTGGGCTTTGAGGTCAAGGTGCTGTGTGGTCAGGGTGCTGTGTGTGATCTTCTGGGTTGTCCCTGCTCTCTGTGTCCCCACATGGAAAAACCAGATCTAATGAGCTCTCTTGATTCCTTTCATAAGGCCAGTAATCCCATTCATGAGTCTCTATCCTTATGATCTCATAGTATCCAAAAAGTTATACATCTTAATACTGTTCTCTTGTGGTGGGATTTCCATATAAGGATTTGGAAGGGACAAGGATTTGATCCGTTGGAAAGTGCCCCCCACAGGTTTAAAAAGTTAAGAGTTGCTCATTGCATGTAAAATTCTTTCCTTCCCTTTGAACCATGAAGCCCAGAGGATATACCCTCATATGGTGTCCAGACAGGCAGTGTTATAGGTGTTCAATAGATCCATCCTAAGCAAGATGTGACTGGAGACACCACCTTGATCATGGGCTTACTTCTTCCAGTGGTGAACTGAGTTTTAGTGCAGCAAATTACAAGTGGCAGCATCTGCTTCCAAGACAAGAGAGGAACAAGAGTTGACCGACAGAAGTATTCCATACTGTAGGGAATGTGGCTAAGTAGTTACAGTGTGAGTACAATGAATAGATGGGTGACTGTCTATCAAAATACTACAGTTGGGTGAGCAGGCATGGAGCAAAAGGCATCTGCCATACTGCTTACCAGCTAGGGTGGGCCAGGCATTCTGTTGGCAATCTGTACTTATACAGTAAAGGTCAATAATCACAGACGTCATGTCATTTGTGTTCACGTTTCATGACATAGTAACCCCACTTCAGGGTGTGCCCCAGAGAATGTCTTGTGTGGGCTCATGGTTTTGTTTGTTCTGTTAAATGTGGTCAGAGGCAGCCTTGGGATCTATCAAAGGGGGATGGCTACGTCATAGATGGCCAGTGGATCCTGTAGAATGTGTGGTAGAAGTAAATGATGACACCGAGTGTCATCCAGCCCTGAAAGACAGCATCACCACAGCAGTAAGAGATGAAATAGGACCCAGTTTATTACCATCTGTATAAATTAATCCCCCCTCTCCAGGCGTTGCTTACTGTGTGCCCTCCTTAACTTTTTCCTCCTAGCAGAATACAGGCACACAACTGTTACTAATATGATATTTTTCTACCCAATTTTTAAAACTAATTTTATGTTTAGGATTCTGAATCTTAATATAACATCTAAAACAAAGCTACACCACAATCTAAGAACATGACTGTTATCATAGCCCCAATGCAGCTGTCTGCTCAAGACGGGTGCATGTTAGGAGCCGTACAGAACACATTTCCTCCTTGTGTGTTGGATTGCTTTACATGAAGATTTGGGTTTAGAGTTTTTAGCTAAAAATTTCTTGGAAATAATGGATTAGAGGCTCCTCTTTAACATTTTCATAATTTAAAAATGGGTAACGTGATTAGTAGAGATAAAGTCAGAGAATAATATATATTACATTAACATGAGTGTCTGTGTGGGAGAGGGATTAGAGTAGAGTTTAGGATGAAGAATCTAGAGGAGAAAGGGCTTGTTTACTCAGAGTGATGACAATAGTCATCTGTAGGTCTCTCACTGTCTGTCTTTCAGTTTATGAGAAAAGGAGCTGTCCCTGCTGTCTCCTCTCCTACGGCCTCTTCCACTACCACGATCACCATCACTATCTCCATCTCCAGCATGACCTGTACCTCTGCCATAACTACTGACATCTATACCAACACAACCTCTAACCAGCAGTAGCACTGCCTTCCCCATCGCCTCCACCATCACTGCCTTGTCCGTTCCCTCTACCACATCACATACATTCCACACCATGGCCATCGCCACTCCCACCAATATGACCCCCATTCCATCTACCACTGCTACCTCCATTGTCATCATTGTCACCACGGCTGCTCCCACTGTCACTGTCAATACTGCCCCTGCCGCCTACATCTGCCACACTCCATAACAGTTACCACCTCACCCATATCCATTGTCACTGCCGCTATCTCACCATAACCACTGTCTCCTCCACTATTACCACCTTTACCTCCGTCACCATGGCCACCACCTCCATCATCACCATCTCACCACCTTCACCATAGCTACCTCTGCCGTCATTAGCAGCACTGTCCTCACCTCTACCTACACCACGACCTCTACCCCCACTGCCACACCATCTCACTATTACCACCACCGCCACCATCACACTCCCACACCATATCTTCCCAATTCAGTTATCATCACCACCTCTACCTCCGCCATCCCCTCTTCCCTACCAGCAATAACCACCATCATACCAATTCCATTTCATCATCAACATCCCGACCATCAGCACTGTCTGCACTACCACTGCTACCATACTGCAAAACTGAACCACCAAGAGACTTGTCCAAAGGAAGCAGCTAGCACAGAGAAGCCATACAACAGCCCGTCCCATTATTAGTGGTCATAAGAACTGACCCAGGGTCAGACTCTGGGAGAACTAAAATACCAGTGAGCAGCACACTGAGGAAGGAAGGTGAGCTGGGAATCGAGCCACTGAGGCCTCATTCAACACTGGTGGACAGGGCTGGCCCCAAGGCTCTGCTTGGTTCCCCCTACACTAGTGCACTAGAAAGAGGTGGGTCTGGTGAGGGCATGTGACATCTCTGCTTATCCCACATAGGCCAGCCCACTGTCTACCCAAATCCTGCTCTGCTGCTCTGAACACAATCCTTTGTTTCTTAGGAAGAGAATAGCTTCAGCTCTCCTGCCACCTCTGGAAAGAGTCTCCTCCTTACGGGAAGCTCAGCTCGAGATCCTCTCTCTCTAGCTCAGCCACAGGAGGAGCCAAGTCTTCACCCCATAGCTTTTAAGGAAGTTTACATGATGTTGCATAAACTGAGACCTTTGCTTATGTAATCCTCTGTATCCTCACCACTCATACCTTTAAACATCCTCCGCTGTTCGGCGTGTCTTCACTTAGTCCGTGATTAGGAAGCCTGTACACACTTAGCATCCTTAATCTTCCTTCCTAAATCAATCCTGGAAACCAGCCCTTTAATGTTGTTGCTCCTGCACTCATCTCTGAACTTCTTCCAAACCGTCTACCTTCTTTGTATCGAGTGCTTGGCCCTCTAAGCCCGAGGCTCTGAGGTAAGAGTTTAGATGCTGCATATCCTGCGGCATGTGTGTGTTTCAGCCTAAAGCGCCCCCCCCATCCATTTCCTCCCCACGTGTGTGCTTCAGCCTAAGGCCCCCCATCCATTTCCTCCCCACGTGTGTGCTTCAGCCTAAGCCCCCCCTATCCATTTCCTCCCCATTTCCACCTACAGACAGAAGTTGGATTTCTGCACTCTGTGAATTTCATTTTTTTTTTCTTGCAGGATTGATGGCTGCTCTTATTTCAACTTATTAGAGGCTAAATACTAGTCTGGAGGAGAGGTTTCAGTATAGGAAAGGAACTTTCACAGAAGTCTCCCCAGTGTCCAGGGGCTCAGTGTCTCTTGTTCTCAACCCTCTGTACACTAGGGACGCCACCTCTAAGTGTCCCATTGTAGTGTAGTTGCTGTACTTTGAGGCCTGGAAAGGGGGATTCCATTTGCCTAAATCCAGAGCGCTTGCTTCAGCTCTTGGGTCCCGTTTGCTCTCACTGTCCCTCCCTTCACAGGGTGGCCATGTTTTTTCCAACTGCATGAGTGAGCTTCTTTCTAGTTCACAAATCTGTTCTTATGCTCTCTTCCTACACTAATCCCTATCATAGCCTAATAAGCGTTCCCAGTTGGCCAACCTGTTACCACGTTCTCATTTGTCCTCTCACCACGGCTTTCTGCTCACTACAATATCTATGACTTATTTATATGTTGTAAATGCGAGCAGGAGTTTCCGAGTAAGCTACATGACAGTCTGTCAAGCTTCCCTCTGATTAGTTCTAATGTAGGGCTGGTGTTACTTTCCAGTCCCAAAATATCTGACTGCCAAAGTCTGCATTTCATGTGAAGGGCTGAGGGTGGGCAGGAGTGTGAAGGCCAGGCCAGCCTGGCTCTGTGCCAGGGTTGGATGGCTGGAGCCATCTTTGCAGTTCTCAGTGCACAGATGTCCCATCTACAGGAAATAGAGAACTGACATTGACAGTACAGACAAGAGCTCAGGGTGGCCTCTGAGGAGGTTCCAAAGCAACCTCCGTTGCCATCCTCAGCCTCCAATCTATTTCCTGCTGCAGAGTGTGCCTGCAAGTCCCCAGGACTTTATGTCTTTCTAGCCTTTGCTTTAAGGGTCCCTCCACGCTTGCTTACCACAGACTGCAGCTTCTGAGACCTGGGTCCTTACTCTGTGGCACTGCCTCCTACTCACACCTTCGAACTTGAAGGTTAGTCATTGCCTAGTCTCTGAGATCAATAGGACTTGAGCATTTCTCTGGTCACCAGCTGAGATGTGAAGTCTTAGAGAATAGGTCCCTGCTTTTGCTCTCCATTCTCAGGGCTGGTCACTCAGTTTGTGGAATGAAAGACTGAAAGATAATAATTTTCTGGCTTAATTCTCTCTTATCTCATATACAAACTTATAGCATTCCAGTATCAAGGAAAATGGAATGGTCTAACCAGAGGCTGTTCCAAGAAGGGTTTACTTGCTGTAAAAGAAATTTGATGTCCACTTACACTTTAGGCTCCCAAATTGCTGTTTTATAACAATTAAGCCCATTGCTTCTTCTTTCAACAAACTTGAACAAGCCATAGGAGCATTGTTGTTGATGCTGTCCAAAGAGCTCACAGTTGTGTGAGACTCACTGACAGACATGGAGGAGGTGGAGATAGAGGGACCCCTGGTTTAAAGTTTCCTTTTCAGTGCATGTGTATTGGGATGAACGGAGTTCTCGCCTCAATGTGCCTTCCTTGAGCCAGAACAGTACTAAGAGAAGGTTCTCTGTAGATAAGTTCACATAGGCTCTTAAGGCAGAATCCCAGATGAAAAGTAAGCCTGTAATATCAACCGATGAAAAGACTTCTGTGAGATGATGGGGCTGGGGGCAGGGCCTAGGACAGGGCATCTACAGCCAGGGAACACCAAAGCTTGTTAGAAGTTACCAGGAGCGGGAAGCAAGAATGGAATTAACTCTCCTTGGCCACCTTACCCTCAGTTCTCCATCCTGAAGACTAGGAAAACATGCAATTTTATTGCCTCAAGTCTCTGAGTTTGGAACCATTTGCTCTAGTAGCCCTACGTAATGAATACAGAGTGGCTCTCTGATAGGCAGAGAGCAGGAGTCTCAGGTACATGGTTCCTCTTGGGATCCTGACTCTCTTAAATGACTTACTCAGACATTCAGCCCCATGCTTAGGGTACCTCTGTCATCCCATCGGAGAGAGATGTGGCATGTGTCTTTGGGAGCATTGCCTGATTTGGTTGGTTTCTTATCAGCAGCAAACAATTGGGTTCTAGCCTGGTATCCAGCTGTGTACGTCCCTGAGAACTTAATGAGAAATTAAGGTCTCATCATTGTGCTAGCTGCGTGTGATGGGTAGCAGTTGGCTCATACTAGAATAATTTGAACAGGCTCATGTTGGTCCCCAGCTGGTAGTTGGGAGAGGTTGTAGGACCTTTGGGAGTAAGACCTGGCTGGAAAGCATAGGTCAGTGGGTACAAGAGCTCTAGCCCAGTCCAATTTCAGTGTAAGCCCTTTGCCTCCTGTCAGCCCCTGCTGTATGAGTAGCTGCTTTATACATGTGCTGCCACCATGTCTTCCATGTTGTGATGGACTGTTCCCTCTGAACTGTGAACCAAAATAACTCTCTTTTCCCTGAAGTGGCTTCTTTCATGTGACAGAAGCCTTGTCACAGCAATGAAAAATCATAATATCGTCTTTCAGAGAGTACCTCACACTTGGTAGATGTGCATGTGTGTTTGTGTGTGTGTGTGTGTGTGTGTGTGTGCGCGTACATATGTGTGCATGCATGTGTATGCTGCAAAGAGTTGTTACCCAGCTGTAGTTAAGACTGAGTCCCAGAGCTCTAGGCTAACTCTCTCTTGATACCTGTGACTTGTTGGGGGGCTTTGTGGTGCTGTTATATAGATAAGAATTTTCTTTCTGAAGTTTGTACCTTTAATGTGAATAAGGGAGTCAGAATCCAAGAAGTCTGAGGCTTGGGATCACTCTTTACCACTCTCTCAAGCCTCTCATTTGTTGCATGCTTCTGTTTTGTGTGGTTTGGAATTCATCTATTATTATTAATCAGATGGAGTTTAGATAGTGGGTGAGTATTTCTGTGCATACTTCCTGGAACTTCAGGTAACACATCACTATGTTGTATCATCACAAGGTGTGTTTGTAAGTTAAGAGCTATTCCTCATTCTGTCGGGATTGGAAGACAGACACCTATAAGTCAGTTGTCCTTAACCCACCACTCATTTGTGTTTGTGAGAGGGCTGTTTCACTATTTCATTAAAGATGAGTCATTTAATGTGAATACTGGGATTGCTTCTAATTCTAGCCCCAAATAGCAAGATCATGAGGTGGGACTGGCTGGGATGGGTGGGATAATAAAATGTTTGGATTGTATCTTAGGACACTAAGCAGAATTGGAAATGTTGGTGAGAAGTTCGGATGCTGAGGAGTAGGGCCAGGGCCAGGGAGAAGCAAACAAGGAGAGGAGCTCTTACCAGAGGATCCCATTGCAGCCCGCTGTTGTGTGTGTGCACGTGAGTGCAAAATGGAAGACCAGGGATGCCATCAGTAGTCAGTGATAGACTAGAACCTGAAGGGACCTGGGACAGAATGAATGGGCTGAGACATAATTTCAAATGCCTTGAAGTCAAAGTTTGGCAAGTTTTCTGGAGAGATAAAAATACAGCAGAGAGCCGAGGATGCAGCCCTGCAGGCAGAGTGCTCGCTTAGTGTTCATGAAGCCATGGTGCCCAGTGTCACATAGGCCAGCTGGGGCTACATGAGACCCCATTCCCATCAGGAAAACAAAAACAAACAAACAAACAAACAAACAAAACCAACCAAACAAACAAACAAACAGCCAGAACTGCTGCTTAATGGAGAAGAGGGTTATGCCTCCAGCTGGAGGCTCAGACTTGTGCCTGGGACCTGAGCGGGGCTACACACGACTTGATTATTCATGTCCATGAGCCAACAAATCCTATAATCTTAATTTTCTAGATGTTTTCAAAGTACAGAGTATATTTCACTTCCCTTAAATTGAACTTCAAATGTAGTTAGCAAGTTATCGTCCAAACCTTGACGTAACGTGGTCTCGGCAGTCCAGCAACCCAAGGTAGCCTTGACTGTAACCTGCTGTCAGTGGCAGAGCTCAGGGAAGGTCCTGCCTTTTCTTAAGGAAACCACAAAATGAAAAGGACAGAAGCTTCCAGTGCACCACGCTGCTGTAACCGACTCCATGTTTTCCCACTTGCTGGGTGATCTGAACTAGCCTTTGCTAACTTAGTAGCAGGAGGAAAAACAGACATGGAGAGCATCTTAGAAATGAGGTCATCTTTTCAAGTGTGTGTGTGTGTGTGTGTGTGTGTGTGTGTGTGTGTGTGTTAATGATCTCTTTCATTTGAAGCAATCGTAAAAGCAAGTAATTACTATTATTCCTAATACTCAAATTGCTATGGAGTAAGTGGGTGTCAGGCTTGCTGATCCCATGTATGGTGGAACACTGTTGATAAGATATTATATAATTTCACCAGGTAGCCAGGAAACATGTCAGCATTCATCGACGCTTATGTGTTTGTTTGCTCGGTGTCGGGTTGCTCACTCTGGAAAATAAGAGCAATTTGGAGAAATGCATGTGGCTTAGCGGCTGTGGAGCAGCCAGGTTTGCCTGTGAACACCTCAGGCATTCTGGAACACTCCACGGGAGGCTAGTATCAGAGGTTTCTCCTTGCAGCCAATGGGGCCGAATCTCTGTCTCACAGCTCTAGAAATGCTAAGCAGGTAATTAACAAGTCATGAGGTGCAGGTGTGCCAGGTGAAGTTTGGTAAATTGCTTTTGATCTAAATTGAGATGCTTTGGAGATTTAACTTCTTAGACAAAAAAGGGCATAAATAAATAATCAGGACTTTAAGGTTGGAACTTGCAAGCAAACTCTAAAATGTCTTAATGCACTGGAGGAGGTGGAGCAGGGAAGCGGTGGAGGCTGGTGTGGTGTTAGTTCTGCTAAATAGCTCCTTGCTGCTCCACGTGAATGCCACGTGGTCTGGAAGTCAAATGTTTCCTAAGGGGCATGGTATGTTCTTGATGCCTCTAGTTCCATTTCTTGTTTCCTAAGAGGTAACAAGTAAAGAGAGGTCAGTCATACTCACTAGAACTGAACTCTGTCAGCAGCAGGGTGTAAGGCTGTCGGAGCTGCTAGGAGACCCAGCATCCAGGATCCCTTTGTGGGACACACGAGCTCTACCTGCTTCTCTGAATCTAGTGCCTAATCCTCTACAGAGAACAAGCTACTTACCCCTGCCCCCAAAACACCAGATCCCCTCTCTTGGAGGTGGGTCTCTCCCACTGTCATCCAGTCCTCATGCTAGTGTGTTGGAGCTGGTCTTTTAGTTTCCACCTTTGGCCCCTTGCTTGTGATAGGATTTGAGCCCTGACAAGTGATGACAAGGCTGAGGGAATTGGTATTTGGGTCTCCAGCTGCTTCTCTGTTAGTCCCTGGCGAGGTTGGTAGGTCATGGCTTCATTTGAAACCATCAGGGGCACAACAGCTCACTCTTGTGTTGCTTCCTGGCTGCTCTGTGCAGTGGTCCTGCTGTTCGGAGTGTGTTCTGGCCAATGTTGCCTGTGGAAAGCCCTGAACCTGTCTTCCTAGCGTGGGTTGGGAAGTGCTTAGACTTCTGAAGGAACCTGCCTCCTGGGTTTTGTGTGTGTAGAAGTGTATATGGCTTTTTTTTTTTATCTTACTGGTCATTTATTTAGCAGGTGGTGGAGTCACACTAGGACTAGAGGACACAAAAATCAGGAGCTTGTCCTTGTCTGTAAGAGAAACAAGAGGCAAGCCATCCTACATTACACCTCAGGTTCTGCAGCAATGTCCTATGGAGGGTGAGCGAGGCACCTCCAGACCTAAAGGGGCCTTACTGTGTAAGTTTTCTGGGAGACGGATAAGTGAAGATATGAAGAACATTATGGGTAGTTTGACAGTCTGGGTGTGAGCACAATGGATGGGATGAAGGCAGATGGCTGGGTCACAGCGCTGGGCAGCTATGGGATGCAGGCTGAGAAGCTTGTCAAGGAGCTGGGAAGGGACTGGGTATTGATTTGGGGAATTTTGGAGAGCTGTTGTAAGGAGGTGTGGTCATGGTCTCACATGCTGCGATGTCAATGCGAAATGGCTTGGGTACCACAGCTCTTCCTGCCGTTCCATCCCAACTGGAGCTGTTAGAATGTCAGTGGCATTGGGGACAGTGAGGGGTACACATCAAGACAAGCCCAGGAATGGATAACGGGTGGACTAGATCTGGGCTTGATGCTGAGGTGTGTCCATGGAGTGGCACTGAGATCGTACAGTGTCTTTGAGGTGAGCTCTGCCCTGCCAGTCTGCTCTCGGGACTCATTGGTAGAGCCGGCAGCTAGACCAGCTGTTGGAAGGCAGAGCTTGTAAGTGGCATCACTAACCTCTTTGTGGAATGGGTGGGTACTGGAGTCTCACAGGGATTCAAACGTGAAGCAGTTAGGTAGGAAGGAAGAGGCACCAGTTGAAGATACTGCCTACTTTCCTTCTGGTGAGCAGGCAGCTTCTTCCTATTTCCTCCTTCTGCTCGTGCCTTTTATCTTCCTTCTTCTTCCTCTCCTTCATCTCTCTTTCCTTCCTCTGTCTCATTCCTCTTCCTACTTCATATCCCTCTGTCCTTCCATTCCTCCCTCCCTTCCTTCCTTTTTTCCTATTTCCCTGCCCTCTTTCTCCTTCTTCCGTCCTTGAGTAGAGGCATGTGTGGGCACTTCACCCAAAGAGACTGTGGGGAGAGTACCTGACTTCTTTCATAATTAACTCTCACAGCTAACAGCACAGTCAAGTGACCCTAGAGTTCTTAGACAGACATTTCAATCAGCAAAGTGTTGGCTTTGTATTTACTTGCTCGGTCTCCCTCTCCCTCCCCCTTTTCTTTCCCAAGAAGAATATACATAAGGAGAAGGGGTTGCTTTGCCTCAGCATGGCTGGAGAGCATTTGGGCTTTCTGTGTTGTGCTACCTAAGTCTTCTCCTCCACCATTACCCTTACCCATCCGACATGGAGACTTGTGTACTGAGGACCTAGCATGATCACTTCTCCTCTCAAAACAGCCTGGGACCTCATGGGTGAATGGCCAGTCAGGGAGGGAGTGGGCCACATGCCTGTATGTTCATTGGGGTAGGCCTAGAGTGGCTCTGGGTAGTCAGATGGGGAAAGGCCAGTGCTGACTGCAAAGGTCCAGGGAAACAGGAGCCATCACCACCACTGGGGTCGTTCCTTGGAGACAGAAACCCTCACACAGGCTCCTGTTCTCACCAGGACACTCAGTGTAAGTGTTTATATGAGAATCTTCACTTTTATAAAAGTGCTACTGGCCATAAGCCTGCTATCTCCCAACAAAGCCATAAAAAGTCTCTCTGTAAGTAACGTATGGGGCTGGAAAGATGGTTCAGCTTGTGCTTGCCAGGCAAGCATAAGAACCCAAGTTTAGTCTCCCAGACCCCATGTTAAAGGCATCAAAGGCAACGGCAGTAAACCAAAAGCCAGACACAGCAGCATAGGCAATGCACTTGTAACCAGTGCTGGGGAGGTGAAGACAGAAGGATTCCTGTGGCCAACAGACAGACAGCAAGCTCAGGCTCAATGAGAGAGCCTGTCTCAAAAAGGGAAGTACAGAGCAATTGGAGGAAGAGACCCCTCACTGACCTCTGGCCTACACACACACACACACACACACACACACACACACACACACACACACAGCAGAAGCTCACGCCAGATGTGCAGGCGCTGTACACGGCCATGTACTGCTGAAACCCCGGTACTCTTTTTCATCCCTCCAGCTGTGCTTTCTTTAGAAAGTCATTGCTCTGCTGAACTCCAGAAAGGCCTCTGGCTGCAT
The DNA here is from genome assembly GCA_030674055.1 of Rhabdomys pumilio. Classification (NCBI taxonomy): domain Eukaryota; kingdom Metazoa; phylum Chordata; class Mammalia; order Rodentia; family Muridae; genus Rhabdomys; species Rhabdomys pumilio. The sequence continues at coordinate 57,422,929 of JANHMN010000016.1, read as the reverse complement.
ATGGCACTAAAGAACTTTCTGGAACTCTTTTAAAAATTCTTTTCCCCCCAATGACCAGTATCTCCTGTTGAACACTGTTCTTATAAGTCATGAGCAGACATTTACAAGCCAGTTGACAAAAAAGTTGTACATGTTTTCGCACTATTTTCAAGCCCAGTACTGAGTCCAGTAGGCACAGGGCAGAACTGTGATCTTCAGAGGTGTCTGAAGGCATCTGACAAACTTGCCCTGCCATTCATCCAGGAGGTCACAGGCCTTGCTACAGGCTCTGCCAAGGCACACTTCACATCTCTCAGAACTTTATTTCCTTACCTGTGTTTTCTTCTAGACCATCCTTCTGGCTCTCGGCCTTAGTAGTTCCAGCTTGTAGATTAAGGTGCTTTGTTTTGGAAATTGTAGTACCTTATTTTTAAAGTTATTTCGGCAATTTCAACTAACGTTTAGAAGTCATCATGCATATTTTAAAGTGCTCTATTTTAGGACTGTCAGTGTCAGTGCAGCATCTGAATTTATATATCTCAGATGCGTTGCGTTTGCTGAGTTAGCATCAGTGAATCTCCGAGACAGAGGGGGGGATGTGCCGCCACCCATGACAGAGCACATTGCTGCAGTGGGACAGGGCTCGTGCTGTCTGTCTGTCTGTCTGTCTGTCTGTCTGTCTGTCTGTCTGTCTGTCTCTGTCTATCTCTGTCTATCTCTCTGCCTCTCTCTGTCTCTGTCTCTCTCTGTCTCTTTCTCTCTTGGTCTCTCTGTCTCTCTCTCTCTGTCTCTCTCTCTCTCTCTCTCTGTCTCCCTCTCGTTACCTAGGAAACTCAGCCCCTTGACACAGACATGGAACCTGCGGCTGACCTCAGGCCACTTGGCCTTAGGACAACAGGCTTATTTTCACCTCCTCATTTCCAAACAAAGCTTTAAACCTAATAAGAAGAAGGAGAGTAACTGTAAGTAAGGCGCTTCTCATCTAAGCAATGTCCTTGTTTGTGTTTTGTGATTTATGTAAGTGACGACTTCTTGCTGGCTGGCATGCCACTGCTTCAGGATCCTCCCAACAGAACACTCTGAGGACCTTATAAAACATCCCAGACACAGAAAAAATGAATTGTTACAGAACGTAATGGCCCCAAAGCCTACCTCAGCCCCCAGGACGGGGCTTTCTCCCTAGTGAAGCTGATGACGACGTCACACTCATCTGCTGCTTGGCCATGGCCTACAGCAGCTACTTCTCAAAGTCTGACTTTCTCCTGTTACTCCAGGAGTGGGCCTGGAAGGGAGAAAGTTTTGATTTTGTTTTTTAATGTTTTACTATTTCAATCTCTCAGAAAGAGATGGTTCTGGGGCTAGAGAGAGTTCATTTGGTAAAGTTCTTGCCAAGAAAGCAAGAAGACGTGTGTTCAATCTGGAGCAGGCATTTGAGCACACACTGTTAATCCCAGTGCTGAGGAGATACAGACAAGAGGATCTCAGGGGTCTCTGGCCAGCCAGCATAGCCTACTCAGCAAGGTTCAGGTTGAGGAAGAGATTCTGTGTCAAAAATACAAGATGGATAGCACCTGTAGACAGCTTCTGAGATTGACCTCTGACCTCTATCTGTACACACACACACACACACACCTGCACACACATGTGCACACACAAATACTCATAACCCCCCCACACACACACATTAGTAAATAAAGATCTACTACATAACTGGACCCAGAGTCTTCAGGGTTACAGGCAGAAGTAGTGTGGGACTCTGGGAAGTCTACCTCAGGCTGGTGTGGGACTCTGGGAAGTCTACCTCAGGCTGGTGCATTCCTCTGTTCCATGCTGTGTTTTGAAGGATGATTTTAGTCCTCTTTGCATGGCCTATGTGTTCCTCTAAAGGGTCTATGTTGAATTTAATTTCCATCGTGAGGTATTCAGGGAGCTTAATTTCACTGTCAGATGTAGTGGTGAGGCCCTTAGGAGCAATTAGGTAAGGTCATCTGGAGAGCTTCCTATTAAATCCTGGCAGCTTTCTAAAAAGAGGAAGACATAGCCCATGACTCTTGCCATATGATATTCACCATAGCTGGGGCTCTGCCAACAAGGTCACCACCAGAAGTAGCCCATCCACTTTGGGTCAGAACTTGAGTTGTTAAACCTTTTTTCTTTATACAGTAGCCATCTTCAGGCATTTTGTTACAATCAAGAAGACTGGCCTAGTGCAGTCATCTTACTCAGAGGCCCAAGGCTCATATCTGGCTCAATTTGTAGCTCAGTCCAGCACCTTGAAACAAATTGTCTTTCTAAGCCTTTTTATAAGTGTTTATTAATTCATAACTTTAAAAATAGATTTCCATGATCCTGACTTTGTGGTAAGAAAGTCAAGTGTTACAGCTGGTCTGTGAAGAACAGTACCCAGGCCCAGGAGCCCCACTCAGACAAAGCAGGAAGGGGCCCCACACGTGCCTAGTTCAGGGCCAGGGCAACGGTGACCAGTGTTGAACAACTGCCAGTCTGTCAACATATCAACTATCTTTCATTTTTTGCTATGCAACCTTCTGGTTCTTTAGAAGTTTTGTCCTTCCCCGATTCATTCCCCTTGACTTTCCACCATACAGTGAAATCAAAGGCACTTGGCCAGTGGAGGGCGCTCAGTGGGGACTTGTAAATATCTGAGAGTTGAATTAAGATCAAAAATAAAATGTCGCGCTGCTGTCAGAGTCTCCCTGAGCTCTGCCTTCAGAGACATCTCATAATTAGGACAAAGGGATGTTTGAGATTACGCCTTAAATAAACTGGGGCAGAACCACTTTAAGCCTCACCAACTATTTTTAGCTCTGAGGCAGAAAACATGATTTTAGCTTTGGCACAATGTAGGGGAAATAAGGCTGGGAGGCCTTCAGCATTGGAGCCTCAAGGCCCATGTTGGAGGAGAAGCCTCTAGGACCACACTGCAGCCCTAGGAGCCAGGCAACAGGGAACAGGGTAAGGTGCATTCTTAACTTTGTGCTGTTTGCTTTTTCCTAGGGATTTCATGAGCAAAAGTCTATTAACCCCAGACAGGGAAATGACAGTAAACCACAGAAATAATCTCACCTGTTTAGCTGGTGAATTATCAAGCTTACTGGGGCATGTGTGACTCAAAGCCCACCTCAGCCTGGGTGACCAGTCAGGAAAATAGCATTTCTAGAGTTTATTCACAACTTGTAGATCTGCCCTGGTCTCCTCCCAAACAACTGCGACTTCTTATATACCTTGGGGTGGAGGCTCTTGTGAGTCTTGTAAGTTTCTGTATTTCCTGAGCCTTGTCTGTTGCCTGAGCTGCTCTGGTCCCTAGAAGAAGGAATATGTCCTTTTTGAGAAAGTGGCTACACAGCTGGGCCAGAGATGAGCTCTCAATGGGTTCCTTCCCAGCATGCTCATGCCTTTCCATAGCAGGGTGAATTAGATGCCTGGGCTCATGTAGGGAAAGAAGAATGAGGGGTAAGGAATTCTCACAACTAGATGTGCTGGAGTTTCTTAATGGAGCATTCTTAATGGAGGAACTTTCTGGTCTTATCTCCACGATTTCCACTGGTGAGAAACAAGGTGATGAAGGCTGATTGTGGGGATTGTGGGAACAAGGACATGACTTCATCCTTTTTCTGGGTCTTGCCAGCAAAACCTTCCCACAGAAGAACAAGATGAACTGGGCAGACAGCATCTTATGGGATGCCAACTTAAATTTTTCTTGAAGACAACAACCAGGTCTGGGCAGTACATGCATTGTGCCTAAACCATAGTTTTGCTGACCTAGGAAAACTCAACAAAATCTGATGAAGAAAGGACAGGGCTAAAAGAATTAAGCTTCAGAATTTCCCTTCATTTCAAAAACATACTTTTGGTTCATAAGGAAGTAGTAGTCTTCATTACTTAGTAGTTTTGTGTCCTGGAATAAACAAGCCATCTGCCTTGATCCCTGGCCTCCTTGTCTACGAGGAGGGGTACTGACATCCATGTTCTAGGTTTCTGAGGACTTGATGCTTGGGGGGTCACCACCCAGTACAGAACGGTGGCTGTGTGGTACACTTGCAGAAGGATAATTATTGGCTGTCCCTGACATAATGATTAATTAAAGGAACTGTAGCCTGTCTACCATGGTGACACATCTCCAGAGCCTGGGGTGATTGATGCTGACTGTGTTGTGTGTCTCTGACTCAGTGAGAGTCTGTGTCTGGCCAGGGCCTTCTCCCTAGGCTCTCCTGTAATGAAGGCATGAGAAGATGAGAGAAGCAGGTCAAAGCTACTTCATAATAACCCCTCCAGCAACAGAGCACGAGCCATCCATGACAGCCTCATTGCACAGCCTATCTGTCTGAACTGCTGCTTTGGGGATCCAGTTTTCAGCATGTGGACTTTGGGGGAGACCAGAAAATCACAGCAGTCTTGACCTAACTTTTAGTCGTCTTTGAAAGAAGGTGACATAGTTTTAAGTAGATGTGTTCGTTCTATTGCGTGTATGGTTTTCTCTGTATATATGCACACAACATGCACATTTGGTACCCATAGGAGTTGGAAGAGGATACTGGACCCTCTGGAACTGAAGTGATGAACGGTTGTGAACCACCTTGTGGGTGCTAGAAATTGAGCTCAGGTCCTCTGTGAGAGCAACAAGTGCTTCTGAGCACTGAGCATCTCTGCAGCCTAGGGTATGTGGGTTTTGAAGGTGCTTGTTACGCAAGCACATCGGTGTGCAGGTGAACGCTTGGAGCAGCTGTTACAGGCTCTTTATTAACCTCTAACACGGTTCTTTCTTAGAGTAGAGCACTTACTTGTTCAGTGTGATTTTTGTCTGAGATAATACCTCATAGCCCAGGCTGGCCTTGAACTCTTTATAGTTGGGGTAGGCCTCTTGACCCACCTTCCGCCACCTCCAGGTGTGCACCACTAGGCTCATCGGTAGTAGTTTATTCTTAGCTGGGGTTTTCTCTGAAATGCTACTTTCTTCACGTCTTCAAGGTTGAGTTTATGATGGGCTGTGAATGGCTGCGTAACCAGTTAATTGTGTAGTATTAAAACAGAAAGGCATTCAGGCACAGTGGGTCCGGACTCTGTATGTATGTGTTTTTATTTACCTGCGTCCACCTCATCTTACTCCAGTTCCTTACATTGATGGTCCTTGCGTGGATCACTGCCCTCATCCTGCGTTATTCCTTCTCTGTTCAACCCTTTTCCATCTGACCCTTGAACTTCACACTGTTAGTCATTGGAACCTGACTTTTATGGCTCGGTTAAAATGCACCAACTTCATGGAAGTGGCCAGTATTCCCATAATGAGACCTTTCTTTCCTCCTTAAGTGACAAGATACAGCCTGTATTATTTTCAAGGACACAGACCTTCTGTCCTTTTCCTTCTAGGATGGTAGGTGCTCTGAAGAAAGTGACTGTCTCCCTCAAGTTTAGAGGGTTATCTTGATCTATAAATGAATGTCAAACTTCAACACATGTGTTTATTTTCCAATTTAATAATTGTGAGGATACTGTGACTAGCGCCTCTGGCAGATCTGCTTTCACAGCATATACAGACCATTGGTTTGGTCTCATTTTCCCTAGCTAAGTGTGGCAGACTATGTGGGGGTGGTGGGGAGATGTCATGGGAATCCCTCGCTGTCTCATTACAGCCCACCCATCAGCCTGGCACAACACAGGTGAACTTTCCAGAGTTACTCTATCAAAAGACAGGTGTCACCGCAGGACAAGCACTCCAAGCGTCTCTCTAAATGCAACAGTGTGGTTTGAATAAGAAACACCTGCCATAGGCTTGGGCATTTGAACACCTAATTTCTAGCTGGTTGCAGTCTTTGGGGAGGTTTAGAAAATGTGGTTTTGCTGGAGGATGTATGTTACTAGGGACAAGTTTTGAGAGTTTTATAGCCTGATCCCACTTTCAGCTATCTGTCTGTCTGTCTATCTAATCTATCTTTCTTCTTCATTCTCGCAGCTAAATATTTATATATTTCTGAATAACACCATGATTAACTCTTACCCCTTTGCAACTATAGCTTAGATAAACACCCATAATTTGCTTTTTGTCATGGTATTATATCACAGCAACAGAGAAGTAACTAATACAGCAGCCTCATGGGTTATGGTTTAGTTGCTTAGTAGCCAGCTTAGACAGCTGAGTATTGTCTTGAAGAGAAGGACATGTCTGGGGCATGATGTTCTGGGATCAGTCCACAGTCCAGGAATGTGAAGATTCTAGGTCCACATTCTCAGACAGGATCTTAGACCTTCAGGTTTCCTCAGACGTAAGGAGCAAGTGGAGCCTGGAAGGTTAGCTATCCCATATGGCTCTGGCCAGGCTCCAAATTCTGCCAGTCTGGCTCTGTGCTCAGCAATGGCTCAGAGCACTATTGAGGATTTAATTAATGTGCCATCTATTTTCATGTCCAGATTTCTGACACAGTGGGTCCCGGCCTAGGGCACCTGTGAACATATTGCTGCCCTACGTGGTAGCTTCACATCCCTGCATGCATGAGGGGAGAGCTGAGTTCTTGAGTTGGAGGGTTGTGATTTATTTGGGAAGGAAAAGATGGTGTGAAGCTGTCTAGATTGTGTTTGAGCTCCCGGGGAACAAGCTTGCATGTCATCATCATTACTAAAGATAAGCCTTAGGTAATATGCAGGTATTTGGGGGTCAGACAGATTGTTAAGGGTTCACTCATAAGACATGATCTAAAGGAGAGGGGAAATTGTATCAGAAGCTTGCAAGGCTGATACTGTACTCAGGGGCCTCATGTTTCTCAGACTCTTATCATTGTGCTTTCTTCCCTCCCAACCCCACCCCAGATGATGAAGTCCTACCCTCCACATATGTCAGAACTTCTTATATACCCACCTTTCGACATGCTTTTGTCAGATGACCTCAACTCTCCATGACTGTGTACCGCATGCTCTAGGCACCCTCCTGTGACTTTCCAGAGTCACTCACTTACCCCTGGTTTCCACCAAGGCTGCTTGGGCTGGAGAAATGGATCAGTGGTTAAGAAAACTTGCAGCTCTTGCAGAGCTCCTGGGTTTGGCTCCCAGCACCCACATGACAGCTCACAACCACCTGTAACTCCTGTTCCAGGAGATCTGATGCCCTCCTGGCCTCGCCGGGCACCAGACATGCAAGTGCTATGCAGATATACATGCAGGAAGAATACTTACACATATTATTTTTTTTTTAAAAGAAAGAGTTCAGATACTAGACTGGGACTCAGATCAATGTCTTGGTTAACCCTCATCAGAGAGGCGTATTCTTGCAGTAGATTGGAATTGACACAGAGACTCACAACTGGATGATTTCCAGAGAGTGAGACATTTTGTAGCACTGTGTCGAAAATGAGATGTCTTCATCAGAGCGTTTTCCTTAAGGCTCCGGAGTCTATGTAGAAGAGGAAACAGAGAGATTGGAGGAGCCAGAGTGATGGGTGACTCCAAGGAAACAGTGTTTTGCAGACACAATGGGTCTGATGCACACATGAACCCACAGAGACAGTGGCAGCATGCACAGAAGGGGTCCCAGCCCTGAGAAGGGGAAGTGGACACAAAGCCCCAACCCTAATCAAGAAGCTATTTGAAGTTGATACCCACTGGTAAAAAGAAAATCAGTTGTTTCCAATGGAGTATCCTGGGCACATCTCATGCCTAACACAGAATAAACTTCATTTTTTTAAAAAGTGAGCTTTTGGTTGTGATTTTTTTTGTCTTATTTTTGTTTGTTTGTTTTGATTTTTGTTTTTGTCTTTTGAGAGAGAAAGAATATGAAGTTGTGAGAGGAGGAGGTAGAAAGGACCTGGGAGGATCTGGGGGAGAGAAAAAACATGATCAAAATATATTGTGTAGCGTTTTCTTAACCACAAAAGAGGAAATAAGAAAGAAAGAATTCAAACTGAAAAGTCACTGGAAACTCAATACCCCCCACCCTGTTCACACCATGTTTCTTTTCTCTATTTATTTATTTATTTATTTATTTATTTATTTATTTATTTATTTATTCATTCATTCATTTATTCATTAGTTTGTTCGTTCATTCATTCATTCATTCATTCATTCATTTGTTCATTCATTAACTTTACATCCTGATCACAGACCTCCCTCCTCTCAGTCTTTCCTCACACTGCCCCTCATCTCACCCCTCCTTCTCCTCTGAGAAGGGGGAGCCCCTTACCTCCTGGGTAAGAACCCATCCTGGCCCTTCAAGTCATTGCAGGACTAGGAACATCCTCTTGCACAGACGCCAGACAAAGCAGTAAGGGGAACAGGACCCACAGGCAGGCAGCAGAGTCAGGAACAGCCCATCCTGCTCCAGTTGTTGAGGGACCCGCATGAAACCCAAGCTGCACGTCTGCTGCATACGTCACATCATTTTTCTTAGTGCACAGTTGCCAAACTTTTCAGACCTTTATGCCTGCCTCAGTCCGTGGTCACCAGGCTTTGGTACCAAAGTCCCCGATCCAGGCACACAGTGTCTGATATTTTTAGTGCTTATTTTATCTGGCAGCTTCTCCCGAGGCACTCAGCTTCTCTTGCTTTCCCTCCTCCCTGCTGCATCTGCGTCCTGGAGGTGATTCTGTCCCCCTAGCTCTGAAGTTCCTTTGCCTCTGCTCTGCACTTTGGCCTCGCCTATGCACAGGCCTCCAGGCAGTGTGTGCCTCCACCTTCCTACACTGGCTCTGTGATCTCTCTCTGTGTCTAACCTGGTCTCCCTCTTTAAGTCTCAATCTCTTGTCTTCTGACAGATGTTGGGATATCCCATAGGTAACCCAAGCATATCCCCAAATGAATACATCAGTCTGGAGTCTGCTAGTTTAACTTTTCCTATTCTAATCACATAAAGGCTTGTTTGGGACTTTTCTGATTCTTTGAGATCTCCCATTCTCTGTCCCTTCTCCCTCACCATCCCTGGCTAATATGCCCAGCCTTTGGATCTTCCATCAGTAAGTCTTCTTCCTGTCCTAGCTAGGTGTGACAACTGAGGACCAGCACTCAGATTTCTGTACTATCTTGGTTAGGATTTTACTGCCGTGAACAGACACCATGACCAAGGCAACTCTTATAAGGACAATATTTAATTGGGGCTGGCTTACAGATTTAGAAGTTCAGTACATTATCGTCAAGGCCAGAGCATGGCAGTGTCCAAGCCGGCTTGGCATAGGAGGAACTGAGAGTTCTAACATCTTGTTCCAAAGGCAAAGAGGAGAAAACTGGCTTCTAGGCAGCTAGGACAATGGTCGTAAAGCCCACACCCAAAATGACACACTTCCTCTAACAAGGCCATAACTATTCCACCATGTTGACACGTAACAATGCCACCCCCTGGGCCAAGCATATTCGAGCCACTACATGTACTACAGTGCTGTGGCACTACAAGAAGGTTGATTTTAATTTTTCTTTAGCTTCACTGGGTTGGAAGCTTCCAGTGTAGGTGCCATGGCTAGGCAAATGCAAGCTGAGCATAAAAGCTAAGAGTTCAAAGTGGCAGCACACTGTAAATATTTTATATGTATATTTGTATATTTAAGCAATTTTTTTACCTAGGTATGATTAGCATGTATGCTAGCAGGTGTGAGAGCTGCACATGGTTAACATTCACAACTTCATGCACTGCACTGAGTATATCTATGTGAGACCATCACTGCCATCAATGGCACGTACAGCCAGTGATTTTTTGGAGCAGTGGCTTTCAGATTTGAGGACTTTGACAGACAATTAAAAATTAGAAGAAAAATGTAAACTAGACTCAAATTTCTAACTTTAAAATTTAAAGTTAAGAGATTAATTAAAATAATATTTATTTTTACTTGTGACGATGCCATGAAAGACAAAAAGTTTTAAACCAAAATAATAGGAAGGAATGTTTTTATTATTTCATAATAAAGACATTAGCTTAAATAAATCTCATTAGCTATGACCAGTCATGATTTCTCATTTTTACCCTGAACACCTCTTTGTAGAGACAACTGTCTGTTCAGAGGTGATTCTCAGGCTGGAGAATCACTTTCTTCAAGAGCAGCATAAAATCTTGAGATGATGAAGGTGGAGATTTGAGCCATGGTTTAAAGGGAGTGTAGGAGGTAGCACGTAGACTGGAGTGTTCAGTGAGGTGAGTATGGTAGCCAGGGTCCTCCAGAGATACAGCCAACTGGATGCATAGTAGATGGACAGTGGGGAATGGCTGTACGTGGTTAAAGAGCTTGACTGCTCTGAGTTCTGTAGGTGAGTTGGCAAGCAGGAGACCGAGGAGGTCCCATGGTGAGTTACCACATTGGCCTCTTACAGCGAATAAAGAAGACTTTCAAGTAGCGTGTACAGAATTCATTTTTGAGGACAAAGCAGTTAATTAATATCTTTGACTCACACATGAGCTATGATTAATGCTTAGAAAGTCTTCTTTGTCACTGGGATCTTGAAGGTCTGACTAAGACAATCACAGCATCTATCTATATGTACATATATCCATATGTACTTCTATTTATATGTACATCTATCCATGTGTACTTCTATCCGTGTGAACTATCCATGTGTAAATCTACATGTACTTCTATCCATGTGTACATCTATTTTTGTGTACTTCTATGTGTGCATATCTTTGTACACATCTATCCATGTATACATCTATCTATGTGTACATCTATCCATGTGTATATCTATCCATGTGTGCATCTATCCATGTTGTACATCTATCCATGTGTGCATCTATCTATGTGTGCATCTATCCAT